>WNGS01165503.1:34334476-34366788 GCA_020271785.1 Procambarus virginalis
AATCTGTACACCTGTTGATTGACGGTTGAGAGGCGGGACCAAAGAGCCAGAGCTCAACCCCCGCAATCACAACTAGGTGAGTACACACACAATTATCCCCGTACAAAAGGAGAAAAACGATAAACAACAGAAAAACCCATGGTTCAACCTGGAAGGCAAGGTAGCGAAACAACTGATTAAATAAACATGGAGAAACTACAGAAATAACAGAACACCGGAGAGTAGGGAGAGATACCAGAGAGCCAGAAATGAGTACTTCATAGTGAGGAGGGAAGCAGACAGTAAGTTTGAAAATGATTATAGCATGTAAAGCCAAGACCCAAAAAAAGCTGCTACACAGCCACATCAAGAGGAAAACAGCAGTGAAGGAACAAGTAATGAAACTGAGAAAAGGGGAGAACTCAACGAGAGATTCCAGGAGGTCTTCACAATAGAACAAGGAGAAGCCCCTGCACTAAATGAGGAGACAAGCCAAGCAACCTTGGAGGAGTTTGACCTCACCAGTGATTCCTGGTGAGGTCAAACACCAGTTTGACCTCACCAGAGACACCAGTCAAAAGGTGTCTGCTGGAGCTGGATGTGACAAAGGCTGTTGGACCTGACAGAATCTCACCATGCATACTAAAGGAAGGTGCAGAAGCACTGTGTGTGCCACTCTCTATGGTGTATAACAGGTCAATGGAAATAGGAGACTTACCAGAAAGTTGGAAGACAGCTAACGTGGTCCCAATATACAAGAAGGGTGACAGGCAAGAGGCACTGAGCTACAGGCCAGTTTCCCTAACTTGTATACCATGCAAGGTGATGGAGAAAATCGTGAGGAAAAGGCTCGTAGAGCATCTGGATGGAAATAACTTTGTAACACACCACCAACATGGGTTCAGGGATGGTAAATCGTACCTCACAGGTTTAATAGAATTCTATGACTAGGCAATAAAAATATAGGCAGGGAACAGAAGGGTGGGCCGACTTCATTTTCCTTACTGCCAGAAAGCCTTTAACACAGTACGCCATAAAATGTTGTTAAAACAGTTGGGGCAACAGGCAGGAGTAAAAGGGAAGGTGCTCCAGTGGATAAGGTAGTACTTTAGCAACAGGAAAAAGCGAGTAACGGTGAGGGGGTAGACATCATAGTGGCGAGATGTCACCAGCGGAGTCCCACAGGGCTCAGTCCTTGGACTCATCCTGTTTCTAATATATGTAAATGATCTTCCGGAGGGTAAAGACTCGTTCGTCTCAATGTTTGCTGATGCAAAAATTATGAGAAGAATCAAGACGGATGAAGATAGACAGAGACTACAGGATGACCTGGACAAATTGGAGGAATGGTCTAGAAAATGGCTGCTAAAGTTCAACTCAGGAAAGTGTAAGGTAATGAAATTAGGCAAAGGGAGCAGGAGGCTGAACACAAGGTATCATCTGGGAGGTGAAATCCTGCAAGAGTCAAATAGAGAGAAAGATCTGGGGGTTGATATCACACCGAACCTGTCCCCAGAGGCCCACATCAAAAGAATATCATCAGCGGCTTATGCCAGACTGGCCAACATAAGAGCTGCCTTTAGAAACTTGTGTAACGAATCGTTCAGGACCCTGTATACCACTTATGTAAGACCAATCCTGGAGTATGCAGCTCCAGCTTGGAGTCCATACCTAGTTAAACACAAAACAAAGTTAGAGAATATTCAGCGGTATGCCACCAGGCTCGTCCCGGAACTGAGAGGAATGAGCTACGAGGAAAGGCTAAAGGAGCTTAACCTCACATCCCTGGAAAACAGGAGAGTAAGGGGAGACATGATAACTACCTACAAAATTCTCAGGGGAATTGACAGGGTGGACAAAGACAAACTATTCAGCACGGGTGGGACACGGACAAGGGGACATGGATGGAAACTTAGTACCCAGATGAGCCACAGAGACGTTAGAAAGAATTTTTTCAATGTCAGAGTAGTTAATAAATGGAATGCACTAGGAAGTTATGTGGTGGAGGCTGTCTCCATACACATTTTTCAGATTTAGATATGATAGAGTCCAGTAGGCTCAGGAATCTGTACACCAGTTGATTGACAGTTGAGAGGCGCGACCAAAGAGCCAAAGCTCAACCCCCGCAAGCACAATTAGGTGAGTACACACAAATGGAATGCATTAGGAAGTGATGTGGTGGAGGCTTACTCTATACACAGTTTCAAGTGTAGATATGATAGAGCCAAGTAGGCTCAGGAACCAGTAGACCAGTTGATTGACAGTTGAGAGGCGGGACCAAAGAGCCAGTGCTCAACCCCTGCAAGCGCAAATAGGTGAGTAAAAATAGGTACTCACCTCACCTTATTGTGCTTGCGGGGGTTGAGCTCTGGCTCTTTGGTCCCGCGGCATAACAACACAAATAGGTGAGTACACACACACACACACAGACTAGTAGCCGAATTGAGAGGTATGAGCTACGAGGAGAGACTACGAGAATTAAACCTCACGTCGCTGGAAGACAGAAGTATGGAAGACATGATCACCACATACAAGATTCTCAGAGAAATTGATTGGATTGATAAAAACCAGACAATTTAAAACAAGGAGCACACGCACTAGGGGGACACAAGTGGAAACTGAGTATCTAAATGAGCCACAGGGACATTAGAAAGATTTTTTCAGTGTCAGAGTATTTAACAGGTGGAATGCATTATGCAGTAATGTGGTGGAGGCAGACTTCATACACAGTTTCAAATGTAGATATGATGGACCCCATTAGGCTCAGGAAACTGTACACCAATTGATTACCAGTTGAAAGGCGAGACCAAAGAGCCAGAGCTCAACCCCCGCAAGCACAACAAGGTGAGTACACACACACGCAACCAATCAACAACGTTTTCTGAAACGTTATTTCGTTGCTGCAACGTTGCTTTAAAGTACGAATAACCAGAAAATACCTCCCCCCCCCTTGTGACTATAGTGTTTACTGGGAATGGCAAACCTTTGCTTGGCTCGTAACCAGAGCTGCAGCTCCTCGGTAGATTTATCGAGGCCACCATTTCTCTTGACTTTTAGCGAGAAAGATCGACTCAAGCAACGAAGAAAGCACAGTGTTTTCCCTAACTTGTGGCAGCCTAAATGGAAGTCCTTAACAATTTACGACCTGCGCGGAAGAAATATTTCTGTGTTCATTCGCGGTGAGGCCTCCCTTGTGTGTTCTGGTGGGTGTTACAGCGAAGTGTGAGGGAGTAGTACCCAGGGAGGCCGTGAAAATTGAGGCCGGAGTACCCTGGGAGCTGTGAGTGAGTGTGAGGACGTAGTGCTCAGGAGGTTGTGTAAATAGAGACTGTTCAGAGTTCTGAAGTAGTGAGGGGCAAATGGTAACTAATGGAGATATGAGGAGTGAATGAGGACGTAAGGAGCGAAGTGAGAAGTTAGGAAGAATGAGGGTTATAGTAGCCTTGAGAGTCACGAAGATTTGGGGCAACAATGAACCCAAATAGTTTTGAGGGGTTTAGGAGGGTCGTTAAGAGTCCAGAGAGCTCTGCAGGTCACACGGATGTATCGAGCAACTCACATTATGGGGGTTTGTAGGCTACATTGAGCCCTGAGAGCTAAGAGTGCATGTTTGCATTAACCTCAGGGGGGGGGGTTTAGAGGTGTGAGGGCTGTAGGGAACTAATAGAGTTATGAGGATCAAGGAGTCTATAACTCCATGGAGTTATTAATGGAGACTGAGTCTGTTGGAGTCATGGATAACTCTGATAAAAAACATTGAGAAGAAAGGTTGTGAAGTTGTTTGAGAGTAGATGTGTGAGTATCAGAACCATAATATCATTTTTATCATGATTGTAAACGGTGATTAATGCTAACTATTGTTGAGGCTTAAACTGATAAATAAAGGTGAGAACTGCTAATATGCAATTATATAAACTTTTTGGGTTACCTCAGAAAAACTCTTGGTAATGAAACATCTTTAGTCCCAACTAGGCAAGCAGGTGACGGGTTGAGGATTCAACACAAGGAATTGGAACGTGAAATGAAGTAAAATCTTTTTAAATTAACCGAGGTATAAACTCGGAATATTTGTTGCTTTACGTTTATCGCGCCTTGAACGAATAATTCACGGTGTTGTATTTGGTAAGATTAGTGTTAGTGGAGATAAGGTTGTGATACGTTCCTTTAGGACAGCGATGATGTAAATGGGTTAAATGTAGTTAACGGATGTCATGAGCTTGTATTTATAAACCTCGGTATATACCCCGTGGCAACCACTACCCCGTGTCAGCCACTACCCTGTGGCAGCCACTACCCTGTGTCAGCCACTACCCTGTGGCAGCCACTACCCTGTAGCAGCCACTACCCTGTAGCAGCCACTACCCTGTGGCAGCCACTACCCTGTGGCAGCCGCTACCCTGTGGCAGCCGCTACCCTGTGGCAGCCGCTACCCTGTGGCAGCCGCTACCCTGTGGCAGCCGCTACCCTGTGGCAGCCACTACCCTGTGGCAGCCACTACCCTGTGGCAGCCACTACCCTGTAGCAGCCACTACCCTGTGGCAGCCACTACCCTGTGGCAGCCACTACCCTGTGGCAGCCGCTACCCTGTGGCAGCCACTACCCTGTGGCAGCCACTACCCTGTGGCAGCCACTACCCTGTGGCAGCCACTACCCTGTGGCAGCCACTACCCTGTGGCAGCCGCTACCCTGTGGCAGCCGCTACCCTGTGGCAGCCGCTACCCTGTGTCAGCCACTACCCTGTGTCAGCCGCTACCCTGTGACAGCCGCTACCCTGTGGCAGCCGCTACCCTGTGGCAGCCACTACCCTGTGGCAGCCACTACCCTGTGGCAGCCACTACCCTGTGGCAGCCACTACCCTGTGACAGCCACTACCCTGTGACAGCCACTACCCTGTGGCAGCCACTACCCTGTGGCAGCCACTACCCTGTGGCAGCCACTACCCTGTGACAGCCACTACCCTGTGACAGCCACTACCCTGTGGCAGCCACTACCCTGTGGCAGCCACTACCCTGTGGCAGCCACTACCCTGTGGCAGCCACTACCCTGTGGCAGCCACTACCCTGTGACAGCCACTACCCTGTGACAGCCACTACCCTGTGGCAGCCACTACCCTGTGACAGCCACTACCCTGTGACAGCCACTACCCTGTGGCAGCCACTACCCTGTGACAGCCACTACCCTGTGACAGCCACTACCCTGTGGCAGCCACTACCCTGTGGCAGCCACTACCCTGTGGCAGCCACTACCCTGTGGCAGCCACTACCCTGTGTCAGCCACTACCCTGTGGCAGCCACTACCCTGTGGCAGCCGCTACCCTGTGACAGCCGCTACCCTGTGGCAGCCGCTACCCTGTGGCAGCCGCTACCCTGTGGCAGCCGCTACCCTGTGGCAGCCGCTGCGAAGGTGATAGCGAGGGTCCAGCAGGCGGTGCTGACGGGGAGTGTCCAGTTGTACCTCGTAGTGTCGCCCGAGCCAGTCTCGCTGTTGTAGGAGTTGTGAGACAGGGTGATGGCAAAAAAAAAATGATTAGGAATTCCATTCATCTGGGCTCTAAGAGACTCGAACAGTGGACCTCATGTTTGTGAGGTCGAAGCGACAGACGCTACTTTCTCCGACTAAAGGTGAATGTAGAGCTGACTTGCTTCCTGTTGAATGATTTGGTAGAGTTCCGGGAGTTTGAGAGCTTAGTATATGCCTGGGCCATCTTTTTCATTGGATAATTATTCATCTCGTCTCGGTTCGTACTCTGCCCGCTTTCTTGGGCTGAAGATGAAGGAAAAGAATGTCCCGCTTTTCGTTGCATATAATACGCAGGTTTAGGGATGTTGCAAGCGTTGCTTGTCTTGTTGAGACGACTACAGACTACACACTAGCCTCTCTGATTCCAATATCAGTATTACAAACTCAACGGGGTAGAATAAGGCTTAAATAAGCCGGTAGAAAGAACACACACACATACACAAAACCTTATTAAGAAAGCTATAAAAGTTATTTTTACCAAAGTTCATCCACTATACTTACAGTATATGGTGAAGTAGTTATCAAACTTGCCTGACATATGAGATGATCTGCATTTGCTTCTGGAGCTGTTGTGGTACGATTGGGCATCTCTCATCTTCCACCCCGTCCTCCTAAGGTTTACCAACGTCAAGAAACTGTCGTACTAAAGTGCCTTTATCCTAACGTTCCAGTGGAACCAAAACAGAAAACGTAAGAGTATGTCAATTTCGCCTGCCGCTCGCAGCCATTTACTAGTACGACAATTTTTTGGGCCTTAGGTAGAGTATACTTCAGAATGTGACGTTGTATTAGGAAGACGGGTTGAATCTTTTCCCTTCGCCTCTTGATTATTCAGTAGTAAGTCATTCGAGCACAAGGGATCTACCGTTACTACTCGTTACTGACAACTTAATAATGTTTAAGTTAATCAGCCGTTGCTTTACTAAGCTCACGATGTCTGTACAGCTGACTATAAGAATATGAAGGAATTCACGCCAATAAAGATTGAAACAATAACTTTGAAACATGAACACTTAGGGAGCTAAACGATGCCTTAATGTGTGACACTAATTTATTGTAAGTAGGCCTCACGCTTGCCAGTCTTCAGAGTATTTACCAACCTGCGCTTGGTTGGTAAGCACAGGTAGTTACTGTGGTAAAGTTAGTAAACTTTACTGTTTATTGTAGTAAGGTTTAGCTCTGTAGTACTATGACATTGTTTAGTCAGCGTTCCATCGTGCTTAAGAAGTAAATGTCTAATCCTTGTGAGATTTGCCAGAACTTATCCTCCAATGGGTTTTGTTGAATCTCAGTAAATCTCATGAAAATCCTCGACTATTAATTAAAAACTTAAGTAATTCTCAACAAAATTCTCAACTCCAATAACCCTCACGAAAATCCTCAACCCACAAAGTTCATCTTTAATAAAGCTCACCAAAAATATCCAAATCTCGACATAGTTCACCTGTGTAATCCTTCCTCATATCCTTATCCCACAAAGGGTCTACTCCCCAGTAATCCTCCAGAAAATCCTCACATATATGTGTGCTGTTATTACTCCGCTCAGTACGACAGGATGCTATATGCAGAATGGAAGGGGGAGTGTGTTAGCACTAATGGTAGGAGCTCACCCTAGCAGGGAGGGGGAGCTGTCACCCCAGTAGGGAGGGGGAGCTGTCACCCCAGTAGGGAGGGTAAAAGGGAGGGGGAGCTGTCACCCCAGTAGGGAGGGTAAAAGGGAGGGGGGCGGGGTATCGCAGTCAGTGAATCCTACCTGACAAACAGAACACATTTAGCCCTAATGGGCCAGCAGCAGCAGCAGCAGCTGCGGTCCAAAAACACAGGACTGCTGCAAAATGTCTGGTAGTGGAAGTCTTCCTTCCCCACCTCCTCCCTCCGGCAGTTTCACAAGTGCTTGCATCCCACTTTGGTGTAAATATATGAAATATATATTCGTTTGCCTTGCGTTGGTTCCGCGGAACCTCCACACACGTCCCTTACCCCCCCCCCTCACTTTGCTTCCTGGTCTCTGTAGGGTTCTACAAATGATGATCCAGCCCGTACCGTCACAACGTCACTAAACTAACGTACTAAATTGTCCGCACCTAGGCCCACGAAATAGAAACGGGACAACGTCACGTTTGCGAGCTGTTGTGATTTTTATTGTACGTCAGTTTTTTGACCTTGGAGAAGGAGGTGGGGGAGGGGGATAAATACATCAAAATACGACATGCTATACCAGTGGACACGTTGTTTGTCGTGTTATGAATCACGTCGTGATAATCTGCCTTTCTTGATTCTTCAAATCCCTGAACTCAAGAAACTCGTCAATACAAGATAATAATATACGAATTTTGCTTAAAATTTGTATTGAAGCTGACAAAAGCTTACTACATGAAGATATATTTAGAAGAACAAATTGTCTATTTGAACGAACTGAAGAACATGATGACATCCTGGTACATGAACACACTGGAGAACATGGAGAACAACCTTCCTTCAGACGTAACCTTCCACCAGACGTAGCCTTCCACCAGACGTAACCTTCCACCAGACGTAACCTTCCACCAGACGTAACCTTCCACCAGACGTAACCATCCACCAGACGTAGCCTCCACAAGACGTAGCCATCCACCAGACGTAACCATCCACCAGACGTAACCATCCACCAGACGTAACCATCCACCAGACGTAACCTTCCACCAGACGTAACCTTCCACCAGACGTAACCTTCCACCAGACGTAACCTTCCACCAGACGTAACCTTCCACCAGACGTAACCTTCCACCAGACGTAACCTTCCACCAGACGTAACCTTCCACCAGACGTAACCTTCCACCAGACGTAACCTTCCACCAGACGTAACCTTCCTTCAGACGTAACCTTCCACCAGACGTAACCTTCCACCAGACGTAACCTTCCACCAGACGTAACCTTCCTTCAGACGTAACCTTCCACCAGACGTAACCTTCCACCAGACGTAACCTTCCACCAGACGTAACCTTCCACCAGACGTAACCTTCCACCAGACGTAACCTTCCACCAGACGTAACCATCCACCAGACGTAACCTTCCTTCAGACGTAACCTTCCACCAGACGTAACCAACCACCAGACGTAACCTTCCACCAGACGTAACCTTACACCAGACGTAACCTTCCTCCAGACGTAACCTTCCTCCAGACGTAACCTTCCACCAGACGTAACCTTCCACCAGACGTAACCTTCCACCAGACGTAACCTTCCTTCAGACGTAACCTTCCACCAGACGTAACCTTCCACCAGACGTAACCTTCCTCCAGACGTAACCTTCCACCAGACGTAACCTTCCTTCAGACGTAACCTTCCACCAGACGTAACCATCCACCAGACGTAACCATCCACCAGACGTAACCTTCCACCAGACGTAACCATCCACCAGACATAACCTTCCACCAGACGTAACCATCCACCAGACGTAACCATCCACCAGACGTAACCATCCACCAGACGTAACCTTCCACCAGACGTAACCATCCACCAGACGTAACCATCCACCAGTCGTAACCTTCCTTCAGACGTAACCTTCCTTCAGACGTAACCATCCACCAGACGTAACCTTCCACCAGACGTAACCATCCACCAGACGTAACCTTCCACCAGACGTAACCATCCACCAGACGTAACCTTCCACCAGACGTAACCATCCACCAGACGTAACCTTCCACCAGACGTAACCTTCCTCCAGACGTAACCTTCCACCAGACGTAACCTTCCACCAGACGTAACCATCCACCAGACGTAACCTTCCACCAGACGTAACCTTCCACCAGACGTAACCATCCACCAGACGTAACCTTCCACCAGACGTAACCTTCCACCAGACGTAACCTTCCACCAGACGTAACCTTCCACCAGACGTAACCTTCCACCAGACGTAACCTTCCACCAGACGTAACCTTCCACCACACGTAACCTTCCACCAGACGTAACCATCCACCAGACGTAACCTTCCACCAGACGTAACCATCCACCAGACGTAACCTTCCACCAGACGTAACCTTCCACCAGACGTAACCTTCCACCAGACGTAACCTTCCACCAGACGTAACCATCCACCAGACGTAACCTTCCACCAGACGTAACCTTCCACCAGACGTAACCTTCCACCAGACGTAACCTTCCACCAGACGTAACCATCCACCAGACGTAACCTTCCATCAGACGTAACCTTCCACCAGTCGTAACCTTCCACGAGACGTAACCTTCCTTCAGACGTAACCTTCCTTCAGACGTAACCTTCCACCAGACGTAACCTTCCACCAGACGTAACCTTCCACCAGACGTAACCTTCCACCAGACGTAGCCATCCACCAGACGTAACCTTCCACCAGACATAACCATCCACAGACGTAACCTTCCACCAGACGTAACCTTCCACCAGACGTAACCATCCACCAGACGTAACCATCCACCAGACGTAACCTTCCTTCAGACGTAACCTTCCACCAGACGTAACCATCCACCAGACGTAACCATCCACCAGACGTAACCTTCCTTCAGACGTAACCTTCCACCAGACGTAACCATCCACCAGACGTAACCATCCAAAAGACGTAACCATCCACCAGACGTAACCATCCACCGACGTAACCTTCCACCAGACGTAACCATCCACCAGACGTAACCATCCACCAGACGTAACCTTTCTTCAGACGTAACCTTCCACCAGACGTAACCATCCACCAGACGTAACCATCCACCAGACGTAACCATCCACCAGACGTAACCATCCACCAGATGTAACCTTCCACCAGACGTAACCATCCACCAGACGTAACCATCCACCAGACGTAACCATCCACCAGACGTAACCTTCCTTCAGACGAAACCATCCACCAGACGTAACCTTCATTCAGTCGTAACCTTCCACCAGACGTAACCATCCACCAGACGTAACCATCCACCAGACGTAACCTTCCTTCAGACGTAACCTTCCACCAGTCGTAACTTCCACCAGACGTAACCATCCACCAGACGTAACCATCCACCAGACGTAACCATCCACCAGTCGTAACCTTCCTTCAGACGTAACCTTCCACCAGTCGTAACCTTCCTTCAGACGTAACCATCCACCAGATGTATGTACCATCCACCAGACGTAACCTTCCTTCAGACGTAACCATCCACCAGACGTAACCTTCCTTCAGACGTAACCATCCACCAGACGTAACCTTCCACCAGACGTAACCTTCCACCAGACGTAACCATCCACCAGACGTAACCTTCCACCAGACGTAACCTTCCACCAGACGTAACCTTCCACCAGACGTATCCTTCCACCAGACGTAACCTTCCTTCAGACGTAACCATCCACCAGACGTAACCTTCCACCAGTCGTAACCTTCCTTCAGACGTAACCATCCACCAGACGTAACCATCCACCAGACGTAACCTTCCACCAGACGTAACCATCCACCAGACGTAACCTTCCACCAGACGTAACCATCCACCAGACGTACCTTCCACCAGACGTAACCATCCACCAGACGTAACCATCCACCAGACGTAACCATCCACCAGACGTAACCTTCCACCAGACGTAACCTTCCACCAGACGTAACCTTCCACCAGACGTAACCATCCACCAGACGTAACCTTCCACCAGACGTAACCATCCACCAGACGTAACCTTCCACCAGACGTAACATTCCTCAGACGTAACCTTCCACAGACGGTAACCTCTTTCTCTCTCTCTCTCTCTCTCTCTCTCTCTCTCTCTCTCTCTCTCTCTCTCTCTCTCTCTCTCTCTCTCTCTCTCTCTCTCTCTCTCTCATCTCATCTCTCTCTCTCTCTCTCTCTCTCTCTCTCTCTCTCTCTCTCTCTCTCTCTCTCTCTCTCTCTCTCTCTCTCTCTCTCTCTCTTTTCCCAACGCAAGTGCATGACTATATAATCAATGACTTACGCAAAGAATAGAATAGTTTCTCCTATTGAATTTGTGGGTCAGTCTTCACATTTTCTCTGGTTGGGTGAGGAGGAGGAGATAGAGGGATGAGTTATAATTGTGTGTTTCTTGGTACTGCGGCCTCAGTTTTGAATAGCGGGATATTTTTGACACTATCGCAAGATGAANTGCACCTGTCCACTAGCAATAAATACGTACCCAGGGGGTCAGCTTGTTGGGGGGTTGCATCCTGGCGGGGTCAGTAATTCGACCCTGGGGGAGTGGGGGACTTCGGTATAAGGCTAACGTCTTCTGTATGTATAACCTGGCTTCCTGTCCCGCGACAAAATGAATTATGATTAGTATTATTCAACGGACTACAATCAGGCTCAATCCTCACACAATAGTCAATGGCGTAACAACAAAGGATAAAAAAACACAATTGTGATTCTACGTAGTTTATACAAATATTTCAGATACATAAAATCTTTCACACTCTCTTGAGTGCTTTATAACCTAACTATGTAATATGAACAGGATGTACATCTCAACGGCCAATACAGTTGCTCTCCTGGTGTTTTAGATTCAGCTACTCGAAACAAAAAATTCCAAGTAGCACGGGCTATGGTGACCCCGTAGTGGACTTAACCTGGCACAAGAGCAGTGCTGTAACTGTGAGTTGCTCTCCAGCGTGAAGTCCTCTTATCCGTCTTAACGACCCGACCATGTTATCATCCCCAACTGGTGGTGTTCACGAGTGTATGTCTTCCAGGAAATCAGTGCGACCTTGTTGTTCACTTCCTCAACAAAATCCTGCGAATGAGTAATATGTGACGCCGATAATGATAGCATAACCAAATTACATATGAAATTCAATAGTAAGATCAAGAAGATCACCAATATGCTGGTTTTGGGAATTCTTTATTTAACATTATGATTTTCCAGTAAAAATGCCCTCTTACATCCATCATTTCTAGTTTAAAAGCACCACAAAAGAACTTAGCCATTAGACTTAGCTAACACGTTAGGTAAATATATGTAACTTTCCAGTTATATATTATTCATTCAGAGAATTGTATTGAGAAAATAATGAACAAAGGCTCACTGATCAAATTAAACATGTTAGTTTTGAAGCCACTGAGCTTGTCAGTAAAGGACCTGTACATCAAATATTAGATTTTCATCGAGCACAAGGATTAGCAGGTCATTTTGTTACTCCTATTCCTAGTGATATATTTTTTGGACGTGTTAACATTTGTGTAGTAGACACCTATATTAGTTTTGATGAGGTGGTTTTCAAACAAATGTTCGGAATGTATGTGGGCTATTCTCGTTCTCCAATTCTTGTAAAAATATATATATTGGGTTTATTTTTTTACTATTCAACACTCAAAGTACCAACTGATGGAAAAGGTCCCAAGGCTTGGATCAGACATATTGATGATGTTTTTGCCATATTTGATAAAGATTTCGAGTAGCAAGATAGGTACTTAGAGAGTCTTAATAGCTAACATGATTCTATACAGTTTACTATGGAAAATAAAATAAAAGTATTTTATGGATTTCATTGCATTTAGAAGTAATTATCAATTTCCCTTCAGTACATTTAGGGAAAAGACACATGGGAACTCATGTATAAATTATTTCTCTTGGCATTCTAGTTCAGCTAAGCAGAGTATACTTAGCACAGGTTTTTATCTAAGAGCATTTGGGATTTGTAACCCGTGTTACCTGGTAGCTAAACTTATTTACTTACATAAGAGTTTTCTGATTGTGGGGTTTTCTATTTTGCTTTCCCGACTGCAATGCATACGTCGCCAATGTACATGTGGCAAACGCTTCACAAAGCTGTCGGAATCAGCAGAGAAAATACGAAAGCAACTGTACAGGGCCTGGGAGCAAGGTCGAGTTAGAGTCCTTGAGGGTCTCTTTTCAGACTAGCCTAACCTGGTCCTGGTCCACGTTGATCGTTGGAATCTCCTCAATGCTTGAAACACTTTAAGGGACTCCTAGGGTTCTCATCACATTTATAGATTTGTGAATAATAGGCAACTCGGTGTTGAAGACACCTGGAGCTGAAGGCTTGAGTAAATAGTTGACAGTATTCAGAAGTGGTTCAACGGAAACACCGCATAAAGCTTAACAGTAATTTATTTGCTAACTTAACCACTAATACAAAGGGTGCTTGATTTACTTCAGATTGGCGTCAGAAAGGCTATGGTTGCATTAGCGAGACTTTCGACGTCTGGCTAATCGATTCTGATCCACTCGTGGCGAAACACCTAACTTAACACAGTTGACAGCCAATCATTAACACGGTAAACCTAACTGCCGGTATGCAAAGGGATCACAGGAGTTCCAACCGGATACTCGGGTAATGATGATGCGCAATAAATCACAATAATACTGTCAATGGGACAGGCAATAAACATGCACAATAATTATGTCACACAATAACTAAATGTGTGGTGTATGTGAAGCTCACATTCACAGACGAGAGTAATGTCGTGATACCACTCAGATAAACACGCATACACCGTCGGGTGTCTACGTCTCCACCTATACCTGTGTCAATACCTGTGTCAGGTATAAGGTGAGAACTGTGGTTGATTCCTTAGATCAACGCAGACAGACACAATGACAAGATCTTGTACTTACAGGTAGGCTACCTCTCTTATTCACTCACTCACTCAGGCACATTGATGCAAGAACTCGTAGATTGCCTGATAGCTGGTTCCGTTCGTCGACAGGCTTTCCCACAAACCGTACTTGACACGGAGGGTACTCGCAGGACGGCGCGCTGTATGTCTAACAGACTCACGCGCACACACTTGAAGGCACTGGCGGTGAGTAAGGTGGTGACGTCACGTAGTATGAGGCAGGGCGGCTGGCGGCTCGAGGCTAGGCTAGCTACACACTCTGGACCGAGAGGCAGCTGGTTATATGATACCATGCGGGTACACTGTGGCAAAAGTCACACACAGATTACTTAGGCAGCGGCACTCCTTAGTTCCCTCTAGGTCACTCACAACGATCTCAATTTGTCACCAGGGGTTACCTGATACCAGTCTGTTTCGCTCTGGTCACTAGGCTTCTAAACAATATAGTCACGATCGCGATTCCGGGCGAGCGTTGGTATATCGAAAAGAAGCTGAGTTTAACTTGACGGTGAGGAATGGACGGTGTTCTTCTGTCTATTGGCCGATAGACAGAACAGGACACGTCCTCCATGTACGGGCTCCCTCATGTGAATACCCTGCAAGAGGCTGCCGGGCATCTCGTAGGACACAACACAAGGGATTACAATTTGACCAATGACATTGCAGCAAAAGAGTGGGAACCAATCATATTGATCGTTCCATGATCAGTAGCAGAGGTGACGTCATGAACACGTCACGACCACGTGACAGTTGTTATTCTCCATCGTACTGGTTGAGGCTGACCCCAGAGGTCAGATCTGTTGCCTCGCTGGCGTCCCCTCTCTCTCTCTCTCTCTTTCGCTGGCACCTCCTGTGTACTCACTGACCCTTGTGGCAAGTATGCTTAACTTTCCTGTATCTACTTCCTGCCTGGACATACGGCGGCCTCCGTATTATAAACGTATTCCTAGTTAAGTGGGCATCCTGAAGATACCCAACATGACAGTTTACTATCAAGGGTTAACAGAGATAGGGCTTGTGCACGAGATCGGTGCACTGTGCACTGTAATGAGCCATTCAAGTCAGCTGTGGGATAATCTTGAGAGACCATCCTCTCACACTAATCTTAGGTTATCTCTCGTGGATCATTGATAAACCTCATGACAAAGCAAAGGCATCCTTTACACCAAGACAGAAATTAACCTCTAGAATCAACCCACTATCCTGTTAACATAGTACTTAAAGTGATGGCAGTCCATAGTCAACATTTCACAGTATTTTCAATTTTAGATAGTACAATTTTCGACAATTTACTAAATATGGAAACAATTCCTTTAGAAATTAATGCAAAAATTGTTATTTTTGCTAAAATCCCTCCAGTACATTCCGATATTTGAACTTTACTGGTGTTCAGCTCTCTCAGATCATAGAGATCCAATGTACAACTGAGAACAGGAGATGATTTTTCCCTCATAGGGTTATACACCCAAGGAACCGCCTACAGGCCGAAGCCGTAAATACCAAACCTGTTATTTTAAAATACAACTAAAAATTATCATCAGAGCAAATTGAGAAACCTTTGATAAGTCACTGTCTGCCTGTCCTTGTCCAGGCCACTAGTATTAGTGGCCTTCAGGTAAATTTACATAAATTATCTATTTACAGTCTCTTCACATAATTGATTAGATATGTGCCTTTTTAAATGTTATGTTATCTAGGCTTAAATTAACTATTTCCCAAGTAATATAAACCGCTTTTATCCAATTTAAAGCAACGAATCTTCACTCTTAGTTGCTCTAGTCGTCCAGCCATCCGTTAGCACTCAAAAAAAATAGTTTAGCTTTAAGACTAAAAGGAGTTAAAAGCAATAAAGACAAATTTCTGGAAGAAGAAAATGCACTGTATAACTTTTTCAAGCATAAAGGTTTCCCAGACGAGATCCTACAAGAAGCATCAATACAACTAAGCAGGTGGGACAGACAGGACCTCATATACACAATATGGTCCTTGTGTATAACACATAATGTACATAACGCTTATGTACGATATGCACATAACGTTATGTACTCTCGGGAGTTGACGTGAACAAGGACGGGAGTTGGTGTGAGCAAGGGCGGGAGATGATGTCAGCAAGGACAGGAGATGATGTCAGCAAGGACAGGAGATGATGTCAGCAAGGACAGGAGATGATGTCAGCAAGGACAGGAGATGATGTCAGCAAGGACAGGAGTTAACGTCAGCAAGGACGGGAGTTGATATCAGCAAGGACGAGAGTTGGGCGCAGCAAGGTGATAAGCTGGTAGTTTCCATGAATACAATTCGGGATAGACAGATGGAAAGATGAACACAACTACAAAGATAGACAACCAGAACAAAAGTTCAACATTGTTTACAGAGTCAATCGAAGAAGACTTTAAGACAGTTGACTTACATAAAGCTGGAGACAGAGGACACGTTCATGGCGCAAGGTACTGATGGCGATCAACTGCAGCCAAGACGTTGCTCCAGACCCTCTCTGCCGCCACACCGACACCAAAAGTGTCCACACACTGGCAGCACCTACAACACTCAAGGCGGCGACCGACAGCACAGCTTACTCCCACGCCATAGTCTCCAACATCACTATGATCACTCCCATGATCTCCACCATGATCTCCACCATGGGCTCCACCATGGGCTCCACCTTGGGCTCCACCATGGGCCAGGGCATCACACTGGGGGTCTGTCTTGCCAGTCTTCTCCCACTTGCACTTGCGGTCATACTTCATTTCTACGCAGGACTCAAACCTAGACATGATAGAGAAGGGATGCCCCATTATGACGTGAGATACATTGGTTAAGTGATGAAGTCACAGTACCCCAATGTTAGGGTATATTGTTCTAATATACAATATATTAGGTATATCGTTATAATACAATAATCCCTTACCTTTTTCAGTGACGTGCAGATTTTTGTAGTGAGAGGGATGTGTGTTACCTGGAGCTCCGATTGTGCTATCACAGTAATAATGGAAGGTGTAGTGAAGGGACTGATGAATCTATGTGGTGCTCTGAGGACAGAGTTGGATTCCGTACGGGAGGATCTACAACAGCCTAAACATCGTCAAGAAGAAACGAAGGTGGAGACCAGTATTAAAAAGTCCTCGACTTGGAATATAGCAAAGGACAGTGATCTTAAGATGACTCAAGCAAGGCCGCCTACATATGTCCTAAAAACTTCCAACTCATTTGCCATGTTGAAGGACAAGTGCTGTGGGAAGCCTAAAGTTCGCTCGAAAGGGAAGGCAAGGAAGGTAGCGCAGGTACCTCAAGGTGCTCAGAAAGTAAAGGAAGTAACTAAGCGAATTTTTATTGTGGGAGATTCCCAGGTGAGGTATTTGGATAGAGCTTTTGGTGAGAGAGAGAGAGGAGGGAACAGGCTAAGCGTTTGCTATCAGGGAACAGGGATTGGTGACATTGTTAACAACATGAATTATATTATGGCTGGAAAAGGGATCAAACCCATTATTTGTATCAGTGCTGGTGAAAATGATGTTGGACTAGTTAGAAATGAGGAACTGATTTAGAACTTTTAGGAAATTTTCAGAGGTTTAAGATAGCCATAGAATTAGTTATGATTAAGTGAGGAATCCCGATCATATGTGGCATTCTTCCAAGAAAGGGAGTTGGAAATGAATGGTTGTCAAGGGCACTTGGTGTCAATTGCCGACTAGACAAGTATTGCAAATCAAATGCAATATCATTCATAGATTACTGGGAAATCTTCAGTGGAAGAAATTACATGTATGTTCGGGATGGGGTACATCTATCCAGGGCTGGGGTTGTTGTTGTTGCGAACTCGATGGAACCTGTGGTGGGAGGGATTTGTTTGGGTTTAAACTGTTAGTAGATAGTGGTATGGGAATTGATATGGAGAAAGGAGGTAATAAAAGTACGTGTTTGCGGGAGAAACAACTTGGCAAAATTATCAGAGAAAGAGTGGAGCCTCAGAATAACAATTTACTTAGGGTATATTATACGAACAGTAGGAATCTATGAAACAAAATAAACGATTTAAATGCTCTTATATGCACGTAAAAATATATATAATTGCACTTACCGAAACGTGGATGAATGGAGAAAATAGAGAGCTATTAGCTGAATATCAATTAGATGGATTTAAACTATTTCACACAGATAGATATATTAGACGAGGAGAGGATGTAGCCATATATATATATATATATATATATATATATATATATATATATATATATATATATATATATATATATATATATATATATATATATATATATATATATATTAGGGACAATTTGAAATGTAGTCTCAAAGAGGGAATCAAAACTGAGCCACACACAGAAACTATTTGGCTAGAATTAAACGAAAAAGCAAATAATCATATAATAGGAGTTACATATAGGCCACCAAATTTAGACAGAATGGAAGCAAAGCATCTATGGGATGAAGTATCTAGATCATCTAGGTCTAACAGTATTTGTGTCATGGGTGACTTTAATTTTAGTGGAATAAACTGGATTAACAGAACAGGGAATAACGAAGCAGAATATTTTCTAGAAATAATTTACGATTACTTTCTTACTCAACACATTAAGGAACCAACGCGGGAAAATAATATTTTAGATTTAGTGTTCACTAACAGGGAAACAGATTAATGACATCGAAATAGGGAGTGAACTAGGGAACAGTGATCACAAAGTAATAAGATTTAGCATAGAATGGAATGGAATAGATCGATTTGCAGGAGAAATTCTGTTAAAGTGCCAGATTTTTGTAAAGCTAAATTTAATATCCTAAGAATTTTTTGGGGTCAAATAGATTGGAAAGTCTTGGGCATAGGGGGAGGCCGGTCTTGGAGCAAGACGTGAACCCAGAGATGAATGATGTAAAGGAGGAGTTCGATTTGCATCCAAAATATAACTTATTTAAAAATATTCTAAGCAAAGCACAGGAACGTAGTATACCTTACAAATTGAATAGATCAAATACAAATGACCTTAAATGGATAAAAAAGGATCTGGAAAACCTTATAGGTAAAAAAAAGAGTTTGGTACAAAAGGATTAAGAATGGGGAAGTCAGTTTAGAACAGGATTTCGTACAACTAGTTAGAAACGTTAAAAAAAAGAGATAAAGAGGGCAAAAGTAACTATGAACTTCATATAGCAGGTCAAGCAAAGGCAAATCCTAAAGGATTTTTTTCAGTTATATCGAACAAAGGTTATGGAAAGGATAGGTCCATCAAAAACCGAGACAGGTCAGATAACGGATAATGACGAAGAGATGAGTAGTATTTTTAATAAATATTTTATCTCTGTTTTTACTAAAGAAGAATTTAACTCTATGCATTCAGCTGAACAAGCCATTTCAAGCAACTTTCCCACAATAAACGTTAAGCTAATTGGCCGATAGTTTGATGCAAGTGATCTATCTCCTTTCTTGAAAAACGATACCACATTAGCAACCTTCCACGAATTTGGCACTCTGCCTGACTCTAATGATTTATTAAATATGGTACTCCTGGAACTTCCACACTGACTACTTCTCGTCGTGCACTCCCTTCACACACTTAAGATCTTCGTAAAATTTTGTTCACTCACATCCCAACTAATGTACGCCTGACTTACACATGGTAACACAAAATGTATGGAAACGCATAAATATATAATTGATGCACATTTGCAAGCAAAGCCATGGGACGTGTGTTCTTTAGGTACGGAGTAGGTGGTGGCTACCAGTGATAGACGGCAGCAGTGATTGGCAGTGTTAGAGGGAAGCAGTGATTGGCAGTGTTAGAGGGAAGCAGTGTCTGGCAGTGTTAGAGGGAAGCAGTGTTAGAGGGAAGCAGTGTCTGGCCGTGTTGGAGGGAATCAGTGCCTCCACCCACCTAGTGTATCCGAGACTGTAGGATGCGTCGTTGTGCTCACAGGCAGCCCTCAGTTAACCTGAAACATTTCCGGTTTACAGTAATTATTTGACATTCATTTATCATTACTATTTTGTTTACATCCACCTTCACTTTATTATATTCACAGTGTCTTTAAGATTATCCTAGTGTGAAGTGTGAGTCAGGTGACTACCCACCATTGATGGCTTGGACCAGAAAATTGTATTTCTTCTCCTCTGCTATCTTTAAAGCTGTCTTATCTGTGGAGGAAATGTTGTTCTGAGTTCATGAATGTATTCATAGATAAGCACTGAGGTTTAGTTTCTGATCCCATAATGTGCGTTTATAGTTCATCTACCACCACCCACAATGATGAGTATGGGTGCCTCTTTAACACACCCTTCTTCACCCACAGTGGTGGGTGTACGTGGTCCTTGTGGACAGAGCATGAATGTCTCTCCCATGAACACAAAGGATTAATGTCTCCCACATACTCACAGAGGATAAATATCTTCCCCAACGTAAACGGAGGATGATTGTGCAGTGCACATTCATCCCCTGTGCACTCGCTACACTCGAGTGAGCCCCAAGCTGATTGATTGATGAAGATAAAGCCGCCCAAGAAGTGGCACGGGCATGAATAGCCCGTAAGTGGTAGGTTTATTTGGAGTGAATGTGATCTTTGGTCGTGAAAGGAAATACCGAGTGCTGTACTCGCATTTCAATCATCAGTGCTTACTATGCGGCTGCTATCGCTGATGAGGATACTACTTAACAGTATTTATGAGGGTGGCCAGCTGATGGACATTTTTCATTACCAGAAGAGTGGCAGTGTTGATGGCTTCATGGTAGTTACAGCAGGATTCAGGAACTCTTAAAGCTCTTCTAAGGTTCTTGGTTGCTTCACATTAAAGGAGATAGTGAAGTAGTGGCTTTTCTGTGATTGTTTGGCAGAAGATACATTCCCACTCTCTGGGTTCACTAACTTTTCAGTTGCATCTGTAACCTAGACGTAGTCTATATAACCGAACTGGTATCTCCTTGTGGATTCCTTTCGGATATTTAACCTGTCTAACTTGGTGGCCTAAAGATACCATATTGCAGAGGGCGAACCTTCAGCTGTTCTCTGTTGTTGATGAGATTTGTTGAGGTGTGCGAGATTTTTGGTGATGAAGTTTTTTATGTACTCTAGGCTATGTTGGATTCTTTTGTGGATCACTATGACGAGTTGTCAATTTAGCAGTTTCGTCGGCTTTCTCATTAATGGGATTCCAAAATGGGATGGGATCCAGTTAAGGGTTATAATGAGCCCTTTGCCTTTAGCTACTGCTCCTAGATAAAAAATTTGTGGTAATTATATCCTCGTTGTCTTTACACTGCCTTTTTCCTAATATTTGAAGTGCAGCTTTCGAGTCTATGTGTCTGATTACATTTTGAGTGTTTTGTACAATCACATATGCGTATGACTGTTGTATGGCAAACAGCTCAGTTTGAGTTGATGATACTAGCCCTCCCAGTCTCCAATAGGCCCTGTTCGCTGTTGATTGTCTCATTGATATATATCATTGTATGATTTTTTTGTGTATCTAAAATTGGGCCATACGGTGTTGAACTATTTTACCTGCCCGCGAGAACTTGGAGATATATGTATATTTGGACAGATTTCGGTAAAGGCCTCCAGAGACTTCCTTTCGATTTAGTAGAATCCCAGGTTGTATAACTAACGCCAAGTCAGGGTTGTACAGTGGTAGAGTATATTTGGGTTCGAGCCAGCTTAAGATGATTTTCTCAACTTATTGTTCATAATCTAGTGTTTTACTCACCATTTAACCATTGAATATAGGTAATCTTCTTAAAAATCGAATTTCATCAGTGCAAATCTCAGGTGGCGGCATGGGTCAAATACAGTGAGTACAGTTAGAAGCAGAGAGCAGGTATGATAATAACAGAACTCGTTCATAATATAAGTTTAGAGTGCTTTTACAAAGTCAGTTATAATTTATTAATATATATATTACATAATTTTTTGCATTGTATACTAAGTGTTCCGGGAGGTGCTGGAGCAAGAACAGTCTCCATGGACTGAGGTTTCATGACAAAAACTCTTTAATTTGACTTTTTTGTTTGTTATTATTTTGTGGTTGTTGCTTAAGATGAGGTTCCGTCTGTGTGACCACGCAGGAGTGTGACCCCGTGTAGTGTGTGACCCCGTGTAGTGTGTGACCCCGTGTAGTGTGTGACCCCGTGTAGTGAGTGACCCGTGTAGTGTGTGACCCCGTGTAGTGTGTGACCCCGTGTAGTGTATGACCTCTTGTAGTGTGTGACCCCGTGTAGTGTGTGACCCGTGTAGTGTGTGACCCCGTGTAGTGTGTGACCCCGTGTAGTTGTTGACCTTGCAAGAGTGTGACCCCGTGTAGTGTGTGACCCCGAGTAGTGTGTGACCTTGCAAGAGTGTGACCCCGTGTAGTGTGTGACCCCGTGTAGTGTGTGACCTCGCAGGAGTGTGACCCCGTGTAGAACTCTTCTTTTCAACTCTCCTCACTCAGTATTTCTCTATTGGTGATTTAATAACCTCATATAATTTCCAGTGACATATACCAGAGGAAGGGAAGGGAAGGGAACTATCAGGGGGAAATCTCCAAGCCATTACGACTACATAGCACTTGGAGGATATCTGGATAAGGATTAGGGATGGGGACGGGGGGAAAGGAATGGTGCCCAACCACTTGGACGGTCGGGGATTGAACGCCGACCTGCATTAAGCGAGACCGTCGCTCTACCGTCCAGCCCAAGTGGTTGTACCAGAGAAGTAAATGTTTAACATGTGAATCGTTATAATGTGATTCATTCCGTCAGCGCAGTGTCGCCCTGGAATCAATTCCGCTAACCTTCCTTGTTGTGATGGGTGAGATCAGGGCAGAACTGGAGCAGGAGCAACACCGCATCCCTCTTGGCCTCCCTCGTATAACGTATCAGCGGTGTATCACCTGGTTATAAAACAAACCTAAATCAGGACGGTGCAGACACACTGTGTGCTATATGTTGAAAACAATGTTCTGGAAATATTAAGTGACTATTTTAAATTTCTTGTTAGAGTAGTTTACGTTCATGTCGACATTGCTGTATATTATTAAGTCATGTGCAAAGAGCTTGTAGAAATGTCCATCATCGTGTGCTTATTCTGAAAGTAATCATGAAATATATTTGATTCTTTAAAGGAAGTGTCAATATATAAGGCAGCAGCCAGGCGAGCAGATTGGTGCCAATACTTCACCTTGTTTGTCCTGCACCTCCATGCTGGCTCCGGCCTCCAGGAGAGCAAGTCGACCATCGTTGTTGGCTGCGTGGACTAGAGCTGTTGACCCTGAAACAGGTTAATGTCTTCAGCATCATACTCCAAAAATCTTGGGTTATTACATCATTTACTACAAATGTGTTCACATTTAGCTTTTTAAATCAAAGAACGATAAATTATACACCGCTAAACACTCTTTATTTTTTTTAATAATCTTCTACATAACCTGACAGCTGGGTGGACAGCGCTTCAGATTCGAAGTTCAGAGCTTCCGGGTTCGATCCCGGTGGAGGCGGAGACAAATGGGCAAAATGTTTCTTTCACTCTGATGCCCCTGTTACCTAGCAGTAAATAGGTTCCTGGGAGTTAAACAGCTGCTACGGTCTGCTTCATGGGGGGTGTGTAACAAAAAGAAGGCCTGGTCGAGGACCGGGCCGCGGGAACGCTAAGCCCCGAAATCACATCTCAAGATAACCTCAAGATAGCCTATGAATTCAAACAGATAACACGGATAACAAACAAACAGTTTGTTTGTTATCCGTGGGTTTTGCCCCAAAAGTGGCCCAACACCAAAATTTTGAGCTCTAACAGGTCAAAAACCAATTGTTTAATTTACCAAAGTACCTACATAATTCTCCCAAATTTTGGGTTGAGTTACTTAACAAAACAGTTGTTGCACAGAAAAATGTGAACTTTTCACCATATATTAGGTGAAGATTGGACGGAGTTTAAATTATTAATTTATTAAACAAATTATAATTTCTGCTCAGGGGGAAAAAGACGCCAACGGTTTGGGGCTTATTTATTACAAATTGGAGACGGTAAATTAAATTCTGCAGAACATGTAAATATAATATAAGTAGGAACAAATGTAACATACCCATGTCTAGTATGAGTACTAATATTTAGTACTCATAGTACTCATGTCTAGTATGAGTACTAATATTAGTACTGAGTACTAATATTTAACTTAAAATGTACACCCGTATTAATTAAGTGAGTAAGCTTATCCTAGTGACATGGTAAACATGTTCTGCAGAAACCTAATGTCAATGTAATGTAATTATATAAAACTAGTTATACAGACAGGACACAAATGTTCAGTCAAGTGAATAGGCCACATAACACTTAACGGAGGCCGACCAGGGATAAGTAGAAGGGTTTCCTGACTAAAGGTAGGGCTTACTGGCACCTAGACTGGGCAAAGTATTAGCAGCGGGCAGCGGGACACTTGGGGACCGGCGCTGCACCCCACCCCCCTCTGTACTTGCTGAGGGAAAGACTGCAGGGATACTGGCACAAAACATGACAGGGAACTGCCACGCACGAAGGGGAGGCGGGTGGGAGTTTCGAGTGCATCTGCATTGGCGGTAAGAGTGAGGCAGAGCCTCCCGTTCCACCCCAATTTATAAGCTCCAGGCCAGACCTTTCCGCGCAGTCCGCGGAAGGCGCTGCGCAAATGTTTCTTTGTCCCCCTTTTCAGAAACATCTCCGCTTTGTTGCAAAGCAGAGGCCATTTATAGTTGCAATTGGTTTTTACGACTCTGCTCCATCTTCCGATGGCTCATTGATTGTTAAGACAATACTGAACTACTACTTAAAACTTTCTCGAAAATATAGATGTAACGCAGACAAGGAGTAACAGCTTCATGCTCAACAATTCATAATTTAGGATGGATGTGAGAGGAAAGACTACCAGCTAGCTGTAAGACTGTGTTGGAGAGCAAGCCGTTGGAGCAAGTGTTGGAGAGCAATGTCTTCTTAAGCTAGACTTCTCTTCTTTGGTGTCTATGAGGAGCATAGTCCCAGGGCTGTGCATTAAGACTACGGTGGTCGCTGTAGCTTCTCTGTGAAAGGAGGTAGAGCTATTAGCATGTATTTAACATGCAAGTGTATGGACAGAGGGAGAGAGGAGCGAGGAGGACTTGTGGTCAGGAGGGTCAATGGTTCTTCGCTTGTATGAATACGGGCTGGAAGCCGTGACGTCACCGAAGGCACTACGTGATTAGAGGAAGGCCTACAGTTGGTTGAGGCGTCCCTAGGCCGATGCCATGCTTTTCTCTGATTGATGGATTCATAGACAGAGGGGACAAGTGTGGCCTGTTCCTGCCTCGCCTGGGGTAGCCATTCTGTCCGTGTCGCTGTGCCTTAGAGACGTGTCTTCCCATAGTTCGGCCAAACTGCGAGAAACACCGTCTATAGCGACATTTAGTGACTCATTCATCACCGTTCCTGCAACGCGGGTCCGTCAAGCAGATTCCGGAATCGCGGTGATAGGAATTTCGATAAAAACGAAGTGAAACGAGTGAAACGAAGAAGATAGTGTATCACCACGTGATCCAGCAGGCGCAACGGGACTGCATTGTTTAGGATCCGTGATCATCGTCAGCATCCATAGTCATCCGTCTCTATATGACTATGATAACTGATTAGGAGGGAATAGGAAAGGTTTCTCAGTGTTTGTGAAATCTTTCTGTTGTTATTAAGTGAATTACTGCTACCTTGGTGGACATAGCAATTTCCGCCTAACCGTCTCATTACCATCTCAGCTCACCACACGCTCGAGCGAGCATGATAACGATCGTGGGTGAGTGTGAGAGCCTGCTAACGCTAGTTCCTGAGTCAGTGAGGGAGCTAAGCACTTTAGACCTCCTGGTCTATTGTACCACCAACTGTGTACCTATTTCATTGACTCAGGTGTTCTGGAGACATCCTAACAATTTATCCAAAATTTGCTTGTCCATTTTAAAGAATGAAGAACAATTTTATTTATATTACTTCTAAGCTGCATCACTTATGAGCCCTTGTGTGGCAGTGCACAATAGAAAGTTGTTTTCACATATTCATACATTAAAACATTGATTGTAACCACGAGTGTGGGTATGACTCCAGGACACATGGAGACCATCCTTGGTGCAAAGGGGCATGCCACCCCGTTATGACCCAGTGGTGCCAAAGGGGCATGCCACCCCGTTATGACCCAGTGGTGCCAAAGGGGCATGCCACCCCGTTATGACCCAGTGGTGCCAAAGGGGCATGCCACCCCGTTATGACCCAGTGGTGCCAAAGGGGCATGCCACCCCGTTATGACCCAGTGGTGCCAAAGGGGCATGCCACCCTGATATAGCCCAGTGGTGCCAAAGGGGCTTGCCACACCGATATTGCCCAGTGGTTTCACTAGATCATAACTTTAGTTCATTTATTATGCACCCTATACCCATCCTGTGGACGGTAGTGGAAAGGGTTACAGAGGCACATAATGAGCTCAGGGACTGAACCCCACAATTCATTTAGCTAAGCAAGATACAGTCTTGATGAGCTAGTTACAAAATTCAATGCACATCGTCACATCAACAATGGGCTCGACACCGACCACAAGTACAGCTGCATATGTGGAGAGCTAGTGTCACAATTGATATGTTTGTCCTGCACCCCCCCCCCATCCAGTGGGCAGCGGTTAATAGATTACAATCACTTAACGATACAAGAATATATATGATTCAACCTTCAGGCTCATTGTTTCAGTCATTTATAAAAAATAATTATGTTTATTTCCAATGTAATAAATAATAATAATAATAATAATAATGTTCATTCAGGTATAAGTACATACATACAAAATGAGCAACAAACAGAATGTTGAACTTCTAGATAGAGGGTCGTCATGGGTTCTCCCTTAGGTGTCCTGTTTGCGAACTTCTACATGGGTACCATCGAACAAAAGGACTTAGTCGACATGAACTTGAAACCGGCCATATACTGCAGGTATGTTGACGACATTTTTACACAGGTACCGGATGTCAGACATCTGCAGGAGCTGAAGGAGGCATTTGAGCGGAATTCTGTGTTGCGTTTCACTTACGAGATGGAGAAGGATGGGAAACTGCCCTTTCTAGATGTAACAGTCATGGAAAGGAGCGGAAGTTTCCACACTGCAGTCTACACTAAGGAAACAAACATAGGAATGTGCCTCAATGCCAACAGTAACTGCCCAGACAGGTACAGGAGGAGTGCTGTTAACGCTTATGTCGACCGTGCTCTCAGCCACAGCTCAGGATGGAAGCAAGTCGATGAAGAACTCTGTGGGGTAAAGCAGGTCCTAGTCAACAACGGCATCTCCAATGGTTTCGTTGAAGACATCATAAGAAGGAAGGTGAAACGCCATGCAAGAAGAGACAACTAACACAACACCTGTACCCCCTATTAGACTATTTTACAGGAACATCTTTTCCACAGCTCATAAAACGGAGGAAAGGGTCCTGAAAGATATTGTTAATAGAAACGTTATCCCTACAGACAAAAATCAGAAGATACAATTGACGATTTACAATAAAACCAAGAAAACTGCCAACCTACTCATGAGAAACTCTCCAGACACAAAGCAGAACGCTTTGAAAGAGACCAATGTCGTCTATGCCTTCAAATGCCCACTTGGGGACTGTAAGCCTCAAAAAACTCAGTATATAGGCAAGACAACAACATCTCTTTCCAGGCGTTTAACGATGCATAAGCAACAAGGCTCCATTAAGGAACATATATTCTCTTTCCACAACCAAACCATCACCAGAGCAATCTTAACAAACAACACAGAAATCATTGATAGATACAGCGACAGCAGGCGGCTTGACATCTGCGAGGCACTACACATCAAGAAGTCAACACCACCAATCAACAGCCAATTAACGCACAACTATATTCAACCCACTTCAAGACTCCGCTCCAATATAGAAACATCAAGAAATATGGGCCAATAGGCCTTCTGCAGTTCTATCTTTACCCAACTTCTATCAATACCCATTGTTTTGTACCCCACTCTTCTGTACCCCGTATTGTATATCATCACCTCACCCAAATGCAGGTATAAGAGCCAATGTTGTTTCAGTTCAATTCAGTTTGTTGTCATAAGTTCAGTCATAAGTTGTGTGTGGATAAACTAAAGTCTTTGAAAATGTAATAAGTTTTACGAAACGCGCTCAAGTGTCGCGTCAGACTAGAAATAAAAATGAATTTTGGAGAATTGATTTTTCATTTACCGTCACCAGTAAAAAGAAACATAAGGAAAATCGAGAAAATTCGTGTTAGAATTATTAATCTCACTTTTTCGGTCATATTTAATAATATATATATATATATATATATATATATATATAATATATATATATATATATATATATATATATATATATATATATATATATATATATATATATATACATATATATATATATATGTATATATGTATATATATATATATATATATATATATATATATATATATATATATATATATATATATATATATATATATATATATTATATGTATATATAATATATATATATTATATATACATATATAACTTTATAAAATATCTGTGTGTGTGATTTAAACAGATAATTGGGCAGCAATACTTGCATATATGTGGAACATACCACGAAAGAGCGAGAAATAAATCCAGAAGACTCAAACCCATTTTAAGTCGCTCAAGACTTTCCAGTATTATTAAATAGGTTTAGATGAAGACTGATGATGAAGTGACGTGAGGCTCCTGAACCTAAGGTAATGATAAAAGAGTCATCAGATATCCGCTGGACAGAGTTGAAATCTAAATGCGAGAAAGATCAGAGAGCTAGGATTATTAGTGGTCTTATTATCCCCCTCTCTCCCCCCCCCCCCGAAAAAAATATATACGTATGGAATAACGCAAATCGGATACTGGGATTTATTTCTTGAAGAGTTAGCAGTGAGGCATCCAACCATATTCTTGGACATAGTCCAAGTAGTATTGGATGGTACCTTTATTGGCATAGTAACGTGCTCCTAGAATAAAGAATGAAACAATATTCCTTCACCTTCCTTCATAAGTCTCTGGCTGCCCTTCCCTGTGAATGACAAAAATATAAATCAAATACCCAATTTCAGGATAAAGCGCGAAGGAGAACAATAAAATAGTTCATATTACCTACCTAATGGCATGAGGTGAACAAATTTACCGAGCTCGAAACGCAATACGTGTTAACGCCTTTGCAAGAATGTATAAATACGAATATTATGTAATCTCACAAACCCACTGTATATACCTTCTTGTAAATAAATAGTTAAATAAATAAAAATAAATGAAGCACTAACTAACGCCCATAATAAAACTATGCAAGAAGATTTAAGATGACACTCTCATGTATACTTGATGGACAGATTTCAAGACTGGAGCACTGATCCAGAGCAGCAAAAAGGTTCTTGGAATCAAAAGAATGCCCTCATGGATACCAACAGAAGGTGACATTCTGTGCAAATTAGCGACAGTATTTTTCGGAACCACCAGAGAAAGAAGAAGAAAACCACCAAAAGAAAGAAAGAAAAGAAACTTCGGTACCACCAGAGAATGAAGAATGATAACACTGTAACAAAACATATACGAATACGAATCCTATTATTGACAAATGACATGAAGGACTCAGCTCCAAGTAGGTGTCATTCAAGATTAATGGAACACATCGACTCAATAAACATTCAGTCAAAAATTAAAATATTTTGTACGGAAAAATATGCTTGATTTTGTACGGAAAATTATACTTACCGAATTTATTAGCAGGGACTAAAATAAAGGTAGAGTGGAAAGTCAGAAGAGGTTGTGCATTTATTGACTATAAAAGAACTATAAAGTCCAGTGAAAGAACACACTCGAGCTATCACCATAAAGTAAAGACATGATAAGGGACTAATGTACAGGCAGATAGTTCCACCAGATAAGAGGTGCTAGCGAGGCGGGGTCCGAGAGCTATTACACGTTCCTGCAGACACAAGCACAAGTAGACAAGTCCATTCACACACACAAACACACACAAAACCACAAACACCTCCACAGTCATGCTAATCAGCACAAGCCAGAGGAAAATTGGTCCTAATTCTATGTAATTAAGAACTAGGAGGAAAACAACGAGCGTTCACTGTGGTCCGCTGATAGAAAAAAAGCAGGGTGTTGCCCCTCCCTCCCCAGGCGGTACTCTTTAAGAGTTTAGGTGAAGTGTCGCGAGACCAACATGACCGCCTTGCATAGCTCAAACCTCAAGCTCTCAACAGCTTTGAGAGCTCAACCGGCGAGATTGAAAGCTCTCAAAGATGTTGAGAGCTCTTAATCTCGCCAGTCATTACTGCTAATCTTGTTATGTAAACATTTCCTTTTGAGTCTGAAAGAAAACCTCTATACATATATAACATTGACTCTCCAGCTCTCTCCTTTTCCTCGTCCTTCCCTCCCTCCCTTTTCTCCTCTTTCCCTCCATCTCTCTCCCTCTCCCTCACTCTCTCTCCATTCCATGTTCTATATATGTTTTGGAAAAAAACGCTATATTCTGGTTTAGCAACATTGATAGCATATTGTCACTAACATTTGAATTAGTGACATAAGAACAGGTGTACATAACTGGAATCTTGAGACCTACATAAGTATTGACGAAATAAACACGCCATGTCTTCACCACGAGAGAAAGAGTTAGTGTCAAGGAATTGGGGGGGGAGGGTTAATAGTTGAAGAAAATTGTCTTAGGAGTACATATGATCCGATGATTTTTAAGAACATGAAATTCCTCAAGATGACGGAAGTCTGAAAATGGGACTCGGGAGCTGAAGACTGACATTTCATTCTACGTGAGCGAGTGTAGACGTAAGCGAGAACAGGAAGGCGTAATCAGACACCGGAACATAACCCATGTGAATCATCAATATCCCATTTCGACCCAGTTTATCTCATTACGCACATCATAAATCATTTAACTTTTTTGTCTGGTCTAGAGAAAAGCGTGGGACTCCCATCTGGACTAGAACTAGTGTCGTACCTCCCAAGCGTTTATGAAGCATAACTCTGGTGGAGGAGTGGTACATGGGAGCCACTTCAACCCACTCTTCACGCTCTTTGGACGCCTGACTAGCTGTGACTTTAGGGCACGTCACCGCCACCATGCAAAAGTCTCATGATCTGTTCTTACTTGGAGCGTTGAGAGGGCTATATTGCTAGGGATAAGGTCCTGACTTTATAAGGTGGGCAGTTATGTGTCATGGGTGTGGGTGGGTGGGGCAGGATATAACATTGGTTGTGGAGGTGGGGTTGGGGAGGTATTAACATGGGGTGTGAGGTGGGTATGGGAGGCATTTAACATGTGGTGTGGAGTGGTGTGGGAGGATATTACATGGGTGTGAGGTGGGTTAGGGAGGATATAAATTGGGTGGTGAGGTGGGGTAGGGAGGATTAGTAATCATGGGTGTGTTGATGTGTGTTGGGAGGATCTTAACGTTGGGTGTGGAGTGGGGTGGAGGATATTAACAGGTGTTGTTTGAGTTGGGGTGGGGAGTGATATTTAAACATGGGTTGTGGAGGTGGGGTGGCGATATAACATGGGGAGTGAGGTCTGGTCTGGGTGAGGATATTAACCTGTTTGTGGGGTGGGGTGGGGAGGATATTAACAGGGGTTGTGGAGGTGAGGGTGGGAGGTATATTAACCTGGTGTGTGGAGGTGTGGTGGAGGAGGATATTACATGGGTGTGGGTGGGGGTTGGAGGATATTACATGGGTGGGAGGTTAGGTGTGGGTGGTGAATCTACATGGTGGTGTGGGGTGGGGGGGATATTAACATGGGGGTGTGGAAGTGGGGTGGGGAGATTTAACTATGGGGTGTGGATGTGGGTGGGCTCACGCATGGAATAGACATTATCGTGCTACTCGATGGGTACCAAGGTGAGTACCCACCTGATGACCACCCACTGGGTACATTGGTGTGTGTGAGGTGGATTATGATGGGATATGATTTGTGGGAGCTGAGCAATACCTCCTAGATACCCACTGCTCCACCGCCATTGTACCCAATGCGTCACCCGCCAGTGATACCCACTGCGTCACCCGCCAGTGATACTCACGCGTCACCGCGCCAGTGATACCTCCATGCGTCAGCCCGCCAGTGATCCCCACTGCGTCCAACCGCCAGTTATACCCACTCGCGTACACCCGCCAGTGAATACCCAATGCTTCACCCGAAGTATACCCCTTTGCGTCACCGCCAGTGAATACAGACAGCATAGGT
>WNGS01165503.1:34373556-34385783 GCA_020271785.1 Procambarus virginalis
CTAGTAGTACCTACCCTACCTAGTAGTACCTAATATATATGTCGTATATTATTATTATTAATATATATATATATATATATATATATATATATATAAATATATATAAATATATATATAAAATATATATATATATATCTATATATATATTCATATATATATATATATATGAAAAATTAGCATAGACGCTGCAACGATGCTTCGACCCCATCAACTAGGTTTTGGTGTCCCCCATGGCTGTGAAGCAGCAGCTCATGCAGCGCGAGCCTATATCAAGCACCTCCCAGAAAATAAGGCATTAATTAAATTTGACTTTAAAAATGCCTTCAACCAGGTAAATAGGGATGTGGTACTGGAAGCTGTTCGAACAAGCTTTCCTTCTCTACTCCCCTTCGTTTCAGCAGGGTACAGTAGGGAATCGACGCTTTGTTTGGGGAACATGAAGTTGTTTCTGCAGAAGGTGTCCAGGAGGGAGACCCACTTGCCCCTTTTCTTTTTTGCATGGCTGTTAAAGAGGTTACAAGCAGGTTGACCAGCGAACTGAACATCTGGTTCCTGGACGATGGCACCCTGGCAGGGACACAGGAGTCCCTGCTAGAAGATCTACAGCTGGTGAAATCTAAGGGAGAGGAGTTAGGACTCACCCTAAACCCATTAAAGTGTGAAATCATCTCATCTAGCCAACCAACCATAGATGCAGTGCAAATCATATTACCAGGAGCCCAAGTGATCGCTCCCGCCGACAGTGTGCTGCTAGGGGCACCTCTGGGCTCGAGTGCTATTGAAGTAGTCCTCGAAGAAAAGCTGAACGACCTGAGGAGGATGGAGGGAAGAATAGGGGCCTTGGACGCCCACGATGCTTTGTACCTTCTCACAAGGTGCCTGGCTTTGCCCAGACTGACCTATTTCCTAAGGTGTACTCCCTCTGGTTGATTGGTTGATCCTTCGACAGCCCAAAATTAACAGAATATGACTCACTCCTAAGGTCAATAACCGTGAAAGTGTTAAACCTCTCCCTGCAAGATGACCAATGGGACCAAGCAACACTCCCAGTTAGACTCGGGGGAATAGGTATTTGCAAGGCGACACAGTTAGCATTGCCGGCATTCTTATCCTCGACTAGTGCTACAGGTGAATTAGTTAAGGAAATACTACCAGAATACCTAAGAGACTCCATTGGGATTCATGATCCCAAATTCGCGGAAGGAGCCGGTCAGTGGGACACTCTTGTCTACTCTCACCCTCGACCAACTTTTCCAAATGACTGCAAACTGTCCAAATGGGATAGCCCCATAGTGGAGAACATCGCCACATCATTGCTGGAGGCAGCTTCCAGGAAGGACAAAGCGCGTCTTCTAGCTGTGCAAGCGCCCCATGCCGGGGACTTTCTGTTGGCAGCCCCTAATTCCGCCTTGGGCACCCGCCTGGACCATCGGACCCTAAGTATTGGTGTTGCCCTGCGCCTTGCCGCCCCTATCTCCACCGAGCACCGGTGTATTTGCGGCCAGGCACGGGCAGACCAATACGGCAGCCATGGTCTCATCTGTCGTAAGACACAGGGAAAGATTGCCAGACACGAAGCAGTCAATGACATCATCAATAGAAGTTTGGCTACAGCTGGGTGTCCAGCACAAAGGGAACCCCAGTTGTGCAGACCTGACAACAGCCAAAAACGCCCAGATGGAGTCACCCTGCAGCCGTAGAGGGAAGGTAAGCAGGTCGTGTGGGACTACGCGTGTGCATCTACATTGGCCGATACCTATCTACCTTACAGCACAGCTGAGGGAGGCGGGGCGGCCACCTTCAGGGAGATTCAGAAAACTAACAAGTACAGGGACCTAGAACGTTGTTACAGGTTCGTGCCGATAGGCTCTGAGACTCAGGGCACCTGGGGTAAATGTGCACTTAAGTTCCTGAAGGAGGTGGGCGAGGAACTCATTGAGAAGACTAGAGACCCAAGAGCGGCCAGTTTCATGTTTCAGCGCCTGAGTGTCGCTGTTCAGAGGGAAATGCGGGCTGTATCTTGGGTACGCACCCGACCCCTGAAGAGCTGGACGAGGTCTTCGAACACTGATTTATATATTGTTATATAAGTGTGTGTTTTCTGTAAACTGTAGCATTGCAATAAAATCAAATAAATATAATAAAAAAAATATTAAAAAAATAATAGGGGTGGTAGGAGAGGAAAAGGTTAAAGTTTTCAGTGAGAATCTACAAGGTCTTCTCTGAACACTATTTATTTTCTTCTTCGAGTATGTGGGTCCCTTTAATTAAACCAGTGGTGGTACCCCTAAATATATATATATATATATATATATATATATATATATATATATATATATATATATATAAATTATTAAAAGAAAAAAAATATATATATTGTGACGATAATCTCTTTCAAGAGAGATTGAGCCTGCTCTTCCCTTCAGTAGTCACGTTTAATGCTACATTCAAGATACGTTCAGCAGTAGCAAAACGTTTGTCAAGGCAGCCACACGCACCTGCATACCCCACCTGCACCCCCCACACTCCTCACCAGCCAGCTCGCCGCCTGTACTACAACGAGCTAACGACCAGTCTCCACTTGCCTGCATTTCGATTGGCTGGTCCAGACCGCAGTCATGGACCAGCCAATCTGCACCACTCACACTACCTCGCCGAGTCGACGTCTGGGCCGCACAGCAGATTCTCCTCAGAATATTCTCGTGCTCGTAGCTGTGAACACCTAACTGATATACATTGTGTATCAAGTAGAGGTTCTTAGCTTGCTCTAATATTCTCAGCACCATTTATATTATACCACTTATATTAATCTTTGCATTCTTGTTAACGTAACCAGTCACTTAATCATTTTTATGTTATATTTTTTTTCACTTGTTATTTTTGCACTGTGCCTCGCCAAGGGATTGTCTTTATTTAAATTTGTTTTCAAGAGTAATTAAAATTTCATTGTTTATACTTTGTGTTTTGTGTGTCTTCCCTTACCTTACCACAGACAATCAGGCAAGCAGTCTCTTTTTTTTTGTATTGTGACCAGGCACTGACATCTGCCATTGGAGGACTGCCGAACACCATACTCCACTACTTTACCGTCACAATATATATATATATATATATATATATATATATATATATATATATATATATATATATATATATATTATATATATATATGAATGACAGTGGGTGGTGGGGCAGGACGTGGATGGGAGTCAGCCCATCCAGGAGTAACATCAAGGGACAGTTGGTGGATGGGTGAACATGTAAGGGTCTTGAAGATAGCCAATATTTGAAAGTTATGGGTCAAGGCATTATGCACAAGTGATGTAGACGGAGTGAGGTGTTGTGCGGTATTCCATTCATCTGGGTTCTAGGAGACTCGAACCGTGGACTCAACACGTGTGAAGCCTATAAGTGCTATCGACCGAGCTATTGAGTAGTCTTAATAAGGAAAGTTTCCAGAAGCAGCATCCTGCTGCCAAACTGGAAATGTTTGCTGTGTGGTAGTTCCAGGGGTTAGATTAGTAGGTAGATGAGTGAATGTGTCTACACTAAACAACAGGTGATTAACCTGTAGATACATGTTAGACAAGTGAAGAGTTGCTGTGAGAACACAGAGAAATAACAATGACGTGATATAGCCGGGAGAAAGTCATTAGAAGTAGTCCGGGGAGTTGAACCAATGCTCTAGCGATGAATGTGAGCAGTAAGGCAAGAATCTGGGAGTCACTATAGAATGTTGCTTCACATTCCAGGCGTCACTGCAAAACATTTATCTAGAGGTGAGATATAAGGTTGTGGTTACGCGAGACAGACTGCAGCCCAAGAGCATGAGCCCACGACGCTGAAATGTTATTGAATAACAATGTGTAAAATCAAACTAACCCATCGCCCCTACCCCGAGACCGACTCATACAGTGGTCGCAATATTTCTTCATAATATTATAACAGTGAGAGAGGGGATACTGACGACGGCAGTACCGTACATACTAAAACTCACCGCTAAATGCAAACAATCTTAAATTGTATACATACAGCTCGTGAGAGCCTTGGTCTTGTAATCAACGCTGCTAAAACTAAGGTATTTAACAGACAAATTGGCAACCGCAAAAGTGGTCCACGAGAACTTAAGATAGATAACATACCAATAGACTATGTCTCTTCTTTCAAATACCTTGGTGACTCTGTCCCTTGTACCTCAACTGCAGTGAATAAGTTACATCAACAATGTAGAGACAGACTCAAGGCTCTCAGAACTGTAGTGAGGTACAGCCCTAAATATGGTGTTAATATTAGAATAGCAAAAATGATGTACTTAGCATATATAAGGTCTCTGGTAGACTATCATGCACCAGCTTTAGTCCTGCAAAATGGCAAAAGTATTGATAGACTGGAAAAAAATGCAAAATGAATCACTCAGAATTATACTTGGCTGCCCTAGAACTACCAAAGTTTTCAATATGCCGAAAGAATTAAATATACATAGCATTCGAGATAGAATATTTGAAATCAATCTTATGATGGGACTAAAACTTCTGCGTGATAACAAAAACAATATTGTGTCAGTTGAACTGTTAGAACACATACGAAATGGAACCAGTGAGTCTAAATGGATTCAAAGAACAAGCACGCAAAATAAAATGATGGGACTGCACGATGTATATACAGATGAAAGAGTACAGCACTTCCTTCCACCCTGGCAGATAGTACTTTTTTACATACTGACCCCTGCATACCCCACCAAGTAACTAAACACAAACAACCCTCATGCTCAGCTTGCTGCTAAATTAAGCACCATAGAACACATTCACAATATAGAAACTGAAAACAACATAACACAGACCATATACACTGACGGATCACGCAATAAGGCTACAGGGAGGGCAGGAAGTGCTGTTATCAGCCAGATGGCAGCACAGTTCAAAGGAATATACGAATTAGTAACTAGGCATCCACAATGCAAGCTGAGTTGGTAGCAATACTGGTAGCACTCGAAATTATTGACAACACTGAAGTAGACAGCTTAATTATTTCCGACTCCCTTTCCTCACTACGAGCAATAAACAGTTTGCAATCAAGTAATAACGTGCTTATCTCAGAAGCCAGACATAGATATATAAGCATACTTAACAAGAGGGTAAATATAAAAATGTTGGGGATTCCATATTTCACTTCCAGTAGATAAATGACATATGAGATTAATAAACTCAGTATTGTGAAGACTAATAATAAACAGCATCTCCCCTATGACTGTAATATCTCCATTGATCAAACAATTATGTATTAGCGATAAGACCTACCATTAATGTATAATGACTTACTGTAAATATATAGCTCTTGAAATAGAACATTCTCTGTAACTAGCTGACATGTAACTATTAGGTGTGAAGGATAGATGAAATTGTTTATGTAATAGTCTAAGATGAGGTTTCATAAAGACCTTTTGTGCCCTCTGTAATGCTTTTGCGCTACCACTCACAGGATGAGTATGGGGCGCACCTCCGGCAGCAACACTCAAAATCAAACAGTACCGTGCTTACCGGTTCTTTCTGTAACTGTGTCTGGTCAAGAATGAGCAGTGAGCCAGGGAGCTGCCCAGAGAGAACTGCACATGCTGCTTATCTCTCCACCTATATACACAACAGTGACTCACTTGGTCACGCTCTCAGTCGCTGACGGGTACTGCGTGACCGACGCCTGATATGCAGGCTTACAAGGAAATTATTGCATCTCCTCTTCATTCCATCCTTATAATCATAAAATGAGAGAACTCATAATAATTATTTGGTTGAAAGTTCCAATATGTAGTGATGGACCATCAGTAATTCACTTTTGAGCGATTCACTTTGAGAGAGAGAGAGAGACAGAGAGACAGAGAGACACAGACAGACAGACAGACAGACAGACAGACAGACAGACAGACAGACAGACAGACAGACAGACAGACAGACAGACAGACAGACAGAGAAAGAAAGAATGAAAGAGATATTAAGCTAGCTCCTTGTGATATTTCATGATTCAAGATCTCGATGTCTTCCTCGTTCTGAGTAAAGATCAGGTCCAATAGACTTGTTGTATCTCACTGCTTTCTTGTGTCATCATTCACATGTTTTGTTAAAAGGTTCCTTTCTATAACTTACTCCAATATTGCTCCCCTCGTTTCTTTCGCATCTTGGGGATTCATCAATTCCTAGTCAATCTCTTTACGATTTAGCTCCCACTATGACTAGTATTTTAGCTCTCATGCTATGTGTTGTTGCTGTCTGGAGTTTATCTATACATGGCTTGTTGTTTGCCTAGAAGCAAATTTGAGAGTTTGACTTGTGAGAGTTTGGCCAGATTTGACTTGTGAGAGTTTGGTCCACTAGGCTGTTGCTTGCAGCAGTTCGCAGGCCCACATATCCATCACAGCCCGGTTGGTCCGGCACTCCTTGGAGAAAATGATCTAGTTTTCTCTTGAAGATGTCCACGGTTGTTCCGGCAATATTTCTTATGCTCGCTGGGAGGATGTTGAACAACCGTGGACCTCTGATGTTTATAGAATGCATGGTGAACCATCCAAAAAGGGTAAATATCAATAAATAATTAATCATATTAATTCCCCCTGATATAGCTGTCATATATTGGTTACGATTATTTCTGCGTGCCCCCATTTTGACAGGTGAAATTTAAGGGAAAGAAGAGTTAGCAATCAACTACTTGGTACAACATGTAACATGTGATTACACACCTAAAAGGAGTATTAATCTGCGATCATCTGTGTTCATGTCAGGTTGACCGGGCCAAAATAAACTATACAGATAAGGCTTGTTCACAGTAAATTTAAGTCTGTTGAGTTTTGTTGGGTTCCCAGCCATATTGGTGTGTCTTTAAATGAGCGTGCGGATGCTGCCGCCAAGGAAGCTGTCCGCTCTTGTCCCATCTCTCGTAAAGGTATTCCTTATTCCGACTTTTACCCGGCTATCCATTCCTCCATCCTTACCCGTTGGCTAACTTCTTGGTCGTCTGTTACTGGTAACAAACTCCGTACTCTTAAATGTTGTGTTTCCTCGTGGCCATCCTCCTACCACCGTAACCGGCGATGGGAAACTGCTCTGGCGAGGTTGCGTATTGGCCATACTCGCTTAACCCATGGTCACTTGATGGAGCCCGCCCTGCTCCTTATTGTCCTAATTGCATTGTCCCTCTTACGGTCATGCATGTCCTTCTTGAATGTCCTGACTTCCGGGACGAGCGTATGTCTTGCTTTCCGACCGCCCCTCGCGGTCACTTGTCCCTCAATAGAATTCTTGGTGACTCGGATACTTTTGATATCGTTCGCCTTATGCGTTTTAGTTCTCGTATTGGCATCCTTGGTGATATTTAGCGCCCTCTGATTATTCCGCACATTTGATGGTGCTACATAGCCTTCCCGGTTTGGTGCCTTCTTTTGATAATTACTTACTTACTTACAGATAAGGCTAATCATTTGTAGTCTTATCACCTAATAACATTGTAGTGAATGTCTGCCAATCGATAATTTTGATTGATAGACAATATAAATAATATACACCCCAGCTTGTGTAGGAAACGATTTGTGGGATTTAAATATCATACAGTCCACTTTAACATTGTACAATATACTATCAAAATAAATCAATTATCAAAAAAATTAATTAATATAGATATTAATACAAATTATAAATTATAATTCATTAAATAAATTAAAAATTATATTAAAATAAATAAATAAATCCTAGGAGTCAGTTTTTCTCATGCGTGTGTTTCAATCGTACTTTAGTATCTATGTACTGGTTTGGTGTATTTGTTTTTGTATTAGAACGGTGCTCTGTAGCTGGAGGTGTATCCTGTGGTATTCGACAATGTTATGGTGCTTCGGTACCTTGTCTTTTATTTTATTTATATGCTATTTTATAATAAAGTGAACAAAATATCTTGGGTGACCACGACCAACCTAAGAGTCCGACACTACAACAAGCAACTTTCACGCACACGGCTAGATCAGAACTTTGAACCAACTTGCTGTACCTAGTCCTTGAACACTGCTGTCAATTCGTTGCTAAAAATCTACATACTTTGTTCCTCAGTGTTTCTGCGCCTTCACAAGATTACCTCAGATCCTAGCTCCTTTGGGCCGCCTGAAAACTCTCTCAGAGATAACACGTAGCGTCCCACGGTTATCTCTGCCCGGGCAGCTCAACATAACTGCTGCTGCGTATAATGATAAGCCTGCACCTTTGAATAGTTCATAAGGCGTTGAGTATTATACCCCGTTCAACCGACACAAAGCGGAGCCTAAGTGACTGCTTCACTGTCACCACAAGGCATTTAATCACTACACTTAACTTCTACATTCCTTAACATATAACACAACCAAATGAAACAGACGCGTGAGCTTTCAATAAGTTGACAAGCATTACTGAACCACCGCTAAGCCACCCTTGTAACAATGGTCACAGTCACCATTGTAACGTTCACAACAATCACTCCTACTACGAGTGTAATGTTCTTTTAGAAACGTTACACATGAAATATACTATTCACTAGACAACAATGTAAAACGTTGTTCTCTTTACCATTAGAGAACAACGGAAATTATGATCCGAAATAAAAATAAGAAGACTCATTATCATATCTCAAGAAGAGATATCTTGGTGGTATGGGTTTCCCTAGCTAGCTAGCGACTTAATCACGCCACGCTCGTTGAAGCTGCGGCTGTCCACTAAGACGCAGTTCTATCGAGTATTTAGTGCATTTTTAAAAGGATGAGTTGTCAAATATGCACCTAGGATGCTCTGTTCGAGCTGTTGACGAGTCCGCCACACGTAACCCTTGAGAAGAGTCACGTCTGGTGATCCCAAACTTCAGTCAACGGTTCGAACCTAAAATGAGCAGAGAAGAGCTGGCTAACTTGCTAAAATACTGTTTTAGTCCATAAACTATACACTGACAGGCTATTACACACCTTCCCTGTTTGCAAGTGCATAGCCACTGGCTATCTCCTGGAAGGCGGAGCTTAGCTCCCGGTCCCCACATGTCTACCCCTGGAACTGTACATTTTGAGAGATTGAGCAGGACAGTGGTAGATTGATCTCTTGTCGAGAGATTTCCGCACCAAAATTAAGCCTTTATCAGCCCCCCCCCCCCTATCAAACTTAGACTCAGAGACTTTGGTGAGTGAACTTGTAAGGTGACGTATATTGTGTTTTCCAACTTAAATGTTGTGTGATTTTCAGGGGCAGTTAGCCGTAGTGCTCTCAATTTCTTGTGTGGTGACTCAAATCTGTGTATTAATGTTGGCATATTGAACATCAAGTGAAATGGGTGAATTATATTACCAGTAATAGTAAATATATAATTGATTAACTTATTTTTGTAAATTTTCTTTAATTCTGATCTTAAAATCTTAGAATTTGAAAGCTAGAGTAGAGAGCCCTCTGAAGTTTACTGGCTTAAGATTTTGACTTAGAGGGAAGGGAAGGGAACTATCAGGAGAAGCACTAAGCCATTACCACTATATAGCACTTGGAAGGGGTCAGGATAAGGATTTGGGGTGGAATGGGTGGGGGGGGGGGGAAGGATGAATGGTGTCCAACCACTTGGACGGTCGGGAATTGAACGCAGACCTGCATGAAGCGAGACCGTCGCTCTACCGTCCAGCCCAAGTGATTGGGATGGACGGTAGAGCGACCAAGAATCTTTGACTTAAAGGTTCTTGGTTATGAGTTATATTCGTACAGCGGGTATATGATAACACCAGATAATATTGTTGTGCAGACAAGTTCCATTCCTAGTTATATATATACTTAACTTGAATGGATGGTGGCAGCAACCTTTTATTATTTCCACTATTCTAGTTACTTTGTACCTTTCTACTTTCCTTGATCTCTCTCTCTCTCTCTCTCTCTCTCTCCTCTCTCTCTCTCTCTCTCTCTCTCTCTCTCTCTCTCTCTCTCTCTCTCTCTCTCTCTCTCTCTCTCTCTCTCTCTCACACAAACTTTCTATTTCTCCTGACCATTATGCCTCACACCTCCCTTCTACCTCTCTACCTCGCTCACCCTTTGATTTTTATTCATGCTTTCTTTTCTCTTTCATATTTCGATACGTTACAGTACCACTTACAACCATGTCTCACACAACACAACCCACTTACAACCATGTCTCACACAACCCATACCACCTACAACCACTTCACAAACAACCCATACCACCAACCTCCATATTACAACCCATTCCACCGAGAACACGTACCACAAAAACCATTCCACATGTGAGAGTGGGAAGCACAGGTGTTTGAGTACATTACTTTTTCTTAGGTACAGTTGCAAGGTTCATCTTCAAATCAATTTTGTTTGACGTCTTCTTTACGCCGATAAGAATCCTTAGTAACTACTAGAGCACCCAGTGTTCTATTGGTTAGACTCTACTACTAGAGAGTAGTCCAACCACTAACAAACAAGTCCAACGCTATTGTTGCTAGACTTCTTTGTTTGCGGTCCTCCACTTGTGGTTTTCCCAGAGCAGCGACGTCATTGGTCGTGAGACTATCAGGTCAATATTTACTCACTCAAGTGCTCAAAAAAGTGGGCTTGTATGATGTTCAAAGATAAGTACAAATGATAATGTTTTATAACACTTTTCAAGTACCAGCTTGTTTTAGGTTCAGCTACTCGGGAGTAAAACCCTCGTGCAGCGTAAGGTGAACCGATAAGCAGCACTTATCTTTGAAGTGGCTTAAAATAAACCACAAGGTTACAGATAACAAGAACGTAAGATTGAAATGATACCATTATTTCATAATTTCAAACACCATTGTACCTTCTTTTAATAATAAATAATAATAATATTTTTTTCAGAAAAAATACGGAAGGGAGTACCACCTCTGGCTGGAAGAAGGGGGACCATAGCCTCGGAGGAAACCACACATAACGCATTGGAGGGAATGTAGGTCCCCTCCAATACAGTTTCTGTGTGCTTTTTCTCCTACCACCCCCTTCCTTTTTTTTTTTCTTATGCTTTATTGTGTATTTAAAGGTTACAAACATACAAGACAAATGCCTAAGGTTTGGATCTCTTGAAGCTCCTCCGCTTCCGGACAGGAACCGAGGACGCAGCAAGCATTACCCCTCTGGATCGCCACACTGAGGCGCTGAAACAAAAACTGCAAGCCCTTGGTCTCTGGTGACGTCAATGAGCTTGGAACCCAATTCCTTGAGAAATCCCAAGGCACTCTTGCCCCAGGGGCCATGCGTCTCAGACGCTATGGGAACAAAGAGGTATTGACCTGCCAGTCGCCTGTATTTGAGAGATTTTGCTGTTTCCCTGTGGTTGGCTGCCCCACCTGCTTGATCAGCTCCGAAGTGTACATAGGTGTCAGCCAGGGTGGATACACATGTGTAGTCCCACACCAACTGTCTACCCTCCTTCCATGAGTATATGGTGATGCATCAGGGCGAAGTGCGGGGAAATCCGGGTTTTGGACCCCTAAGATGCGAGGTTCTCTCTCCGCTGGGCACTTAGCTGAGACGAGGCTTCTCTTGATGATGTCATTGACCTCGTTGTGTCTTGCATGCCAGCCCTTTGTGCTTCCGCAATGCAACCCATGCAGTCCGTATTGGTCTGCTTCCACCCTGTGCAAATACACTTGTATTCAGTGTGAATGGGGCACCAAGGCGGAGGGCCACTGCTACACGAAGGGATTCTGGATCTAGGCGCGTGCCCATTGTTGACATGGGTACTGCCAGGAGGAAGTCTCCTGCATGGGGGCACGCACTGCTCTGAGGCGGGCTTTCTCCTTGTCTGATGTTGCAGCGCTGAGCATAGCATCAGCTACTTTTTCCACTAGAGGGTGTCCCAGCCGGACTGTTTGTATTGTTTTGTTGGCTCTATAATGGTTGCTGGGGCTGCGAGAACACCCCACTGATTTGAACATTCAGTGAAAGCAGGATCGTGTATTCCTGCTGAGTCTCTCAGGGTTGCAGGTAAGATATCTCTGACGAGGTCGTGCGATGCGTGGGAGGAGGAAAGGAAGGCTGGTAGAGCAATTTGGGGCTGTGCGGACACCAGGCCGCCAAGTCTTACAGGAGGGTTGCTTGCTCCCACTGAGAGTCGTCCAATGGCAGGTTCAGGACTTTCACCAGCATGGACCTCAGAAGGGTGTCATACACATTTAATTTAGGGCTGCTGTAGGATGGAGAACATCTCAGAAGTACGTCAACTTAGGGAGAGAA
>WNGS01165503.1:34397453-34409065 GCA_020271785.1 Procambarus virginalis
TTTAACTTCCCAGAAATCCCATCCTCTCCAGGCAATGAGACGTGAGAGATCACTTGACGTTCTCCATCAAGCCCTGTTTTATGGGAGAACACGATGTCCATGGTTTAATGCACTAACTTGCTTTAAAACGCGCAAGTTTGGAGTATAGAACTTTAGACACATCACACCCACCCAGGGGACTCGAACCCTGGCCATCAGATGGGCAGGTACGCACTTGTATCCACCACACCATCCTCAGAGCCCGTCTAAGGTTTCTAACTTCAAACTTGCAGTTTAAAGCAAGTTAGTTCTATATATAATATGATATATATATATATATATATATTAATATATATATATATATATATATATATATATATATATATATATATTAGTATATTTTGGTAGCAATCTTTCCTGTAGACATATGTTTATTAATAATGACCGAAAAAGTAGATTAATAATTCTAACACGAATTTGCTCAATTTTCCTATGTTTCTTTTTACTGATGACGGTAATGAAAAATCAATTCTCCAAAATTCATTTTTATTTCTAGTCTGACGCGACACTTGAGCGCGTTTCGTAAAACTTCTTACATTTTCAAAGACTTCAGTTGATCCACACACTTTATGACTGAAACAGCATTTTGCTGTTATACCTGCGTTTGGGTGAGGTGATGTAATACAATAGTGGGGTGAAAAACGAACTTTCAACAAAACACAGAATAATGGGATATGTGGAAGTTGGGTAATGCAGAAGAGTCGGTAACAGAACTGCAGAAGGCCTATTTTTCCATATTTCCTGATGTTTCTATATTGGAGCGGAGTCTTGAAGTGGGTAGAATATAGTGTGCGTTAATTGGCTGTTGATTGCTGGTGTTGACTTCTGATGTGTAGTGCCTCGCATATGTCAAGCCGCCTGTTGTCACTGTATCTATCAATGATTTCTGTGTTGTTTGTTAAGATTTCTCTGGTGATGGTTTGTTTTGGGAAGAGAGTATATGTTCCTTAATGGAGCCCTGTTGCTTATGCATCGTTAAACGCCTGGAAAGAGATGTTGTTGTCTTGCCTATATACTGAGTTTTTTGGGCTTACAGTCCCCAAGAGGACATTTGAAGGCATAGACGACGTTTGTCTCTTTAGAGCGTTCTGCTCCGTGTCTGGAGAGTTTTTTCATTAGTAGGCTGGCTGGTTTTTTGGTTTTATAGTAAATCGTTAGTTGTATCTTCTGTTTTTTGTCTGTAGGGATAACATTTCTATCAACAATATCTTTCAGGACCCTTTCCTCCGTTTTATGAGCTGTGGAGAAAGAGTTCCTGTAAAATATCTAATAGGGGGTATAGGTGTTGTATTAGTTGTCTCTTCAGAGGTTGCATGGCGTTTTACTTTCCTTCTTATGATGTCTTCAATGAAACCATTGGAGAAGCCGTTGTTGACTAGGACCTGCCTTACCCTACAGAGTTCTTCGTCGACTTGCTTCCATTCTGAGCTGGGCTGAGCTATATATATATATATATATATATATATATATATATATATATATATATATATATATATATATATATATATATATATATATATATATATATTAACACACCTATATATATATATATATATATATATATTCTATATATATGCTATATATATAGCATTGTCATATATATATATATATATATATATATATATATATATATATATATATATATATGTATATATATATAATATATATATATATATAGATATATATATATATATATATATATATATATAGTATATATATATATATGCGACAAGCCTGAATTGTCCCCAGGCGTGTATTCAACTGAAAACTCCACACGCATTTAATTCACGTTTGTGTTGCTCACGTGGCCCACAAAAAGGAGGGGATTTGATTAAACAACCATGCCCAAGATTACCATCAAAGTGCCGTCGGGGAGGTGGTTCAAATAGCCTCGGCTATCACCTCTTTTTGTACGGTCACTGATGGTTGAGTGGTTAAGGCCTCCTGTACACCAGCTGCATAGCAGCTGGTGTACAGGACTGCCATACCTGGCAGTATGAACCCATACTGACATACCTGGCAGTATGGGTTTGAGTCATTTCTGGGGTGTGGAGTTTTCAGTTGAATATACACCTGGGGACCATTCAGGCTTGTTTGCATTTGTGCTGCTCACGTGGCCCCACAAAAAAGAGGTGATTTGCTTTTTTTTAAGTTTTACTTTTAAAAGACTAAATTTCATAACACGTTTCTACTCTTAATACTATTATTATTGATGGGGAGCCGGTCGGCCGAGCGGACAGCACGCTTTACGTGTGATTCTGTGGTCCCGGGCTAGATCCCGGGCGCCGGCGAGAACCAATGGGCAGAGTTTCTTTCACCCTATGCCCCTGTTACCTAGCAGTAAAATAGGTACCTGGGTGTTAGTCACCTGTCACGGGCTGCTTCCTGGGGGTGGAGGTCTGGTTGCGGACCGGGCCGCGGGGACACTAAAGCCCCGAAATCATCTCATGATAACCTCATGATGGGACAATAAAGCATATATCTTACAATTGGGGCTGGTGGTGGGAGCTCTTCATTGGCATAGCTGAGGAAAAAGGACTGAGATGAGGTGTGGTCCGTTGTTGACTGAGGCGCTGCAAGATGGGGCACACCGGACGCCACACTCTCGCTGCTGACATACTTCTTCCTACTACAAGAAGACGCGAAGACATGTTGCTTACGAACCGCTTTCTGTAAATGTAAAATGTTTTCTTTTGAGACATGTCAAGAACTGACCCAGATCTGACTCGCTTTTTAGTTGTAATAATTGTGTCTATTTTTTTACTATGCTCATGTGTCTTACATGGGTCGCTAAGAACCCTTTAAGAACTTTTATTCAATAGATTTTTACACATTAAAAAGTTTCATTTGTTTCGACAAATAATATTATTAATATATACTGGTTATTTAGAATTTCGTGTAACCCATCACTGATGAACATTGTTCAATTTACAAAATAATAATACACAAGATTCAAGACTTTGACAATATTATATCAAGGCCTTGAAAATGTTTGGTATACATGTATTGTTTATTTATGAAACTACTGTTGGAAAGTTATTAACTAGAAACAGTCCTCATAGTGATAACTGTCATTTACAAAATAGCTAGTAAAAACTAATAGGTTCTAAGCAGTCAAATATCCAAAGGTTTGAAATTTAGAATTTTGCTATATAAATATTCTGTAAGACATGGACAATTGTTTAATGCTTTGTTTATTCATTTGTCAGAAAGTGTCACCAAATTGATTAAAAGAGGGCTTCTTCAAAACCTATTTGAAAAAATAATTTTCAGTGGAAACATTATTGAATATGCTTTAATGCAGATTACAAATCATTAAATATGAACATTAGTTGTGGTTTGTATAACTTAGATCCATTTTTGATTGATGCGCTGAATTTTCCTGAATTAATATATTTTTCTATTTTTTCCTTTAAAATGATAAAGTTTTTTATTAATATAAATGATTTAATTTTCTTTAACTTAAATTAAGACTAATGTAGAAGTATGACTGAACCTAAACTACCTAACCTATCTTAACCTAACCTAAAACTAACATAACTAAGTCAATAATGCATGTTCCTAATAAAATATAACAATGTTATTTAAAATAAACCAATTGGAAGCAATTTTTGGAAAATAGGGAAAATCACTTATCCTATTATGCAAATCGGGCCTTGAATACTAGGCCGAGTAGTGTATTCTGGCTATTAGGGATGAGATATATATATATATATATATATATATATATATAGATATATAGATATATAGATAGATATATATAGATATATATATATATATACATATATATATATATATATATATTATTATATAGATCTATATATATATATATATATATATATATATATATATATATATATATATATATATATATATTATATATATTATTATTAAATATGACCAAAAAAGTAAGATTAATAATTCTAACACGAATTTTCTCTATATTTCTTATGTTTCTTTTCACTGTCGGTGATAATTGAAAAATCAGTTCTCCAAAATTCATTTTTATTTCTAGTCTGACGCGACGCTAGAACGCTTTTCGTAATAACTTATTACATTTTCAAAGACTTTAGGTTACACACACACAACTAACACTAAACAGAGTTTAAACAGCTTTCATTTTATACCTGCATTTCGGTGAGGTGATATGTTACAATAGTTTTGGATGAGGTGAAAACAAACTTTCAACACAAGCCAGAACACGAAATAACGGGATATAAGCTAAAGGGAAGAATGGAAGTAACTGCAGAGGGCCTATTGGCCAATATTTCTTGATGCTTCTATATTGGAGCGGAGTCTTGAAGTGGGTAGAATATAATTGTGCATTAATTGGCTGTTGATTGCTGGTGTTGACTTCTTGATGTGTCGTGCCTCGCAGATATCAAGCCGCCTGCTATCACTGTATCTATCGATGATTTCCGTGTTTTTTGTTAAGACTTCTCTGGTGATGGGCTGGTTGTGGGAAGAGATTATATGTTCCTTGATAGAGCCCTGTTTCTTATGCATCGTTAATCGCCTGGAAAGAGATGTTGTTGTCTTGCCTATATACTGAGTTCTTTGAGGCTTACAGTCCCCAAGTGGGCATTTGAAGGCATAGATGACATTGGTCTCTTTCAAAACGTTCTGCTTTGTGTCTGGAGAGTTTCTCATGAGTAGGTTGGCAGTTTTCTTGGTTTTATAGTAAATCGTCAATTGCATCTTCTGATTTTTGTCTGTAGGGATAACGTTTCTATTAACAATATCTTTCAGGACCCTTTCCTCCGTTTTATGAGCTGTGGAAAAGAAGTTCCTGTAAAATAGTCTAATAGGGGGTACAGGTGTTGTGTTAGTTGTCTCTTCAGAGGTTGCATGGTGTTTCACCTTCCTTCTTATGATGTCTTCAACGAAACCATTGGAGAAGCCGTTGTTGACTAGGACCTGCCTTACCCTACAGAGTTCTTCATCGACTTGCTTCCATCCTGAGCTGTGGCTGAGAGCACGGTCGACATATGCGTTAACAACACCCCTCTTGTACCTGTCTAGGCAGTCACTGATGGCATTGAGGCACATTCCAATGTTTGTTTCCTTAGTGTAGACTGCAGTGTGGAAACCTCCGCTCCTTTCCATGACTGTTACATCTAGAAAGGGCAGCTTCCCATCCTTCTCCATCTCGTAAGTGAAACGCAACACGGAATTCTGCTCAAATGCCTCCTTCAGCTCCTGCAGATGTCTGACATCAGGTATCTATGTAAAAATGTCGCAACATACCTGCAGTATATGGCAGGTTTCAAGTCAACGTCAACTAAGACCCATGTAGAAGTTCACAAACAGGACACCTAGGGAAGAGCCCATGGTGACCCTATCTACTTGCTTATACTTGTTTCCATCTGGGCTCAAGAAGAGTGCCTCTTTAGTACAAGCTTGGAGTAGTTTCCTTAGAATATTTTCTGGTATGTCAAGAGGAGTACAAGCCGGATCACGATATACTCTGTCCGCTATCATCCCGATTGTTTCATCCACAGGTACGTTGGTAAACAGCGATTCTACGTCCAATGAGGCTCTTATCCCTGTGGCCTGTGTTCCCCGCCGTAAGTCAACAAATTCCTTTGGAGACATCAGGCTGAAAGCACAAGGTACATAAGGAGTCAGCAAGCCATTGAGTCGTTTAGCCAGTCTGCACGTGGGAGATGGTATCTGGCTGATGATTGACCGAAGTGGGTTTCCAGGCTTGTGGGTCTTGACATTTTCATTTGCATACCCAGGTTTGTATTCTCCAATAACCTTTGGCAGGTGGAGTCCGGATTTCTTCACATTCACAGTTCCGATCAATCTGTTTACCTTCGTTTTCAATTCGGCTTTAGTGTCCTTCGTTACCATTTGGAATTTAGTTTGGTCAGAGAGTATGAGGTTCATTTTCGTCAGATATTCGCCTTTTTTAAGAATACTTTTTTAAGACTTCATGTGCTAAGGAAGAAACAGTACTGATGATATTGGTCCAACTATAATTTGTACCAGTCCTTAGGTTACAAGTTTTCATGTAAAACATGAAAACGTGTGAAAACTTTTCAATGTTATGTAATACATTGAAAACTTGTACCCTAAGGACTGGTACAAATTATAGCTGTACCAATATCATCAGTACTGTTTCTTCCTTAGCACATGAAGTCTTTAATGAGTTTGGTAAATATAAATCTACATTCCCTCCATTTGACAAAAGGAAATTAGATTGTATTATTGGCTTAAGGAAGGATAGGAGTATTTGTATTACTAGACCAGATAAAGGTAGGGGTATAGTGGTTTTGGACAAGTTAGATTATGTGAATAAGGTTGAAAGGTTGTTAGAAGACCCCTCTAAATTTAAGTTTGTTGATATAGACCTCTTTTCGTATATTTTAAAATGTGAGGATAAACTAAATAGAGTTTTAAGAGGTTTGAAAGACTGTCTTTTTGATTATACAAAATTGTTTGCAACTGGCTCTAAGCCAGGCATCTTATATGGGTTACCTAAAGTTCATAAAACAGGTATACCGATTCGTCCTATTTTATCAGCGATTGGCACTTTTAATTATAAACTGGCAAAGTTTCTGGTTCCATTATTAGAACCATTAACGCATAATGAATTTACTGTGAGAAATTCTCAGGATTCTGTAAAGGAACTTTCCTCTTTAAATTTTGAGTTCCCAACTATAATGGCTAGTTTCGATGTTGAATCACTTTTTTCTAATATTCCTTTGTTGGAAACCATTGATATTTGTGTAAATCAGCTATTTGCTGACACTAATTTAGTGTCTGGATTTTGTAGTAAAATATTCAGACGGTTGTTAGAAATAGTGGTTAAAGACTCTGTCTTTATGTTTAATAATAAATATTATAAACAAATCGATGGAGTAGCAATGGGGTCTCCCTTAGGTCCTGCACTTGCTAATGCTTTTTTGAGTTTTCATGAAACAAATTGGCTTGATAAATGTCCTTTGGCTTTTAAACCAGTCTTGTACAGGAGATATGTAGATGACACTTTTTTGTTATTTAAGGACCAATGTCATATTGAGAAATTTAGAGAGTATCTTAATGCACAACATAGTAATATACGTTTTACTGCAGAGTGTGAAGTGGATAATTCATTATCGTTTCTTGATGTCAAAGTGAATAACCTTAATGGGTTCAACACTAATGTTTTTAGAAAACCAACCTTTACTGGTCTAGGTTTAAATTTTAATTCTTTTGTTCCTGATATTTTTAAGAAAAATGCAATTAATACTCTACTGAATAGGGCCTTTGTTTTATGTTCAAATTGGAATAACTTTGATCAAGAAATTAATTTTCTTGTGAAATTTTTTTCAAATAACGGTTATCCTTTGCGTATGGTTTATACCTTTATAAGGAATTTCTTAAATAAGAAGTTTCATCCATCGTGTAGGATTACTACAGTAGATAGGGATATTAAATATATTAAATTACCATTTTATGGCACTATTAGTTTTTCTATAAGGAGCTGTTTGAGGAAAATGTTGCAGCATTGTTATCCTCAAGTAGACTTTAGATTTATTTTTGTCAGCACTAATACCATAGGCTCTTATTTTAAATTTATAGATAAAGTGCCTACCCCCCTGTTCTCTAATGTCGTATATATGTATAATTGTTCCAGCTGTAATGCTGGATATATCGGGAGTTCCATTCGGAACTTTAAGATTAGGATACTTGAGCACCGGGGAGTTTCTTTTAGGACTGGATTACCATTGTCTAAACCAGCATTTTCGGAGATTAGAAACCATTGTTATGAGTTTAATCATTCTCTGCTGGAATCTGAATTTAAAATTCTGGACACTTGTATAACTGGCCAGTCAGATTTAAGAGTAATGGAATCCTTATATATAAAGGAGCTGTGGCCTCTGTTAAATAGCAACCTTTCGGCTGTTCAATTGTACACTGTATAGTGCACAGTAGGCCCTGTATTTTGATTTATAGTTCATTCTGGTAGTTTAATTTTATTATAATTTTGTTTAGTTTACCATGTTTTTGCCTTTTCTTACTTATTTCAAGTCTTGACATTGTACATTATTATAATCTTTTGATTTAGGATACATAATATGTTTTTGGTATTTAGTTTTATTAATTATTTGAGTTTTTATAATATTTTGATTAGTACTTTATAATTTTCACTTATTCTGTTTGCATTTTATATACATTTTTTGTAGATTTGTAGTCATTATATGAATATTTGTTATAGTGTTTAGTATCTATGTGGTAGCTATCAAGTTTCTCTCCAGTTGATCACTTTGCGTAAGTTTAATAGTATGGTTTGTTTTAGTAGTTATAAGATTCCTCTTGTAATTTAATGGATTTTTTATTTAGTATTTATCTATGTGACAGTTAATAAGTTTTATTTGTATTGGTCACTTTAAGTAAGCTTAAGTGTTTTGTTTTTTAATACTTTTCCTTTCTTTGATAGGCAATTGTATTCAGTATGAGTTCTTTGTTTACCAGTTATTTGATTGTGGTTTCTGTTTTTTCTTTTAGATCTGATGATGAATACGAGAAGTATTCGAAACGTTATGCATTTTAAAGTGAAGAATCTGAAACAAGATGTTCAGTGTATCCCTGGTTTTCCTATTCATCTTAATATATATATATATATATATATATATATATATATATATATATATATATATATATATATATATATATATATATATATATATATATATATATATATATATATATATATACAGTGGCACCTCGACATATGATTGCCCCTATTTACGATAATTTCGAGTTGCGATATAAATTTCATCGAAAAATGCGACTCGACATCCGATGGTGTCGTCGACATCTGATATTTGTTGGTACACGTTCGGGTCAACTGAGCGCGTGGTTCCCAGGCACGCGGCCGACCTGCCTCAGTTTACTACAGCTGCCCGCTTAGTGACGATCGCGCCTATAAGAAATTCCGCTTTTGTGGTGATTTTTTGCATGTTGAACATAAAAGTAATTATTATATATTGCGCCATGAATCCCAGGAAAGTCAGTGGTAAGGCCCAACATATGAGATCCCATGTAAGAATGACCATAGAGCAGAAACAAGAGATCATTCGTAAATATGAAGATGGTGTGCGGGTAGGTGAACTGGCTAGGCAGTACAACAAATCTCAGTAAACGATATCCACCATACTGGCTAAGAAAAAGGACATTATGAGTGCTAAAGTGGCAAAAGGCGTATCAATAATCACAAAACATAGAACACAAACACTTGAGGATGTTGAAAAGTTATTATTAATTTGGATACACAACAAGGAGTTAGCGGGTGATAGCGCTTCGGAAGCCATCATTTGTGAAAAGGCAAGAAAATTGCATGAAGACCTTTTAAAGAAAACCCCTGGAACGAGTGATGCAGAAGTGAAAGAGTTTAAGGCGAGCAGGGGATGGTTTGAGAAATTTAGAAAAAGAAGTGGAATTCATAGTGTTGTGAGGCATGGGGAGGCTGCCAGCGCAGACAAACCAGCGGCTGAAAGATTCATTGGCGAATTTAAAGATTTTGTGCAGAGTGAGGCATACCTACCACAACAAGTGTTTAATTGTGACAGACAGGGCTATTCTGGAAAAGATTGCCAAAGAAAACATACATTACCAAGGAGGAGAAGTCATTGCCTGGACACAAGCCTATGAAAGATCGGTTTACTCTTGTGTTGTGTGGTAATGCGAGTGGCGATTTGACAGCTGAGGAAATTTCTTCAGGGGAGGATGTGCCAGTAGAGAATGTTTCTTCCTCAAAAATTAAGAAAATGTGTGCAATATGGGAAGAATTGCAAACCTTTGCTGAAACGATCACCTAAATCAAGCTGCAGTAGGTCGTTGCCTTAACCTATTCATTGACACTGTGATGCATCATTTCCGACTAATGTTAAAAAGAAGGGAAAAACAAATGTCTCTTGACAAATTTGTAGTGAGACAAACAAGCACTGAACCACAACCAGGTCCTAGTGGTATTCTGGCAAAATGTAGGAGAGAGTACCCCAGAGAAAACATCACTGCCTGATGTGATAATGGAAAGGGACTCCCCTTCCAAACAGTAACAACTCTCCTCCTCCCCCCTCATCACCATCTTCCTCGCCATCAAGAGCCCTCCATAAAGGTAAGTGAAACTTTGGTACTGTATTGTAGTTAGAAAAAAACATTGTATTCAGTATAAAATGTATTTGTATGTTAATATTTTGGAGGGTGGGGGAACGGATTAATTCAAATCCCTTTATTTCTTATGGGAAAAATCGCTTTGACTTAGGATATTTCGACTTACGATCCGTCTCTGGGAATGGATTAGCATCGTAAGTCGAGGCTCCATTGTATATATGTCGTACCTAGTAGCCAGAACGCACTTCTCAGCCTACTATGCAAGGCCCGATTTGCCTAATAAGCCAAGTTTCCATGAATTAATTGTTTTTCGACTACTTAACCTACCTAACCTAACCTAACTTTTTCCGCTACCTAACCTAAGCTAACCTATAAGATAGGTTAGTTTAGGTTAGGTAGGGTTGGTTAGGTTCGGTCATATATCAACGTTAATTTTAACTCCAATAAAAAAAAAATTGACCTCATACATAATGAAATGGGAAGCTTTATCATCTCATAAGAAAAAAATTCGAGAAAATATATTAATTCAGGAAAACTTGGCTTATTAGGCAAATCGGGCCTTGCATAGTAGGCCGAGAAGTGTGTTCTGGCTACTAGGTATGACATATATATATATATATATATATATATATATATATTATATATATATATTATATATATATATATACGTATAGGTGTATATTGGCAGCAGGTTTTCTTTTAAACATGTCTCATTGAATATGACCGCATATTCTGCATTTACTATCTTCTGATAGTAAATATATATAAGTTGTACCTACCATGCCTAGTAGTACCTACCCTACCTAGTAGTACCTAATATATATGTCGTATATTAATATATATATATATATATATATATATATATATATATATATATATATATATATATATATATATATATATATATATATATATATGTCGTACCTAGTAGCCAGAACGCACTTCTCAGCCTACTATGCAAGGCCCGATTTGGCTAATAAGCCAAGTTTTCCTGAATTAATATATTTTCTCTAATTTTTTTCTTATGAAATGATAAACCAACACATTTCATTATGTATGAGGTCAATTTTTTTTATTGAAGTTAAAATTAACATAGATATATGACCGAACCTAACCAACCCTACCTAACCTAACCTAACCTATCTTTATAGGTTAGGTTGGGTTAGGTAGCCTTAAACCACTTGACCATCACGACCGGACAAAGAGGAAGTGATAGCCGAGGGAGTTCCTGGGAGTATGGGTTCGAGTCACTTCTGGGGTGTGAGTTTTCAGTTGTATCTAGTCCTGGGGACCATTCAGGCTTGTTTGCATTTGTGTTCCTCACATGTTGCCCCAAAAAATGAGGTGATTTGATAAAATGCTATGCCCAAGATTACCATCCGAGTGCCGGCGGGGAAGTGGTTCATATAGCCTCGGCTATCACTTCCTCTTTGTCCGGTCGTGATGGTCAAGTGGTTTAAGGCGTCCCT
>WNGS01165503.1:34432470-34443814 GCA_020271785.1 Procambarus virginalis
CATAATTATATATATATATATATATATATATATATATATATATATATATATATATATATATATATATATATATATATATATATATATATATATATGGTTGGGGGTGTGTGTGTGTGTGTGTGTGTGTGTGTGTGTGGTTGATTTTATACCCGCACGGGCACTGGGTCAGGTGATAAGACAATAAAGGTGAAAACATAAGGGGATATATAAGGGATAAAAGTGGGGTGAAACATATAACATAAGAATAGGGGTAACCGCAGAAGGCCTATTGGCCCATACGAGGGCAGCTGGTATCTACATACAAAGATTAATCCAGTGTAACTGGCCTGTTATGTTGAACATTGTCTTCTATGTTGGCATCGTTATGTTCTGGTCTTGTCCTTACTCTCATTGTGGGTAGAGTAAATAGTTTCGCTGATTTGGGTGTTCATGGTAGGTTTTCTATTCGTATGTGAATTGCTTCAAGAATTTGTAATCTTCTTGCATCTTGTGTTTTGTACTATTATGCATGTATTTTTTGTTCAACATTTCTCTTGTTAGGGTGATGTCATGGGCTTGTCTCATGTGATTCCTAGGGGCACCGGTTTGAAGATGGAACGTTTCGAACCTCCATGATTCATTCTCAAGTGAAGAAATTTTTACAATGTGGTTGATTTTATACCCGCACTGGGTCAGGTGATACGACAATAAAGGTGAAAACATAGGGGGATACATAAGGGATAAAAGTGGGGTCAAACATTATGAACATAAAGAATGGCGGTAACCGCAGAAGGCCTATTGGCCCATACGAGGCCAGCTGGTATCTACATACAAAGATTAATCCAGTGTAATTGGCCTGTTATGTTGAACATTGTCTGAACATGTTGAACATATAATATATATATATATATATATATATATATATATATATATATATATATATATATATATATATATATATTCATATATATATATATATATTTATTATATATATATATATGTAATATATATATATATATGTCGTACCTAGTAGCCAGAACGCACTTCTCGGCCTACTATGCAAGGCCCGAATTTGCCTAATAAGCCAAGTTTTCATGAAATAATTTTTTTTGACTACCTAACCTACCTAACCTAACCTAACTTTTTCGGCTACCTAACCTAACCTAATCTATAAAGATAGGTTGGTTAGGTTAGGTAGGGTTGGTTAGGTTCGGTCATATAACTACGTTAATTTTAACTCCAATAATAAAAAATTCACCTCATACATAATGAAATGAGTAGGCTTTATCATTTCATAAGAAAAAAATAAGAGAAAATATATTAATTCAGGAAAACTTGGCATATTAGGCAAATCGGGCCTTGCATAGTAGGGTAGGCTGAGAAGTGCGTTCTGGCTACTAGGTACGACATATATATATATATATATATATATATATATATATATATATATATATATATATATATATATATATATATATATATATATATATTAATATATATATTTATTATATAATATATATAAACACTCGAACTCGAACCCTGGACATCAAGATGGTAGGTACGCACTTGTATCCACTACACCATGCTCAGAGCCCTAAAAGAGGTGGGAATTCTGGGGTATTTAACTTCCCAGAAATCCCATCCTCTCCAGGCAATGAGACAGTGAGAGATCACTTGACGTTCTCCATCAAGCCCTGTTTTATGGGAGAACACGATGTCCATGGTTTAATGCACTAACTTTCTTTAAATCTGCAAGTTTGGAGTATAGAAACTTTAGACACTCACACCCACCAGGGGACTCGAACCCTGGCCATCAAGATGGCAGGTACGCACTTGTATCCACCACACCATCCTCAGAGCCCTGTCTAAGGTTTCTAACTTCAAACTTGCAGTTTAAAGCAAGTTAGTTATATATATATATATATGTATATATATTATATATTATATATATATATATACTATATATATATATATATATATGATATATATAACTATTTAATATAGTATATATATATATTATATATATATATATATATATATATATATTATATACTATAATATATTAGTATATTTTTTTGGTAGAGTCTCCTAACATAGTTATTAAATATGACCGAAAAAGTAAGATTAATAATTCTAACACGAACTTTCTCATTTTCCTTATGTCTTCTTTTTACTGATGACGGTAAATGAAAATCAATTCTCCAAAATTCATTTTTATTTCTAGTCTGACGCAGACACTTGAAGCGTTTCGTAAAACTTCTTACATTTTCAAAGACTTTCAGTTGATCCACACACAACTTTATGACCTGAAACAGCATTTGGCTTTATACCTGCACGTTTGGGTGAGGTGATGTAATACAATAGTGGGGTGAAAAAAAACTGTCACAAACAAAACACGAACTAATGGGATGATTGTGCAGAGGTTGGGTAAAAGAATTAGAACTGCAGAAGGCCTATTGCTTCCATATTTCTGATGTTAAAAATTACCCTCAGAATTATTCCTTGGTTTAGTTATGGGATGATATTTTGTGTATGTGGTCATCAAAATTAAAATTGAAATGAATTTAAAGCAAAACTTAATGATCGTCACCTCTATCAATGTAAAAAATGCTAGAATTTCTACATGACGTCCATCATGTCACTATCGACTACAATGCCTTCACTTATGAGTCTCCCTAGCAATAGAATGAAACCTTTAGAGAAAACTAAAAATGAAGCCATAGTATAATTCTTGGAACCCCCAGATGCCCACTAATCATCAGCATGAGGGTGTGTATCAAAGTAAACACAAATAAAAAAATAATTATCCGGTTTGTCCAACTCATTAGTTCAGATTTCTACTCTCTAATTTCGTTGTACATCGTCATATATACCATTGTCCTCATCGTACTATTTGTACCACCAAAACAGGTGGATAGGCTGGATAATGAGGCTTTATGTTTTGAGAGCACTTACTATCTATCGCTGACTTGCTGGAGCCATTTTTACATTACACATAACTAAGTACATATACGTTGAAATGTTAAAGTAAATATTGAAATGTAATTTGGCTATTTGAGCCCAAAGTGACCCAGTCTTGACATCTATGATTTCTTGCATATGAAGAAATTCCTTCAACTGACATCTAAACATTACATATTTTCACAAATTTCACTGATGATTGAAACAGTTTTGTCAACAATGTTTTGTGCTGTATTTTCTGTTATTCCCCGTGACGAGTACCAGAGATCAAAGCGGACCTCATCACATATTTTGAGTAAGACGCACATGAATGTAACGTCAAGATCATGAATATTTGCGTAACTTTTAAGATCTGTTAACTGAACATGTTTACCTACTCCGTATGTTCTTAAGAGAGGTGTAAACATATTTGTAAACAAATAGTCAATCGTAATAGGTTGTGGATTTACTAAGAATTTCTCAGGAGAAAAATCAGCTGGCCGAAGCATTCTATCAATGACCATATTTTCAATAAATAATTTGTTGTTCAAGTTATTCTGAAACTGAACATCATACTGCTTTGCATACATCCAGAAATGATCTTTAACATTGTAGGGTGTTGAAATGTTCTGATACATTGGAGCATTATGGAAGCCCATAGGGAAGGTCTTGGAGTAACCTTTCATGTAACGACGCATATCAATGGGAACACGACTCCTTATATTGTAGGCGTCTCGTGTCAAGCCGGCCTCCCTTACTACCTCAACTAGTGCTGTGTTAATTACACTCGTAAATCCAGCATTGAACGATATATTTTCAGACTGACACTTAGCATGAAACTTATCAACGTCTGAAATATTTAGAAAAACATTTTCCAAGTATTTGGTCTCTGCCTGAGAGGGTTCTGGGGCTCCCAAAGCTTCAATGAGGACAGAAGTGGCAGGCTCTTGTGCTTTAAGCTTGAGTAATGAACTCAACCGCTCAGGATCATTTTCAAGAGCCGATTTTATTTGTTGGGTAATTTCCGATGTCTGACTGTGGTCTGCAAGTTGACCAAATTGCGAATCATCAATGGGCTTTCCGCTGATCATATCATCAATTATCTTGTGGAACCAAACAAGAATCATCATCAGATCAACACCATCAATAGCTGCATGTTGGCACAGAAATATCACTGTGTTCCGATATGGAAATTTTTCGTTTATCTCTGGCCGAGGAGGAAAGGCTTCAGGGGTAGATGATAGAAGTCGAACGCGCCACAGAGGTCCATCGGTCAAATTTGAGGGCATGTTTATCATTGACTGTGCTTCCTTAAGTGGATCTGACCCTTCAACAACCTGAGAGATAAAGAAACAATAATTTATTCAGAAATACAGCTATATGAAACAAAGGCTTAAGTAAGGTAATCCAGATAATAAAGCCAGGTATCAATTATTCTAGAAAAACTTGTTTTATTATGGAGCTAAAGTAGTTTATAACAGAATGAGCCAGTATAATTTAAGGAGTTAACTAGACCAGCCTTTCACTAATTAACCCATTATTTTCCATTAGTTAACCTAAATATTAGTGTAAATTAACGTAGAGGACACTGTCTCATCAAAATGACACTGTTGGTTAACCTAAACCCTCATGTCTTTTGACCTAAGCTATTACAGTCATTTGTTAGTTAACTTTAAGTGGATAAAGCTATTACAGTCATTTGTTAGTTAACCTAAACAATAAAGGTAAGTTGAGCTCATAAGGTCTAGCGCTTGAAGACTTAATGGGCTCTGAAGGCTTCCAAACTTCACTTACTCAATAAAACTCAGTAATGTGTTATATAAATTACTGAGTGTTTATATTTATTACTTACATAAAATAAGTTTTTTATTATATACTTAATTTAATAAATCAAGAAACTCTAAGTTAAATATTCACCTTAACATTTGTTAACTATAACTCAGTAGTGTCCGTTAAAAATAATCATAATTTATCAAATATATTGAACAAAACAGGTATGTATACACCAAGAGTATGTATTGTGGCTGCAGTGGGGCCCTTCAGACGATGATAGCCCTTAAGATAAACACGAAACCAAATTAAATTTAATGCTTCTGATTAAAAGACAACTTTTATGATTCTTATTAAATAAAGATTCCATATCGTCCAAAACACTCAATTGTTTGCAATAATTTATTCTCAGTCTTCATAAAAGATAAATTTATTAGTTCTTCCTTAATCATTTCAGTTTTCATTATCTTCCAGTTTTTTTTTTAGATGATTCGTTCGCTTGAGGAATCTGTAATCATGACCGGTAAATATATTCATATTACAGCTTCTCCATTTGAGTGAACTGATCACAGAACTATGCTTGCTAATTTGTAAAATTCATTTGCAGCTTCTTAAAGGCCGTCCTCGGTCTTATGCTGGAATATTATTGAGGTTCATCACATCTGTATAAACACGACACTGCTGCTTAAATGCAACATACAGAATGTCCAAATTAGTATAAATTTGTCGATGAAACGTTTTCACTAAGAAACAATATAGGAAACTCTGACCTACTTGTGCTAGCAGGGTTGAGTTCCCGCTATGGCTGGTAAGGGCTAGGGGTCTAGTGTGCTAGTGTTTTGGGGATTATGGTCTATCTATTTGTGGAGGATTAATAACACTTAAACTTCACACCATAACAAGGGTTGTTTCATTGATAGTGCACACCACAACCAGGGTTATTTTAGGCCTATCACAAAATTGTAAACTCCACGCATACATGGGGCTCCCATTAGCTTCCTCAGGCCCTCCAGTAACCATCCCTCATTAACAACAACAAATACTCCTATATCGCTCACTTTTCTTCTAAGGCCTTAGTAGGAAAATGAGGACCAAGTCTGGTACATCACCACCCAGTGCCTGGACGTGCTGGGCGGCCACACTAGGAGCCATTAAACTTTTACCACAGCAAATAAGTGACTACCATGTATATATTTACAGGCAAGCTGTGTGCTATGCGCAGTTATAAGATTTAGGTTTTTAATTATAAATATATGAAATTAATAAAACAAATACATGAAGTACATGTCTTTGACACATGTTGAAATATGAATATTAAAAAACTACACTTGGTGACATTTTACAATTTACATTTTCATTTGAAAATGTAAACTTGCCAATATATTAAAAAAAATATGTATTTTTGTTCTCATGTTACGTTGTTGATTCATTAAGAAAGAAAAGTTGGGGCATTTACCATTTAGACTATGTACAAATAAATTAAAGAGTTTGAGGAAGACTGAGAAACCGATTTTCAGGCCCGTGAAGCTAAAGAAACATTTTGTTTTTACGGAATTCAGGCCCTTTTAACCATATTCCGCATATAAGATTCATATCACCCTGATTTGTATACCTTGAAGCATGGGGAAGAGATTTTGTACATTTAAGAGTACATGAACTGTCGGTTGACACCAATTATGATTTTCGTTGATTTTCTAAGCCAGTAGACCCAAAACAGAAAACGGGACAGTACCTCCATTTCGCGAGTGTTAATTTTCTAGTACAGCGATTTTGCTTAGTTGTGCACACGAGCGAACGCGCGACGTTATTTGTAAGAGGACGGGTTGTATCAGCAGTGGAAGACCATTATGCTTACCTATTGAGCGTCCTTTTGGGTTACGCTGTTCAAGGTTGGATTTGCTGGCTGCACGAGTCTGACGGTGGGTCGTGTATTTTGGATTTTTATGGGTTCCACGTCCCATAGAAATGGGATCTATTGGGATCCACTTCTGTGGTACCTCTCTATCCTTTTGTAGACGGCGTTTTACATTCCGGAGTCGGTTTTAATAAATAACTCACCCCACGGTGTATGAATTACTCAAGGACAAAAAGAAATCATGGGAATAAGTTTGTTTACGATCCGCGATGGGTGCTTCTCAACCTCGAGAACGTCCGGGTACAGTATTGTTGCTAGGTCAACACACGTCTCAAGTCTGGAGAGCCTCAGAGATCCGGAAGTGCCACGAGCCTGTTCTGTGATAGAAGAGGAAATGCTCGCCCAAGTGTCGGTGAGAGCTCGCAGGAGTGCGTATATGAAATGTAGGGAGAAGCACCCTTGTCAGGTGTGCATGGATCTCCGCCCGCGGGTGCTGACAGCACTCCGGATTCGTAGTCTGAGGTTCCGGGTTCTATCCCCGGTGGAGGAGGGGACAAATGGCCAAATGTTCCTTTCACGCTGATGCTCTGTTACCCAGCAGTAAATAGGTACCTGGGAGACAGCTGCTACGGGCTGCTTTCTGGAGCGGAGGCCTGGTCGAGGACCGGGCCGCGAGGAACTAAGCCCCGAAATCATCTCAAGATAAGATAACCTCCTGCGACACTACGCAAGCACTAGAACCATCGTTCAGCGTGGTGTGCTGTACTACACAAAAAGGTCAAACTGCAGGTGGGGCACAGTGGAAGAAAGTAGGACCATTGTTGCAGACACCCTTTATTGTTCTCACCAGCAAAATGACTGATTTTCAGGGGGGGGGAGGAGGACGTTATGAATTTTTATGAATGCCGTTCCAGTGGATCTTCCAGGCTTCAAGTCTTTCCCACGTCATGGACAGGGGAGAAATGTATTATTTGTTTTGAGAAGGCTATGAGTTGCAGCACTTTTGAGAATTAACATTTATTTTAAGTTCCAACGGGGATGCCTAGTGACATTTCCCCAAGATGACAGTTGAGAAAAGTTGTCGCATGATATGGATTTGGCGCCTATGGAGCAGAGATGAGGACGCGGATACCAGGATGAGAAGAGGGAAGATGACTGATTGCAGTTGCTTGAAGTATTCAATCAATCGGTAGCCCAAATTATGCCATCAGTGGCGTAGTCTTGCTGTCTTCTAATTTGGGGCAGGAGGTGATATCGTGTCCTGAGGGTTGGTAGAGGCTTAGGCTTCAGGATTTTGTTAGAAATCATCGAAATGGGGCAAGTTAATAAGATGTTGTGGACTACAACAGGCTTGAACCATCACAAGGAACTGCCTAGTTAATCTCAGGAAGGTTATTTCGACGTTTTCCCCTGAGAAGTTGCAAGTTGAAGTGCAGCAGTGAGGGAAAACCGTTTGTCTGGGACCGAGGAGTGGTGTCAGACGCCCAGCTGACCAGACTCCATCATGCAGGTGGCCTATGTGAAGGCCTCTCTTCAGCTATCAAGATGGGCCACATTTCTCGAAGACAGTACTAGCTCAGAGGGTCTCGCATCGCTGAGGTGAGAAGTGCAGTGAAACTTGTTGCCTGCAACAGCAACACTGACTTTGATTACCCAGTGAGGCAGGCAGTGGAGCAGCGCGAGAACCACGGCATCTGGCAGACATTGCAGTGAGCAGTGAAAGACTACGATTTGTTCTCCAGTTACATTAGCAGTTCTGAATTGGCAGTACAGTAGCCCAAGTGAGCAGAGACAGTTCCAGTGGTGTGGCAGTGGCAGCCCTCCGGCAGGAGCCACAGTTATCCAGCTACGAGTGTTGAGAGGTAGTCTCACAGTGAGAGCACCTCTAATTCGCAGTGTTGTGGCACGGTGAGCACCTGGGGTTCCCATTACGTCACTTGCACACCTGTAGTCCTCGGCCAGGTGATCACAGGCGGGTCTGACTCATCCTAAGCATCAAGAAAACATTCTGCGAAGAGAAGAGCGGTGTACACTTCTCTTCATGATCACCTCTCTAAATGCACTTCTAGACATGGAGCAGATATTTCTTCTCTCACTTGCTGTATTTGATTGGTTATGATTTTGTATTCTCCGTCAAGTTCGTATCTGAACTGAAGACCTGAACTGAACTATATAACAGTACAAGATGAGGAAATTATATATTACCTGTAAACGTTCGTTTTAGAGTACAAAGTGATATTCGCTTCAATACAAACACTGACCAGTTCTTCTTCCCAGGAGCTCGTGGTTCAGCTTCCCAGGAGCTCGTGGTTCAGCTTCTCAGGAGCTCTGGGAAGAAGAGACGGTAAATCCTGAAGAAGAGACGGTAAAACCTGAAGAAGAGACGGTAAGAGAGGAAGGTGTTGGTGACACACAGAGTGTGTGCAGTGCTCACCTGGAAGTCGATGGAAGGTACTGGCATCTCACACAGCCACCACTCTTTGTCACGGGGGCGGAAACAGGTCCTCAACAGCTGAACCTTACTGAAAACCAAACAACTTGATTAACCCTTTTCCTGCCGTGTTTCACTGCTACTTCGTCGCTTATATGTTGTCAGGAAGTAATTTACTAATTGAAAATTATAAAATAAACAAATTTTGTCAAATAAATAAGAAATATATTAGACGCTCATTAAAAATAATTTGCATAAAATGTTTTCTCATTCCATAACCAAAACAAAACCTATTTATCAACTTATATGACACTACATATACATTTTTTGAGCGTTCCAAGAAGACCTCTGGCGCCTGGTCATTGTGCTTGAGTGAGCGTTCCTTAAACCCATTCATAGTGCTCATATGAGAGCTCCTGAAACCCATTTATAGTGCTCTTATGAGAGCTCCTGAAACCCATTCATAGTGCTCATATGAGAGCTCCTGAAACCCATTCATAGTGCTCTATGAGAGCTCCTGAAACCCATTCATAGTGCTCTTATGAGAGCTCCTGAAACCCATTCATTGCTCTTATGAGAGCTCCTGAAACCCATTCATAACGCTCTTATGAGAGCTCCTGAAACCCATTCATAGTGCTCTTATGAGAGCTTCTGAAACCTATTCATAGTGCTCTTATGAGAGCTCCTAAAACCCATTCATAGTGCTCTTATGAGAGCTCCTGAAACCCATTCATAGTGCTCTTATGAGACCTCCTGAAATCCTTTCACGGTGCTCGGAGAAGAGCTCCGGAAAAACAAAGACACACTGCATCATGAAGAGTGTGTTAGAACACAAGCAAGCAGATGGCGAGCCTTGTCGGTTTGCGCAGAGGAACGGACAAGCGACTTGTGTCTTTTGCTACATCAAAATATTAGATGAGGTACGACCTGCTAAATAATATAATATTCCAACAATTACTTATATAAATCACCCGTGATTCGTAATGAAGGTGGTTATACCTTATTGGTAAAGGCAGCTGCTTCTCAATCTAAAAAATTGACGCATTTATAAAGACAATTTTTGTTAGTTTTTGTTTTTTATTAACATGTTTAGGTACATTTGCATTTGTGCAGCTGCCCGGGTCTATAAGAAGGGGAGTACAGAGTGTGTCAAGAACTAGCTGCCCTAGACAATATGATGAAGAGGAGTACAGTATGTATGTCATGAACTATCTGCCCTAGAATATTTGAAGGGGCTACAGTGGGTGTCAAGAACTACCTACTCTAGACTATATAATGGAAAGTATAGTGTGTGTCAAGAACTAGCTGCCCTAGAAGGGAAGTACAGAGTGTGTCAAGAACTAGGTTCCTAAGACTATGTGAAGGTTGTGTACAGAGTGTGTCAAGAACTAGCTGCCCTAGACTATATGAAAGAGAGTACAGAGTGTGCCAAGAACTAGCTGCCGTACACTAAATGAAGGGGAGTACAGTGTGTGTCAAGAACTAGCTGCCCCAGACTATATGAAGGGGAGTACAGTGTGTATCAAGAACTATCTGCCCTAGACTATATGAAACGGAGTACAGAGTGTGTCAAGAACTAGCTGCTCTAGACTATATGAAGGGAGTATAGAGTGTGTCAAGTACTAACTGCCCTAGACTATTTGAAGGGGTGTACAGTGTGTGTCAAGATCTAGCTACTCTAGATTATATGAAGGGGAATATAGATTGTTTAAAGAACTAGCTGCCCTAGACTATATGAAAGGGAGAACAGAGTGTGTCAAGAACTAGCTGCCCTTGACTATACGAAGGGGAGTATAGAGTGTGTGTCAAGAACTAGCTACCTTTGATTTTATGAAGAGGCGTACAGAGTGTGTCAAGAACTAGCTGCCCTAGACAATTTGAAGTGGGTACAGTGGGTGTCAAGATCTAGTTACTCGAGACTATATGAAGGGGAGTACAGTGTGTGTCAAGAGCTAGCTACCCTAGACTATATGAAGTGGAGAACAGTGTGTATCAAGAACTCTCTGCCCTAGACTATATGATAGGGAGTACAGAGTGTGTGAAGAACTAGCTGCCCTTGACTTTATGAAGAGGAGTACAGAGAGTTTAAAACTAGCTACGTGATGTTGAAAATCCTCTTCGCACAGGACTGTTAGATATACAGAGGCATATGATAAGTAGTGTGCACTGGCAAACTCTGGGTGCAATATGAGGATATCATCATGATCACAAGAGTGAATAAGGAAGCAGTGATACTAAAAGTCCCCCATCTCGCAGGATGGTTAGTCATACAGGACCATATGTTCAGTAGCCTGCACTGGCAAATTTTGGGTGCATTATGAGGATATCTTCAAGAACACGAGTGGACTAAAATATTGCAAAGCTCCAGG
>WNGS01165503.1:34464805-34481065 GCA_020271785.1 Procambarus virginalis
ATTACAGAAACATGTATTACAAATGTATTACAAACTTTACAGTGTATTTTGTAAATGATAGTTATCACTACGAAGACTGTTTTTAAGTAATATGTTCCAATTTTATTTTAATAATAAAACACCACAAGTAATTAATTTTTTTTAGCCTTTGACAACGTTTTCAAGCCAAGTAAAAATGTTCTCCATGCTGACTTTGATATATTGTGTATGGTGGGACTATCTTCATTATGTTCAGTATAATGTGAATGACATATCATTTAAGTCTCTATCGTAAATTTGTTGAGTTTTTTTCTTATTAACAACTTAGTTTACACAGCATTGTGCTGCTACCCTATTCTATATGAAATTACACAGAATATATCAAACTGTAGCTGTAAGTTCATATAATTTCCCATCTCTCAGGATGGTTAGTCATACATGGAATCAGGAGGAAACATAAAATACTTGCACCACTTTTCTCTAATCGATTAAGTTACTTTTTTGTTTATTCTTAACAAGCTTATGTATATACATCAATGTGCTGCTACCCTATACTATATGAAAGATTACACAGTATAGATAAAATAACTAGCTATAAGTTCATATAATATCCCCATCACTCAGGATGTTATCATACACGGAATCAGGAGAGAACATGAAATGCGAGCACACTATTCTTAATATTGTGAGTCACTTTTGTATTATTATTATTATTAACAAATTTTTGTACACACAACAATGTGCTGCTAACCTATTCTATATGAAAGATTTCACAGTGTATATAAAAGTAGGTATAAGTTCATAACATATCCCCATCTCTCAGGATGGTTAGTCACACATGGAAACAGGAGAGAACATAACATACGAGTACACTATTCTCTAATATTGTGAGTTACTTTTTTATTATTATCATTAACAAACTTAGATATACATCAATGTGCTGCTACCTATTCTGTATGAAATATTACACAGTATAGATAAAAAATTAGCTATAAGTTCAAATAATATCCCTTATCTTACAGGATGGTTAATCATACGTGGAATCAGAAGAGAACATGAAATATAAGGCTGATCTATTAGCCCACTAGCAAAATCTGCATACAGCACATATTATCTTTTATCTTCCAATATTTTATCTTCCAATATTTTATCTTCCGACATTTTATCTTCCATATTCCTCCTCTATCTACATCACAACACAACAAACACTTGAAACCTAGTCATTCTCACCATTAGCGCGTTTCTCAACATTTGTACGCGTGAAGCCATCGGGTCATTTGTACGCGTGCAGTCATCGGGTCATTTGTACGCGTGCAGGATAAACCCTTCATGCAAGCTGCACCTACCATCAAGAAGAAGAAGAGACCCATCAGCGTAATCATATAGTTCGTGAGGGTGTAAGTTATATAAAAAGAATCAATGGTTTCAAGTTTTGTTGCTTTCAGGAGTGCTGGGTCTTCCTTACTCTTTTTGCTGATTGGCGAATAAGACACTTGTATTTCAGGTACAGATATAGTGGAATATCATTGGCTAATACGTTGCATACAATAGAAATATTCAGTTAAATAGATTGGCAACACTTCTACTGAACCAGCTTGTATATAGGTTGCTCGCTGGTGCGTTGGCAACAGTTTTACCGCCAACAAAGCACTAGTCAGTTGTTCTCTGACTACTGCTTACTACTAGACGAGTAGTAGGGGATGCTTGATCTCTTATCGCCCTTACACAGATAGTAGTATTGAGTTGCTCAATTCTTTAACATATGGTTGGGAGTTTCAGCTTCATAACTGAATCAATCTTGTTACATTTCTAATACGAGAAAGAAATTATTCCGGCAATATTGGTGCAAAACTCGTTTGCAGAATCATAAATAAAATCGATATGATAAAGACAGTTCTCATATATACCGCTAACCATATTGACCCTCATGATATTGAGTCTACAGGATGTTGTTGTTGTTAAAGATTCGCTACCTGGAACAAAGTTCCAAGTAGCACGGGCTATGGTGAGCCCGTAAGGCACTTTTTCTAAAAAAAAGTCTACAGGAAAAATACAACTCCAGTACACAAATTATCTCCTTCCCCATCCCCACAATTTTTGTTTTGTTCCAGATCTCAATTATACAATAAATGTACATATGTAAAAATAAGAAATCCTAATGATCATAACGAACCAATTTAACCAGTTTACAACCTCATCAACTTCCTTGCTGTATCTTTAGTGCTGGGTCAAGACTCATAAGCCTAATTATACTATAAGGCCTATTATAAGTTTTGTGGGACCCTTTACCTATGAGCTTTCTAAGTGGCTCACCAAAATTTTGTCCCCACTGTTTGGTATTATTTCTAGTTCGCATTTGATTAGTTCGGTGGATTTAGTTAATCTTTAGTTAAATGATCTTCAACAAATTAAAGAATGTTTCAATCATTCCTGAATATAAATTAATCGCTTTTGGTGCATGTCTTAATTTACTAAAATTCCTGTGATGACTTTCGTCATTACCTTGCTCATGAATTAATGAACGATGTATATCAGAAGAACCTGCCTTCTGATATTATGTTTACTATCCTAAAGCTATGTATAAAAGAAAGTATATTTACTTTTAATAATGCCTATTATCTACAGACTTTTGGAATGGCACTGAGAAATCTCCTACCTCTATTTCTTTCAAATTTGTATATAATTTTTTTAAAGAAATTTATTTGAAAAATTACCCTCAGAATTATTCCTTGGTTTAGTTATGGTGATGATATTTTGTGTATTTGGTCATCAAAATTAAAATTGAAATGAATTTAAAGCAAAACTTAATGATCGTCACCTCTATCAATGTAAAAAATGCTAGAATGTTCTACATGACGTCCATCATGTCACTATCCGACTACAATGCCCTTCACCTTATGAGTCTCTAGCAATAGAATGAAACCTTTAGAGAAAACTAAAAAATGAAGCCATGAGTATAATTCTTGGAACCCCCAGATGCCCACTAATCATCAGCATGAGGGTGTGTATCAAAGTAACACAAGTAAAAAAATAATTATCCGGTTTGTCCAACTCATTAGTTCAGATTTCTACTCTCTAATTTCGTTGTACATCGTCATATATACCATTGTCCTCATCGTTACTATTTGTACTCACCAAAACAGGTGGATAGGCTGGATAATGAGGCTTTATGTTTTGAGAGCACTTACTATCTATCGCTGACTTGCTGGAGCCATTTTTACATTACACATAACTAAGTACATATACGTTGAAATGTTACAGTAAATATTGAAATGTAATTTGGCAATTTGAGCCCCAAAGTGACCCAGTCTTGACATCTATGATTTCTTGCATATGAAGAAATTCCTTGAACTGACATCTAAACATTACATATTTTCACAAATTTCACTGATGATTGAAACAGTTTTGTCAACAATGTTTTGTGCTGTATTTTCTGTTATTCCCCGCGATGAGTACCAGAGATCAAAGCGGACCTCATCACATATTTTGAGTAAGACGCACATGAATGTAACGTCAAGATCATGAATATTTGCGTAACTTTTAAGATCTGTTAACTGAACATGTTTACCTACTCCGTATGTTCTTAAGAGAGGTGTAAACATATTTGTAAACAAATAGTCAATCGTAATAGGTTGTGGATTTACTAAGAATTCTCAGGAGAAAAATCAGCTGGCCGAAGCATTCTATCAATGACCATATTTTCAATAAATAATTTGTTGTTCAAGTTATTCTGAAACTGAACATCATACTGCTTTGCATACATCCAGAAATGATCTTTAACATTGTAGGGTGTTGAAATGTTCTGATACATTGGAGCATTATGGAAGCCCATAGGGAAGGTCTTGGAGTAACCTTTCATGTAACGACGCATATCAATGGGAACACGACTCCTTATATTGTAGGCGTCTCGTGTCAAGCCGGCCTCCCTTACTACCTCAACTAGTGCTGTGTTAATTACACTCGTAAATCCAGCATTGAACGATATATTTTCAGACTGACACTTAGCATGAAACTTATCAACGTCTGAAATATTTAGAAAAACATTTCCAAGTATTTTGTCTCTGCCTGAGAGGGTTCTGGGGCTCCCAAAGCTTCATGAGGACAGAAGTGGCAGGCTCTTGTGTTTTAAGTTTGAGTAATGAACTCAACCGCTCAGGATCATTTTCAAGAGCCGATTTTATTTGTTGGGTAATTTCTGATGTCTGACTGTGGTCTGCAAGTTGACCAAATTGCGAATCATCAATGGGCTTTCCGCTGATCATATCATCAATTATCTTGTGGAACCAAACAAGAATCATCATCAGATCAACACCATCAATAGCTGCATGTTGGCACAGAAATATCACTGTGTTCCGATATGGAAATTTTCGTTTATCTCTGGCCGAGGAGGAAAGGCTTCAGGGGTAGATGATAGAAGTCGAACGCGCCACAGAGGTCCATCGGTCAAATTTGAGGGCATGTTTATCATTGACTGTGCTTCCTTAAGTGGATTTGACCCTTCAACAACCTGAGAGATAAAGAAACAATAATTTATTCAGAAATACAGCTATATGAAGCAAAGGCTTAAGTAAGGTAATCCAGATAATAAAGCCAGGTATCAATTATTCTAGAAAAACTTGTTTTATTATGGAGCTAAAGTAGTTTATAACAGAATGAGCCAGTATAATTAAGGAGTTAACTAGACCAGCCTTTCACTAATTAACCCATTGACCTCCATTAGTTAACGTAAATATTAGTGTAAATTAACGTAGAGGACACTGTCTCATCAAAATGACACTGTTGGTTAACCTAAACCCTCATGTCTTTTGACCTAAGCTATTAAGTCATTTTAGTTAACTTTAAGTGGATAAAGCTATTACAGTCATTTGTTAGTTAACCTAAAAAATAAAGGTAAGTTGAGCTCATAAGGTCTAGCGCTTGAAGACGTAATGGGCTCTGAAGGCTTCCAAACTTCACTTACTCAATAAAATCAGTAATGTGTTATATAAATTACTGAGTTTTATATTTATTACTTACATAAAATAAGTTTTTATTATATACTTAATTTAATAAATCAAGAAACTCTAAGTTAAATATTCACCTTAACATTTGTTAACTATAACTCAGTAGTGTCCGTTAAAAATAATCATAATTTATCAAATATATTGAACAAAACAGGTATGTATACACCAAGAGTATGTATTGTGGCTGCAGTGGGGCCCTTCAGACGATGATAGCCTTAAGATAAACACGAAACCAAATTAAATTAATGCTTCTGATTAAAAGACAACTTTTATGATTCTTATTAAATAAAGATTCCATAACGTCCAAAACACTCAATTGTTTGCAATAATTTATTCTCAGTCTTCATAAAAGATTAATTTATTAGTTCTTCCTTAATCATTTTCAGTTTTCATTATCTTCCAGTTTTATTTTTAGATGATTCGTTCGCTTGAGGAATCTGTATTCATGACCGGTAAATATATTCATATTACAGCTTCTCCATTTGAGTGAACTGATCACAGAACTATGCTTGCTAATTTGTAAAATTCATTTGCAGCTTCTTGAAGGCCGTCCTCGGTCTTATGCTGGAATATTATTGAGGTTCATCACATCTGTATAAACACGACACTGCTGCTTAAATGCAACATACAGAATGTCCAAATTAGTATAAATTTGTCGATGAAACGTTTTCACTAAGAAACAATATAGGAAACTCTGACCTACTTGTGCTAGCAGGGTTGAGTTCCCGCTATGGCTGGTAAGGGCTAGGGGTCTAGTGTGCTAGTGTTTTGGGGATTAAGGTCTATCTATTTGTGGAGGATTATTAACACTTAAACTGCACATAATAACAAGGGTTGTTTCATTGATAGTGCACACCACAACCAGGGTTATTTTAGGCCTATCACAAAATTGTAAACTCCCACGCATACATGGGGCTCCCATTAGCTTCCTCAGGCCTCCAGTAACCATCCCTCATTAACAACAACAAATACTCCTATATCGCTCACTTTTCTTCTTAGGCCTTAGTAGGAAAATGAGGACCAAGTCTGGTACATCACCACCCAGTGCCTGGACGTGCTGGGCGGCCACACTAGGAGCCATTAAACTTTTACCAACAGCAAATAAGTGACTACCATGTATATAATTACAGGCAAGCTGTGTGCTATGCGCAGTTATAAGATTTAGGTTTTTAATTATAAATATATGAAAATTAATATAAACAAATACATGAAGTACATGTCTTTGACACATGTTGAAATATGAATATTTAAAAAACTACAATTGGTGACATTTTACAATTTACATTTTCATTTGAAAATGTAAACTTGCCAATATATTAAAAAAAAATATGTATTTTTGTTCTCATGTTACGATGTTGATTCATTAAGAAAGAAAAGTTGGGGCATTTACCATTTAGACTATGTACAAATAATCTAAAGAGTTTGAGGAAGACTGAGAAACCGATTTTCAGGCCCGTGAAGCTAAAGAAACAATTTTGTTTTTACGGAATTCAGGCCCTTTTAACCTATATCCCGCATATAAGATTCATATCACCCTGATTTGTATATACCTTGAAGCATGGGGAAGAGATTTTGTACATTTAAGGAGTAGCATGAACTGTCGGTTGACACCAATTATGATTTTCGTTGATTTTCTAAGCCAGTAGACCCAAAACAGAAAACGGGACAGTACCTCCCTTTCGCGAGTCGTTAATTTTCTAGTACAGCGATTTTTAGCCTTAGTTGTGCACACGAGCGAAAAGCGACGTTATTTGTAAGAGGACGGGTTGTATCAGCCAGTGGTAGGACCATTATGCTTACCTTTGAGCGTCCTTTTGGGTTACGCTGTTCAAGGTTGGATTTGCTGGCTGCACGATGTCTGACGGTGGGTCGTGTATTTGGATTTTTATGGGTTCCACGTCCCATAGAAATGGGATCTGTGGGATCCACTTCTGTGGTACCTCTCTATCCTTTTGATAGACGGCGTTTTACATTTTCCGGAGTCCTGTTTTAATAACTAACTCACCCCACGGTGTATGAATTACTCAAGGACAAAATAAATCATGGGAATAAGTTTGTTTAACGATCCGCGATGGTTGCTTGTCAACCTCGAGAACGTCCGGGTACAGTATTGTTGCTAAGGTCAACACATCGTCTAAAGTCTGGAGAGCCTCAGGAGATCCGGAAGTGCCTACGAGCCTGTTCCTCTGTGATAGAAGAGGAAATGCTCGCCCAAGTGTCGGTGAGAGCTCGCAGGAGTGCGTATATGAAATGTAGGGAGAAGCACCCCTTGTCAGGTGTGCATGGATCTCCGCCCGCGGGTGCCTGACAGCACTCCGGATTCGTAGTCCTGAGGTTCCGGGTTCTATCCCCGGTGGAGGAGGGGACAACTGGGCAAAATGTTCCTTTCACGCTGATGCTCCTGTTACCCAGCAATAAATAGGTACCTGGGAGTTAGACAGCTGCTACGGGCTGCTTCCTGGAGGCGGAGGCCTGGTCGAGGACCGGGCCGCGGGGACACTAAGCCCCGAAATCATCTCAAGATATGATAACCTCCTGCGACACTACGCAAAGCACTAAGACAATTGTTCAGCGTGGTGTGCTGAACTACACAAAAAGGTCAAACTGCAGGTGGGGCACAGTGGAAGAAAGTAGACCATTGTTGCAGACACCCTTTATTGTTCTCACCAGCAAAATGACTTGATTTTCAGGGGGGGGAGGAGGTACTGTTATGAATGCCGTTCCATTTGGATCTTTCCAGGCTTCAAGTCATTTTCTCACGTCCATGGACAGGGGAGAAAATTAACTTTTGAGAAATTAACATTTATTTTTAAGTTCCAACGGGGATGCCTAGTGACATTTCCCCAAGATGACAGTTGAGAAAAGTTGTCGCATGATATGGATTTGGCGCCTATGGGAGCAGAGATGAGGACGCGGATACCAGGATGAGAAGAGGGAAGATGACTGATTGCAGTTGCTTGAAGTATTCAATCAATCGGTAGCCCAAATTTATGCCATCAGTGAGCGTAGTCTTGCTGTCTTCTAATTGGGGACAGGAGGTGATATCGTGTCCTGAGGGTTGGTAGAGGCTTAGGCTTCAGGATTTTGTTAGAAATCATCGAAATGGGGCAAGTTAAGATGTTGTGGACTACAACAGGCTTGAACCATCACAAGGAACTGCCTAGTTAATCTCAGGAAGGTTATTTCGACGTTTTCCCCTGAGAAGTTGCAAGTTGAAGTGCAGCAGTGAGGGAAAACCGTTTGTCTGGGACCGAGGAGTGGTGTCAGACGCCCAGCTGACCAGACTCCATCATGCAGGGGCCTATGTGAAGGGCCTCTCTTCAGCTTACTCAGATGGGCCACATTTCTCGAAGACAGTACTAGCTCAGAGGGTCTCGCATCGCTGAGGTGAGAAGTGCAGTAAACTTGTTGCCTGCAACAGCAACACTGACTTTGATTACCCAGTGAGGCAGGCAGTGGAGCAGCGCGAGAACCACGGCATCTGGCAGACATTGCAGTGAGCAGTGAAAGACTACGATTTGTTCTCCAGTTACATTAGCAGTTCTGAATTGGGCAGTACAGTAGCCCAAGTGAGCAGAGACAGTTCCAGTGGTGTGGCAGTGGCAGCCCTCCGGCAGGAGCCACAGTTATCCAGCTACGAGTGTTGAGAGGTAGTCTCACAGTGAGAGCACCTCTAATTCGCAGTGTTGTGGCACGGTGAGCACCTGGGGTTCCCATTACGTCACTTGCACACCTGTAGTCCTCGGCCAGGTATCACAGGCGGGTCTGACTCATCCCTAAGCATCAAGAAAACATTCTGCGAAGAGAAGAGCGGTGTACACTTCTCTTCAATGATCACCTCTCTAAATGCACTTCTAGACATGGAGCAGATATTCTTCTCTCACTTGCTGTATTTGATTGGTTATGATTTTGTATTCTCCGTCAAGTTCGTATCTGAACTGAAGACCTGAACTGAACTATATAACAGTACAAGATGAGGAAATTATATATTACCTGTTAAACGTTCGTTTTAGAGTACAAAGTGATATTCGCTTCAATACAAACACTGACCAGTTCTTCTTCCCAGGAGCTCGTGGTTCAGCTTCCCAGGAGCTCGTGGTTCAGCTTCCAGGAGCTCGTGGTTCAGCTTCTCAGGAGCTTTGGGAAGAAGAGACGGTAAATCCTGAAGAAGAGACGGTAAAACCTGAAGAAGAGACGGTAAGAGAGGAAGGTGTTGGTGACACACAGAGTGTGTGCAGTGCTCACCTGGAAGTCGATGGAAGGTACTGGCATCTCACACAGCCACCACTCTTTGTCACGGGGGCGGAAACAGGTCCTCAACAGCTGAACCTTACTGAAAACCAAACAACTTGATTAACCCTTTTCCTGCCGTGTTTCACTGCTACTTCGTCGCTTATATGTTGTCAGGAAGTAATTTACTAATTGAAAATAGTTATAAAATAAACAAATTTTGTCAAATAAATAAGAAATATATTAGACGCTCATTAAAAAATAATTTGCATAAAATGTTTTCTCATTCCATAACCAAAACAAAACCTATTTATCAACTTATATGACACTACATATACATTTTTTGAGCGTTCCAAGAAGACCTCTGGCGCCTGGTCATTGTGCTTGAGTGAGCGTTCCTTAAACCCATTCATAGTGCTCATATGAGAGCTCCTGAAACCCATTTATAGTGCTCTTATGAGAGCTCCTGAAACCCATTCATAGTGCTCATATGAGAGCTCCTGAAACCCATTTATAGTGCTCTTATGAGAGCTCCTGAAACCCATTCATAGTGCTCATATGAGAGCTCCTGAAACCCATTCATAGTGCTCTTATGAGAGCTCCTGAAACCCATTCATGGTGCTCTTATGAGAGCTCCTGAAACCCATTCATAACGCTCTTATGAGAGCTCCTGAAACCCATTCATAGTGCTCTTATGAGAGCTTCTGAAACCTATTCATAGTGCTCTTATGAGAGCTCCTAAAACCCATTCATAGTGCTCTTATGAGAGCTCCTGAAACCTATTCATAGTGCTCTTATGAGAGCTCCTAAAACCCATTCATAGTGCTCTTATGAGAGCTCCTGAAACCCATTCATAGTGCTCTTATGAGACCTCCTGAAATCCTTTCACGGTGCTCGGAGAAGAGCTCCGGAAAAACAAAGACACACTGCATCATGAAGAGTGTGTTAGAACACAAGCAAGCAGATGGCGAGCCTTGTCGGTTTGCGCAGAGGAACGGACAAGCGACTTCTGTCTTTTGCTATATCAAAATATTAGATGAGGTACGACCTGCTAAATAATATAATATTCCAACAATTACTTATATAAATCACCCGTGATTCGTAATGAAGGTGGTTATACCTTATTGGTAAAGGCAGCTGCTTCTCAATCTAAAAAATATGACGCATTTATAAAGACAATTTTTGTTAATTGTTTTGTTTTTTATTAACATGTTTAGGTACATTTGCATTTGTGCAGCTGCCCGGGTCTATAAGAAGGGGAGTACAGAGTGTGTCAAGAACTAGCTGCCCTAGACAATATGATGAAGAGGAGTACAGTATGTATGTCATGAACTATCTGCCCTAGAATATTTGAAGGGGCTACAGTGGGTGTCAAGAACTACCTACTCTAGACTATATAATGGAAAGTATAGTGTGTGTCAAGAACTAGCTGCCCTAGAAGGGAAGTACAGAGTGTGTCAAGAACTAGGTTCCTAAGACTATGTGAAGGTTGTGTACAGAGTGTGTCAAGAACTAGCTGCCCTAGACTATATGAAAGAGAGTACAGAGTGTGCCAAGAACTAGCTGCCGGGGAGTACACAAGAACTAGCTGCCCCAGACTATATGAAGGGGAGTACAGTGTGTGTCAAGAACTAGCTGCCCCAGACTATATGAAGGGGAGTACAGTGTGTATCAAGAACTATCTGCCCTAGACTATATGAAACGGAGTACAGAGTGTGTCAAGAACTAGCTGCTCTAGACTATATGAAGGGAGTATAGAGTGTGTCAAGTACTAACTGCCCTAGACTATTTGAAGGGGTGTACAGTGTGTGTCAAGATCTAGCTACTCTAGATTATATGAAGGGGAATATAGATTGTTTAAAGAACTAGCTGCCCTAGACTATATGAAAGGGAGAACAGAGTGTGTCAAGAACTAGCTGCCCTAGACTATACGAAGGGGAGTATAGAGTGTGTGTCAAGAACTAGCTACCTTTGATTTTATGAAGAGGCGTACAGAGTGTGTCAAGAACTAGCTGCCCTAGACAATTTGAAGTGGGTACAGTGGGTGTCAAGATCTAGTTACTCGAGACTATATGAAGGGGAGTACAGTGTGTGTCAAGAGCTAGCTACCCTAGACTATATGAAGTGGAGAACAGTGTGTATCAAGAACTCTCTGCCCTAGACTATATGATAGGGAGTACAGAGTGTGTGAAGAACTAGCTGCCCTTGACTTTATGAAGAGGAGTACAGAGAGTTTAAAACTAGCTACGTGATGTTGAAAATCCTCTTCGCACAGGACTGTTAGATATACAGAGGCATATGATAAGTAGTGTGCACTGGCAAACTCTGGGTGCAATATGAGGATATCATCATGATCACAAGAGTGAATAAGGAAGCAGTGATACTAAAAGTCCCCCATCTCGCAGGATGGTTAGTCATACAGGACCATATGTTCAGTAGCCTGCACTGGCAAATTTTGGGTGCATTATGAGGATATCTTCAAGAACACGAGTGACTAAAATAATTGCAAAGCTCCAGGTACCTTATGCCAACGGGACTGAGTGGTCTGATAACTGGGCATTCTGTGATTAGGTGTGCGAGATCATGCTCCAGTTCCTGCTCACAAATTTGCACCTGGAGTGCTCAGGATTTGGAGATCCGTCACCTGAAGCCACCGGCCACAGGTAATGGTAACCCAACCTGATCCTGGCAACCATTGGGTCGTACAGTGTGGTGGACGTTTTGTGTTGCCCATTAACATAGGTTTCATATCTGAGTAAATTATAGCTTTTTATACTGGTGCTTTCAGGTCGTTGGCAGTCAGTAATTTCTTTCCTATCAGACCTGAGTATTTTTAACAATATTGTCTTGACAGCAAAGATGGGGATACCTAGGTCTAACTTGACTTCATCTTTGTTGCACTCAATTTTGCCTGTAATGTCTGTGTCATTATGATTGGTTTCATTTATGATTTTTGATTGGTGGTATCCATACAAAGGAGATTCAAAACTCTTTACTCTGCGCAACGATTAGGTTATTTATAATTGCTGGTATTAGTTTCTTGCTGTTGATCTTCCAGGAGAAGTTTTCAATTGCTTAAAGAGAAGACTTTTAATCACAAAATATTATTCCTCCTCCTATGTATTTTAATGTATTGGTGGTAGCTAGTTGTAGTGCCGCTATTTCTGCTTGTGTGGAGGTCAGCCCGTTGTTTAACCTGCCACTTATAGTCTGTGTGCAAATATTATTTATATAAAACCTTCATGCTGTTGCAGTTCGTCCAGTAGAAGATTGGACTGAGCCGCCGGTGTAGACACAGCGCTCGTGAAATCTTAAATTTTCAATGGAGGATACAATTGTTTCAAATGTGACAGCTTTGAGAAGATCAAGATTCTCGTTACCTTTATTGGTGACGGGCGTGTATGAGACTTGAATGGTGGGGTACAGATAAAGAGGAATATCGGAGACAAGTAGATTGCACTTAATAGGAATGCTCATTTTTATGAGATTGTAGGCATTTTTGCTCAGTCATATAACATAAAAGGAGTGAGTCGGTATTTTGGCACCAGTCAATAGGGTGTTAACAGCACTCAACAAATTGTCTCTGAGCAATGCAGGAGATGTAGGGTCTCTCATGACTTTAAGGCAAAAGGTCGTGTTGACTTGCATGATTCTCTCTAGTATGGTTGGAAGCTTCAGTTCTTCCCTCATGTTAATTATTCTTGTGCATCTTGGGGCACCAGAATTATCCGCATGGCTTCATTCTGTACTACTTCAAGTTTGTCCAACACAGAGGCGGAACAGTTAATTAGGTGCAAGGCATGATTATCAATTAGAGATCTAACAAACTTCATAGAATACCCTAGCATATTAATATTGAATATCAATAGTCTTACCAGTAAGTGTTTTCAGTGGTTTAATTCTTTCTTTTAACCTACGATGTAGATCGTTTATAATGTCACTGTTGATACCTACTCCAAGGTATTTGTGCTGCCCGAACGTTTCAATGTTCTAGTTATTAACCTTGAAAGTTATAGGGACATGAGTTTTCTCTTTTGGCTTGAGGAGCTCTGGATTTAGTTACAGACATACAAGACCACATTCAATGATTTTAGTAGCGAGTACATCAAGTAGAGCTTGCAGTCTAGTTTGGGTATTTGCAACAATGCATATATCATCAACATGACAGATAACGGTTTCGTCAGGTAGTGTGGGAATATAAATTGTTAATTTGTGCATCAGAAGATTGAACAGTGTTGGGCTTAGCACTCCACACTGGGGTGTACCCAACTCAAAGTATGCACAATGTTTACTTTTGACCCCCTTGACAAGGACGGATGTAGTTCTGTTACTCAGGTAACCCCTGAGCCAAGTCAACACTCTTCCCCTAATTCAAAAGAGGCTAGTTGTTCTGAGATTATTTCTCTTTTTTGCTGTATCAGAAGCAGCTTACAGGTCAATGCAGGCGATGAGTCACAATAACGTGGCTAAAGTATGTTGACCAGACCACACACTAGAAGGTGAAGGGACGACGACGTTTCGGTCCGTCCTGGACCATTCTCAAGTCGATTGTGATGAGAAAGATTGATTGATAAAGATTAAGCCACCCAAGAGGTGGCACGGGCATGAATAGCCCGTAATTGATGAGAAAGTAGAGACAGGCAATAAATAGGCAAGAGAGAGAGCTGAGGAGCAAAGTAAGGTGTAGTAGAGGGGATAGTAATAATAATAAGAGCTGCAGAAGGCCTATTGGCCCATACGAGGCAGCTCCTATTATAACCACCGAATGAGAAGGAGATAGGAATAAGAAGAGGATAGCAAGGGAGCGTAGGAGAAGAGAGGAAGAAAAGGAAAGAGAAAGAAAGAAAATAGAAGGGGTAGGCTTATGTTAGGTCACGTTTGTTAGAAAGATTAGAGCATTTGAGTATATACTGTGAAAGGGAAGAGTCCACAGCAACAAAGCCAGGACTCAAGTTCATGTTGGGTACATTGTGTATTAGAGCCGATTCCACAAGACGGCGTCTGTGTAGAGTAGAGGCAGGAAAGATTATTTTGGAGGAAGACCAATCAATGGGATGATTAGAATCCCTCACATGGCAGAAGAGAGCATTGTTAGTGTCTGCAGACTTAACACTTCTCTTGTGTTCTTTAAGTCTGTCATTCAGTGTACGGCCAGTTTCGCCAAAGTATTGGAGAGGACAAGACGAACAGGAAATAGAGTAGACACCAGCAGCATTAGAAGCAGGAGGAGCAGTGTGAACTAGATTGCTACGAAGTGTGTTAGTTTGTCGAAAGGCGAGTTTAATGTCAAGAGGACGAAAGGTATTGGTAAAAGTTTTGAGTTCAGATATGAAGGGAAGGCATAGTACAGTGCTACTAGTGTTGGAAGCAGGTTTAGGATGAAAGAAATTTCGTTTAGCTTGAGAGTAGGCACAGTTGATGAAATGCAAAGGGTAACCAAGGCGAGAGAATGATTTGTAGATAAAGGCAATTTCAGAATCAAGAAACTGAGGGTCGCTGATGCGTAGAGCGCGGAGGAAGAGAGAGACGAGGACACTTTTCTTAACAGAAGGAGGATGGTAGGAAAAGAAGTGAATGTACATGCCACTATGCATGGGTTTACGGTAGACAGAGAAAGAGAACCCAGACACAGAGCTGTGAACATGAACGTCAAGAAAAGGAAGGAGGGAATTAGATTCCCACTCAACTTTGAAATGGATAGAAGGAGCCAGATTGTTAAGAGAGGCGAGGAAAGGCTGGAAAAGATTAAGGTCATGAGGCCATAAAGCAAAAATGTCATCAACATAGCGAAGCCAAGAGAGGGACGAGTATCAATAGAAGGAAGAAGAACAGTTTCGAAGTATTCCATGTAGAAATTAGCAAGAACAGGGGAGAGAGGGGAACCCATAGCGACACCGAAAGTTTGAGTGTAATATTTACCGTTGAAAGATTAGAAAGAGTGAAAGAGAGAAAGAGTTAGAGTCAACACAGAGTCTAATGAGATCGAGGAAAACGTCAGTGGGAAGAGGGAGAGGAAGAAGGCCCTCTGACGCCTTCTGTCTAAGGAAAGAGAGAACGTCATCGAGGGAACATTAGTAAACAGAGAGTCGACATCAAGACTAAGCATCTTACAAGAGGGTTGCAGGCGCAGTCTTTCTATGAAGTCCTGAGAGTGACGAAGGTGGGCAGGGAAAAAAGTGCCAAGGTAAGGCGTCAGGGTTTTAGCGAGCCAGGAGGCAAGAGGATAGCTGACAGAGCCCCGTGAAGAAATGATAGGACGAAGAGGAACACCAGGTTTTATGAGTCTTAGGAAGACCATAGAAATAAGGAAGAGAGGGCAGATGACACGGAAACGTTTAATGAGATCAAGTCAGGAGGACAAAGACTAGAGAGCTGTCTTAGTTTGCGGTTAAAGGAAGTTTTGAGGCGATCCAAAGGGTTAGAAGTCAGAGGAGCATAAGTGCGAGAGTCAGAGAGCAAGACATCTGCTTTTCGGAGGTAGTCCTCACGGTCAAGGACAACCACCGAATTGCCTTTGTCGGAAGGAAGGATAAGAATAGAGTTGTTGATTTCAGGGAGGCAAGGGCAAGCTGGAAGCGACGAGGAAGGTGGTGATTTTAGAAAACAAGCTGTCAAGAACGGGATGAGGGCCCTCTAAAGGCAGACAGGTCCGAAAGAGTACTAGAGTTAGAATTGACAAACCTGTCAAAGGAACTAATGAGATCAATGCCACAGCGTGGGCCAGGGGAAGTAGAAAAAGACAAACCAAGGCCAAGAAGTTCTTGCTGGTGCCTAGAAAGAGAGTAGGATGAAAGGTTGGTAACACAGTCAGAGAGAGAGTATTTGGCCAAGGACTGTTGGAGATCAGGCGTTGAAGTTTGTGTGTAGTGTGCAGGAGCGTTGGGAAAGGAGACGTGAGCAGTGTCAAATGCAATTGGAATAGGATATTGCATAGATCAATGGGAGAGAAGAGGACAGAAAGCGTTGATGTTGACGAACAGCTAGAAAAGCCTCGTCAACTTGCAAGGAGGTGGCGTGAATAAGTTCTGAAGAAGAAGGCGGGCATGTT
>WNGS01165503.1:34519800-34535113 GCA_020271785.1 Procambarus virginalis
TTCGTGACAAATCGCCAACATGGGTTCAGGGAGGGTAAATCTTGCCTGACTGGCTTAATAAAATTCTACGACCAGGTGACAAAGATTAAGCAAGAAAGAGAGGGCTCGGCAGACTGCATTTTCTTGGATTGTCGGAAAGCCTTTGACACAGTACCGCATAAGAGGCTGGTACATAAGCTGAAGAGACAGGCAGGTGTAGCTGGTAAGGTGCTCCAGTGGATAAGGGAGTACCTAAGCAATAGGAAGCAGAGAGTTACGGTGAGGGGTGAGACCTCCGATTGGCGTGAAGTCACCAGTGGAGTCCCACAGGGCTCTGTACTCGGTTCTATTTTGTTTCTGATATATGTAAATGATCTCCCGGAGGGTAGAGATTCATTTCTCTCAATGTTTGCGGACGATGCCAAAATTATGAGGATTAAGACAGAAGAGGACTGTTGAGGCTTCAAGAAGACCTAGAAAAACTGAAGGAATGGTCGAATAAATGGTTGTTAGAATTTATCCCAACCAAATGTAATGTAATGAAGATAGGTGTAGGGAGCAGGAGGCCAGATACAGGGTTTCATCTGGGAGAGCAAACTCTTCAGGAGTCAGAGAAAGAAAAAGACTTGGGAGTTGATATCGCGCCAGACGTGTCTCCTGCAGCACATATCAAGAGGATAACATCAGCGGCATATGCCAGGCTGGCCAACATACGAACGGCATTCAGAAACTTGTGTAAAGAATCATTCAGAACTTTGTATACCACATATGTCAGGCCAATCCTGGAGTATGCAGCCCCAGCATGGAGTCCATATCTAGTCAAGGATAAGACTAAACTGGAAAAGGTTCAAAGGTGTGCCACCAGACTAGTACCCGAGCTGAGAGGTATGAGCTATGAGGAGAGACTACGGGAATTAAACCTCACTTCACTGGAAGACAGTTGAATTAGGGGGGGACATGATCACCACATTCAAGATTCTGAAGGAAATTGAGAGGGTAGATAAAGACAGGCTATTTAACACAAGGGACACACGCACAAGGGGACACAGGTGGAAACTGAGTGCCCAAATGAGCCACAGAAATATAAGAATGAACTTTTTAGTGTCAGAGTGGTTGACAAATGGAATGCATTAGGAAGTGATGTGGTGGAGGCTGACTCCATACACAGTTTCAAGTGCAGATATGATAGAGCCCAATAGTCTTAGGAATCTGTACACCTGTTGACTGACGGTTGAGAGGCGAGACCAAAGAGCCAGAGCTCAACCCCCGCAAACACAAGTAGGTGAGTACAACTAAGTGAGTATACACACACACGCACACACACACACACACACACACACACACACACACACACACACACACACACACACACACACACACACACACACACAAACCTGTCTCCTGAAGCCCACATAAAGAGAATAACGTCTGCGGCATATGCGAGGCTGGCTAACATCAGAACGGCGTTCAGGAACCTGTGTAAGGAATCATTCAGAATCTTGTACACCACATATGTAAGACCAATCCTGGAGTACGCGGCCCCAGCATGGAGTCCGTACCTTGTCAAGCACAAGACGAAGCTCGAAAAAGTCCAAAGGTATGCTACTAGACTAGTCCCAGAACTAAGAGGCATGAGTTATGAGGAAAGGCTGCTGGAAATGGAACTTACGACACTGGAAGACAGAAGAGTAAGGGGGGACATGATCACAACCTACAAAATCCTCAGGGGAATTGACCGGGTAAACAAGGATGAACTATTCAACACTGGAGGGGCGCGAACAAGGGGACACAGGTGGAAGCTGAGTACCTAAATGAGCCACAGAGACATTAGAAAGAACTTTTTCAGTGTCAGAGTAGTTAGTAAATGGAATGCACTAGGAAGTGATGTGGTAGAGGCTGACTCCATACACAGTTTCAAATGTAGATATGATAGAACCCAGTAGGCTCAGGATTCTGTACACCAGTTGATTGACAGTTGAGAGGCGGGACCAAAGAGCCAAAGCTCAACCCCCGCAAGCACAATTAGGTGAGTACAATTAGGTGAGTACACACACACACACACAAATGTTTGCCCAGTTTTGGGAGGATATCAAGAGTGAGATGCAGGGAATGATGCAGGAAATGAAGAATGAAATAAGCAACCAGAAAAAAGAGCTGACAGCAGCAAAGGAGATTAGAACACTAAAAGAGAACAGTGTTGATGCTGAGACTCAGATAATCATCCAGGGGAGAAGGTGGAAATAGTATACTGGAAGAGAATGACACTATGAAAGCAACATTTGCAGAAATGCTAAAAAAAATAACTGAAGTAATGTCCACAATGATGGAGGTGGCCATGAAAGCAGCCACCTCACAGGAAGCAGCACGCTCCACTAGCCAGCTGCTGGAAAGGAAAAGATCAGTGGTAGCTGTGGGTATTAAAGAGCAGGAAGGCTCTAATAAGAAAGAGTGGAATGATAAGGACAATGCGGCAGTGAATGAAATGATGAAGGCAGTAGAGATGGAGAGGGCTGAGCATAAAATTGAGGTTTTCAGGCTAGGCTGGTACAACAAAGACCGAGACTGTGAGTTAAAGATAGTGTTTGCAAATGAGAACACAAAGGAGAGGATTTTAACAAGGATGGGACACCTACAATATATTGGAGAATTCAAAAAAGTATTCCTCCAGAAGAACATGACGAGAGAGGAGAGAGCCATGGTGGCAGAAGTAAGGAAGAAGCGCAGGGCGAGAGGGGAAAACCAGGGAATCACAACACCCAACACAACATCCCCTGAGGTGAGGGGGGGGGATTCCACAACCAGCTACCCAGTAACTCCAGAGAGGAGAGCAACCCCATCACCCTCCTCTGCATAGAAAACCACCCTACCCCAAACCCTCCCTGCTCCCACTCAAATGCTCAGCCAAATCTCCCTCCCCGCACACCCCCATTCCCACCCTGTTACTCTTCCCCTCCTCCTACCATTTCCCCTCCCCCCTTTTCCTTCCTGTCCTCCCTCCCCCTACATCACATTCCCTCCCTGTCACCCCACCCCCTCCTTCACTTGACCCCCCTGCCCCTCACCCCAGTATCCTCTGAGACCCTATTATCCACCTCACAAATCCTCACACCCATGGAACAGCTTCCCCCACCTGCAGAACACTTACCAAGGAGATGATTTGAGAAGGGACAGAAGAAAGTGAGCCTCAAGGCAATGTACACTAACACAGATGGAATTACAAATAAAGCAAATGAACTTGGAGAATGGGTAATATAAGAAAACCCAGACATAATTGCACTCACAGAAACAAAGCTAACAAAAACCATAACAAATGCAGTGTTCCCACAGGACTATTATGTTATGAGGAAAGAGAGAGAAGGAAGAGGTGGTGGTGCTGTAGATCTGCTGGTAAGAAAAGGCTGCGGTTTTGAGGAGATGGTTATTCAGAGCTGTGAAGGTTTCAGTGACTACATAGCAGGTACCATAAAAACTTGAAGACAAAAAATTATAGTCGTAGTCATATATAATCCACAACCAAATGACAGGAAACCCAAACAGGAATGATAGAAACAACATTGCCACCATTAACATAATAGAGAGCAGCAGCTTCTGTTGCTAGCAGGAATGGATCTGGACTATTAATCATGGGAGACGTCATCAACGGGAAGATAGATTGGGAGAACAGAGATCCGCATGGAGGATCTCACCAGAAACTTGGAGAGCTAAGCTGCTGGACGTGGCAACAAGACAGTTTCTAAGCAAGCACATCAAGGAACCAACAAGAATGAGAGGGAAGATGAACCAGCCATGCTCGATCTGATATTTACCCTAAATGAGTGGGATATAAGGGACGTTAAGATGGAAGCACCCTTGGGAATCAGTAACAGTGTATTGAACTTTGAGTACTTGGTAGAGCTAGGAATTATCTCCCCCCAAAAATAACTAGGAAACAAAAGGCTGGCATACCGAAAGGGAACTATGAGGAGATGAGAAGTTTCCTAAGGGGAAATACCTTGGGACACAGACCTCAGAGCTAAGTCTGTACAGATATGATGGACTATGTTCCCCAAAGTGTCGGGAGGCAGTAAACAGATTTCGGGCCTCAAAGGAAAAATCCGAGAACAAAAGAACAATCCATGGTATAATAGGGCATGTATGGAAGCAAAGGGACTGAACAAAAGGGCGTGAAGGAACTTCCAGAATAACAGAACACCAGAAGCAGAGAGAGATACCAGAGAACCAGGAAGAGTATGTAGGGTGAGAAGAGAAGCAGAGAAAAATATGAAAAGATATAGCAAACCAAGCCAAGACCGAACAAAGCTACTCCAAAGTCACATCAGGAGGAAAACAACAGTGAAAGAATAGTAATGAAATTTAGAACAGGCGAGGACAGGTATACAGAGAATGACAAAGAGGTGTGAAGAACTCAACAAGAGGTTCCAGGTCTTCACAATAGAACAAGGTGAGGTCACTGTGCTAGGAGGAAAGGGAAGTAAACCAGGCGGCCTTGGAAGGGTTCGAAATTACGAGAGGGAGGTCAAGAGACACCTGCTGGATCTGGATGTTAGAAAGGCTGTTGGCCAGACGGGATCTCACCATGGGTACTGAAAGAGTGTGCAGAGGCACTTTGCTTGCCCTCTCCATAGTGTATAGTAGGTCACTGGAGACGGGAGACTACCAGAAATATGGAAGACGGCGAATGTGGTCCCAATATACAAAAAGGGCGACAGGCAAGAGGCACTGAACTACAGCCAGTGTCCTTGACTTGTTACCATGCAAGGTGATGGAGAAGATCGTGAGAAAAACCTAGTAACACATCTGGAGAGAAGAGACTTCGTGACAAATCGCCAACCATGGGTTCAGGGAGGGTAAATCTTGCCTGACAGGCTTAATAGAATTCTACGACCAGGTGACAAAGATTAAGCAAGAAAGAGAGGGCTGAGCGGACTGCATTTTCTTGGATTGTCGGAAACCTTTGACACAGTACCGCATAAGAGGCTGGTACATAAGCTGAGAGACAGGCAGGTGTAGCTGGTAAGGTGCTCCAGTGGATAAGGGATACCTAAGCAATAGGAAGCAGAGAGTTACGGTGAGGATTGAGACCTCNGACAAAGAGTGCTGGGAAGACGGGACACCACGAGCGTATCTCTCATCCTGTAACTACACTTAGGTAATTACACACACAAATTGAAGTGGAAATAACAGCTAGGCATTAGGTGTGTACAATTAGGTGATTACACACACAACACACACAACACACACACACACACACACACACACACACACACACACACACACACACACACACACACTGCATGTGGGGGACATGATCACCACATTCAAGATTCTCAGGGGAATCGACAGGGTTGATAAAGACAGGCTGTTTAACACAAGGGGCACACGCACTAGGGGACACAGGTGGAAACTGAGTGCCCAAATGAGCCACAGAGATATTAGAAAGAACTTTTTTAGTGTCAGAGTGGTTGACAAATGGAATGCATTAGGAAGTGATGTGGTGGAGGCTGACTCCATACACAGTTTCAAGTGTAGATATGATAGAGCCAGTAGGCTCAGGAAACTGTACACCTGTTGATTGACGGTTGAGAGGCGGGACCAAAGAGCCAGAGCTCAACCCCCGCATGCACAACTAGGTGAGTACAACTAGGTGAGGTGAGTACAACACACACACACACACCACACAGCAATCGGTTTTCTTTAACCCTTAAACTGCGCAGCTATATATAAGTGCTGCTAGATGTACACAAAACTAAAACTAGTTTTCGGACCGAAGGTATGGGGGACCAATAGGCTCGAATGCAGACCCTGTAGAAAGTGAAGCCGTCGCTGAATCGACCAAAGTGCACACACCGAGACAGTCAGAGATGAGGATAAAAACAGAGAAACAGACAGAGATAGACACAGTCTCGGGGACGGAGCCTGTCAACAGCTCACACCCGCAGCCCCATCAAGCAACTCCACGACCACTGGTCGTACTGAAAAGCCACTAAAACTCGCATTAATATATTCCCTAGAGGATTAATACCCAGATCCTCCTTAAAGCAAGCGATGCACATACACGGATCAGCCAAAGACCTGGTAATCCATTCATACCTGAGACACCGACGGATATGCAACACAAGAGCACTCTCCATCTCTGTGGGCCATGAGGGCCAGAATAATCCAGAGGAGAGCAAGGCTGGACGTACAACAACAGTGGACTCAGAGGAACTTAGCGTGCGGAGGTAAGTACAAGCGTCAGGCCGGCAAAGAGGATTATGTGTCAGCCGGCATTAAGACACAACGAGTTTGGACCTGGAATATATTCCAAACTCCGGCGTCCATGAATTGATCTGAATCTATTTAACTGGACAACCAATCTTCGGAAATTATATAATTTGCAGCAACTATTTGGTCGATATACCAAAATTTGATTGAATGTACACAAAATTGGTAGAATGTACACCAAATTTTTCGAATATACACAACATTTGATCGGATATACACAAAATTGGTCAAATATACACAAAATTTGGACAAATGTACACAAAATGGACTGTATTTCCAATATTAAATTAGTATAGGGCACGAAAAAACATTTTTGGCCTAGTACTGCAACTGTATGTATTAAGCCTAACTTAGAGTATTTAGGCCTAGGCTTGCTCCCATTGTTAGAATAGGATTTGGGTTCTATATTTTTCAATTTTCATAGACTGCCACATATATATATAATATATATATATAATATATTATATATATATATATATATATATATATATTATATATATAATATGCGAACAAGCCTGAATGGTCCCCAGGACTATATGCGAATGAAAAAAGTGAGGCGATTTGATAAAATGCTATGCCCAAGATAACCATCCAAGTGCCGGCGGGGAAGTGGTTCATATAGCTCAGGCTGTCACTTCCTTTTGTCCGGTCGTGATGGTCAAGTGGTTTAAGGCGTCCCTGTACATACCAGTTGAGTTGCTCCGGGAGTATGGGTTCGAGTCACTTCTGGGGTGTGAGTTTTCATTTTCATTATATATATATATATATATATATATATATATATATATATATATATATATATATATATATATATATATATATATATATTAGTATATTTTGGTAGCAGTCTTTCCTGTAGACATATATTATTACATATGACCGAAAAAAAGTAAGATTAATAATTCTAACACGAATTTTCTCAATATTTCTTATGTTTCTTTTCACTGTCGATGGTAATGGCAAAAACCAGTTCTCCAAAATTCATTTTTATTTCTAGTCTGACGCGACACTTGAACGCGTTTCGTATTAACTTATTACATTTTCAAAGACTTTAGTTTAAACACATACAACTATAACCTGCAAACACTAAACAGATTTCTAACTATGCTATAATTCAAAGGGCTTTTCATTTTATATACCTGCATTTGGGTGAGGTGATATGTTACAACAGTTTTGGATGAGGTGAAAACAAACTTTCAACACAGGATAGAACACGAAATGTGGGGTAATATTTTGGGTAAAGTTAAAGGGGAAGAATGGATGTAACTGCAGACGGCCTATTGGCCCATATTTCTTGATGCTTCTATATTGGTGCGGAGTCTTGAAGTGGGTAGAATATAATTGTGCATTAATTGGCTGTTGGTTGCTGGTGTTGACTTCTTAATGTGTAGTGCCTCGCAGATATCAAGCCGCCTGCTATCGCTGTATCTATCGATGATTTCCGTGTTTTTTGTTAAGACTATAACTTGTTAATGACTATAACTTTTTCTTTACTATAAAACCAAGAAAACTGCCACCCTACTCATGAGAAACTCTCCAGACACAAAGCAGTACGCTTTGAAAGAGACCAATGTCGTTTATGCCTTCAAAGGCCCACTTGGGGACTGTAAGCCTCAAAGAACTCAGTATATAGGCAAGACAACAACATCTCTTTCCTGGCGATTAACGATGCATAAGCAACAGGGCTCCATTAAGGAACATATAATCTCTTCCCACAACCAGACTATCACCAGAGAAGTCTTAAAATACTCAGGGCCTGTTGAATTCGATCCCATCTGCTCATCATGGGTGACTTCAATCACAGAAGGATAGATTGGGAGAACAAGGAACCGCATAGAGGAGAGGAAACAAAGAGAGCTAAACTACTGGAGGTTTCCACAAAAAGCTTTTTGTGCCAGCATGTCAGGGAATCCACAAGAATTAGGGGAAACGATGAACCAGCGAGACTCGACCTACTCCTCACTCTGAATGTCTCCGACATGAGGGAAATCGGTTTCGAGGCCACAGTATGAATGAGTGACCACAGTGTATAGACGTTTGAGTATCTGGTCGAAGAAGGTTGTTGTTGTTGTTAAAGACTCGCTACCTGGAACAAAGTTCCAAGTAGCACGGGCTATCGTGAGCCCGTAATTAGGCTAAAGTACTCGTGGAAGGGAACTGAAAACAAATTGCTGGCATTCCGTAAAGGAAACTATGAGGAGACAAGGAAATTCCTAACGGATATAACACGGGAATCAGAGCTCAGGAAAAAGAGGGCCCAAGACATGGTGGACTACATCACGCAGAAGGGTAAGGTGGCAGCAGACAAGTTTGTCCCAGTTCAAAAGGAAACAACGAAATGCAAATGAGAAACCCATGGTTTAATCAGAGATGTAGACTAGCTAAGCAGCAAAGTAAAATGGTCTGGAGAAACTATAGAAATAACAGGACACTTGAGAGCAGAGAAAGATACCAGAGTGCGAGGAACGAATACGTCAGGTTGAGAAGAGAGGCAGAAAGACAATACAAAAATGACATCGCAAGCAGGCAAAGATTCAACCTAAATTGCTGCACAGCCTCACCTGGAGAAAAACATCAGTAAAGGAATAGGAAATGAAATTGAGGATAGGGACAGACAGATTCACTACAAACGATAAGGAAGTGTGTGAAGAACTGAATAAGAAATTCCAGGAGGTCTTCACATTAGAGCAAGGAGACGTTCCAGAGATAAGAAAAGGAATAGTTAACCAGGAACCACTAGAAAAGTTGGAGATTACCAATTGGGATGTAAAGAAGCTTTTTCTAGAGTGTGATGTGATAAAGGCTACAAGCCCAGATGAAATCTCCTCTTGGATACTAAAGGAAGGACCAGGTGCACTGTGCCTGGCACTCTCCATAGTGCATAACAAATCACTGGTAACAGGAGAACTGTCAAAAATTTGGAAGATGCCCAATGTAGTCCCAATATACAAGAATGGGGATAGACAGGAGGCACTGAACTACAAGCCAGTGTCCCTAACTTCCATACCAAGCAAGATAATGGAGAAAATTGTGCGAAAAAAGCTAGTGGAACATCTGGGGCGAGAGAACTTTGTAACATAGCATCAACATGGGTTCAGGGATGGCAAGTCCTATCTCACAAGATTAATTGAATTCTACGACTTAGCAACAAAAATCAGGCAAGAAAGAGAGGGGGTGGGCAGACTGCATATTTTTGGTTTGCCAGAAAGCCTTTGACACAGTACTACACAAGAGACTAGTGAAAAAGCTGGAGATGCAGGCATGAGTGAAAGGGAAGGGAAGCAACAGAAGACAGCAAGTCACTGTAAGGGGTGAGGTCTCAGATTGGCGAGGAGTCACCTGTGGAGTCCCGCAGGGTTCAGTCCTTGGACATATACTGTTTCTGATTTATGTAAATGATCTCCCAGAGTGTATAGAATCGTTCCTCTCATTGTTTGCTGATGATGCAAAAATTATGAGGAGGATTAAAACAGAGGAAGATAGTATGAGGCTACAAGAAGACCTAGACAGACTGAATGAATTGTCCAACAAATGGCTACTAAAGTTCAACCCGAGTAAATGTAAGGTAATGAAAATAGGCGGTTGAAACAGGAGGCCAGACGCAGGAAACAGAATGGGAGATGAATTAGTACAGGAAACGGACAGAAAGATCTAGGAATTGATATCACACCAAACCTGTCTCCTGAAGCCCACATAAAAAAAATCATCTGCGGCATACGTGAGGCTGGCTAACATCAGAACAGCCTTCAGGAACCTGTGTAAGAAATCATTCAGTACCTTGAATACCACATATGTAAGCCCAATCCTGGAGTATGCGGCCCCAGCATGAAGCCCGTACCTGGTCAAGCACAAGACAAAGCTGGAAAAAGTTTAGAGGTATGCTCTAGGCTAGTCCCAGACCTATGAAGCATGAGTTACGAGGAAAGACTGTGTGAAATGCACCTCACGACACTGGAAGACAGAAGTTAGGGGAGACATGATCACTACCTACAAAATTCTCAGAGGAATTGGTGGGGTAGATAAGGATAAACTTTTTAACACGGGTGGCACGCGAACAAGGGGACACAGGTAGAGGCTGAGTGCCCAAATGAGCCACAGGGACGTTAGAAAGAACTTTTTCAGTGTCAGTATTTATCAGACGGAATGCATTAGGCAGTGATATGGTGGAGGCTGACTCTATACACGTTTCACGTGTAGATATGATAGAGCCCAGTAGGCTCAGGAATCTGCACATCAGTTGATTGACAGTTGAGAGGCGGGACCAAAGCTCAACCCCCGCAAGCACAACTAAGTGAGTACAACTAGGTGAGTACATACCAGCTTGCACACAAGGGCATCGGTGAGCGTAAGTGGCCGCGGAAATTTAATTACAAATCCATATTTTACCGTTAACAATCACAAATCAGGAACTATTATGAAAGTTACCGATTTTACAGCTTAAAAAATGATTTAAGCATCGTTCTTAATTTTTTCTCACTTTAAGCCGAGTAAGAGTTTTTTCCTTTGTTAGTCTGATATTGTCTTCGAGGGCGAAAGTCCGATGTCACTCGAGGGTGTGAACCCCGTTGGCATGGGTCTGGATAAGCCATTCCGTTAACATGACCTCTGAGGTCATCGGTAAGATTTGTATCGCTGTGTTCCGGTTGGGTCAATTACACTTTATGCCTCGTCTCTCAGAGGCTGTTATAGAGAGCTCGAGAACGCTCATCTCATCACGTCTGTTAAGATGCTCGATGCCCTTTCGAGGTCACACTCGGGTCAGGGATGGTGATGGAACATGAACATCGGACAGAATGAGGTATCCGATCAGGTTAATTGGCTTGACGTAAATATTAGAGATGAGACAAGTCGTTGTTTGGTGCTTCGCTGCTACGCACCTGCTTGGAAAAGCAAGTGCGAAGTTACGCACCTGCTGAAAAGACCTTAAGCTGAACAAAACAGCATCACGGATCCTAACTAACCCCCCTATGTCTTTCTCCTCCCGCAGGCGTGTGTGGGCGGCAGCAGCGCCCACTACGCCGAGCTCTTCCTGCCTGAGCTGCCGCAGCACAGCCACACCACTGCCACCAGCCACAGCGCGTCCTGTACACAGCGTTTGACCAGCGAGTGCGTACCCCGCGCCCCAGCAGCACCACCACTCCTCGGCTTACCAGCAAACGCTACCAGCCTCCAGTACGCCCACGCCATACCACCACCACCCGCGCCACACGCCCGCGGGACACCCACAGGCGGCCCAGCAGCCATTCTGGACGCCTTCTGCGACGGCGATAGTCCGGCGGCACTCACTGAGACGAGATCCTTACACGAATGACCACGAGGCGACGGTGCCACTCATTGCTAGCCAGAAGGAGAGCTCCGTGTAGGGTGAGTGAGGGGCCCTACCTGGCTCTTGTTAGGTCTAAAAGTATCTCTGTAGAGTGAGTGAGGGCACCCACCTGGCTCTTGTTAGGTCTACCACCGTCTTAATTCATGGTGATTAGGGGATTAAGCCACGCTGCTGTTAAGCATGTTATAAGGGAGGACTCAGTGCTGCCCTCTACCAAAAACAAACAAACTTTCTTGCTTTCTCGATTTTACCTCTTAGTTATGTCCATGGTGAGTCACGCCCTGATAAGACTTCAGTCTTGAGCCTCCCTCTCTCCTCCTCCTCCTCCTCCTCCTTGTTGTGTAGTGAACATCTCCCAGCTCAGCCTGGTCGGTACAGTGGTGATCTATAGCTTCTTGCAAGGTTGGCCTTCACAATGGCGTTGATCTTGCAATCCGTCCATACATATATGTTATCCTACGTGTTCTTTAATTATTATTATCTTGCTAGCGAAGTTCACTAAATTGCATTCGTGTATGTGAATGTTATGGCTGTACAGATGTTTATCACTAGGGAAGATATCGGGCTAGTATTGGTCAGAGTAGGTGTTAGTATATGTTAGCACACACACACACACACACACACACACACACACACCACACACACACACACACACACACACACACACACCGACTCATTCTTCTCAATGTTTGCTGATGATGCAAAAATTATGAGAAGAATCACGACACATGACGATAGACAGAGACTACTGGACGACCTGGACAGGCTGGAAGAATGGTCTAGAAAATGGGTACTAAAGTTCAACTCAGGAAAGTGCAAAGTAATGAAATTAGGCGAAGGGAGCAGAAGGCTGAACACAAGGTACCATCTGGGAGGAAAATCCTGCAAGAATCAATTAGAGAGAAAGATCTGGGCGTTGATATCACACGGAACCTGTCCCCAAAGGCCCATATCAAAAGGATATTCTAAGTGGTATATGCTAGATTCGCCCACATAAGAACTGCCTTTAGAAACTTATGTAAGGAATCGTTCAGGACCCTGTATACCACTTATGTCAGACCAATCCTGAAATATGCAGCTCCAGCTTGCAGTCCATACTTGGATAAACACAAGACAAAGTTAGAGAAGATTCAGCGGTATGCCACCAGACTCGCTCCGGAACTGAGAGGTATGAGCTACGAGGAAAGGCTAAAGGAGCTGAAACTCACGTCCCTGGAAGACACAAGAGTAAGGGGAGACATGAGAACCACCTACAAAATTCTCAGGCGAATTGACAAGGTGGACAAAGACAAACTCTTCAGCATGGGTGGGACACGAACAAGGGGACACAGGTGGAAACTTAGTACCCAGATGAGCCACAGAGACGTTAGAAAGAATTTTTTCTGTGTCAGAGTAGTTAATAAATGGAACGCACTAGGAAGTGATGTGGTGGAGACTGACTATACACAGTTTCAAATGTAGATATGATAGAGCCTAATAGGCTCAGGAATCTGTACACCAGTTGATTGACAGTTGATAGGCGGGACCAAAGAGCCAAAGCTCAATCCCCGCAAGCACAATTAGGTAAGTACACAATTAGGTAAGTACACACACACACACACAACAGTGGATAGTGGTGGATAGTGGGAGGGTCGATGGGTCGCGCTCTACGATAAACGCCAATATTTTTGGGTTAATTAACGCTACAGTGACGGATCACAGATCTTGGGGTACACACAAAAGTGTATAACCGCAGCGAATAGGAAAGACAAATACAATGCTAACACTAGAGCTTTGTGAATGTGAATTAAACAGTGAATCCACCAGACAGGCCACGTGGGAGGGCCCACGAGACTTTGTTTACATTTGGGCTTACAACTGGGCTCCAGTGATCAGTGGTACAGTATATTAGTGAACTGTAACACAACGATGCAGTGACTGACTCCAGAGCTTTGTGTAGATAGAGAAGAACCAACATCATCAATCTACTAGAACTTAGTGAATCACCACGTGGGAGGCGAAGACGGATCACCATCGTCATTCATACATCGTCATTACTCATCTGGTTATGTGACCGAGAGGCTGACTGGCATGTGCCCCTCTCTGGTCAATTAATCAGGTGTACAGAGTGAAGTAAAATATTACCAAATTCTTGATTAGGATATCATATATATTTAATATCTCAAAGTGGCTCATCTTAGGTAAAGGTTAACGCTTACGGGAACTCGTGACACACGCTCACACGCACGCACGCACGCATGCCCACGTACGTATGCTTGCATGCACACGCAAAACACACACACACACACACACACACACACACACACACACACACACACACACACACACACACACACACACACACACACACACACACACGCGCGCGCACACACAAAGAGAACAGTATCGATGCTGAGACTCGGATAACCACCCAGGGAGAAGCTGGTAATAGTATTTTGGAAGAGAATGCCACAATAAAAGCAACATTTGCAGAAATGCTAAAAGAACTCTGAAGTAAAGTCTGCAGTGATGGAGTGGTAGCTGTGGGTATTAAAGAGCAGGAAGGCTCTAATAGGAAAGAGTGGAATGACAAGGACAAAGCGGCAGTGAATGAAATACTGAAGGCACTAGACATGGAAGGGGCTGAGCGTAGCATTGAGAAGGTTTTCAGGTTAGGCTGGTACAAAAAGGACTGAGATTGTGTGTTAAAGATAGTGTTTGCAAACGAGAACACAAAGGACACGATTCTAACAAAGAAAACCCACCTGCAACATGTGGAAGAATTCAAAAAAGTATTCCTCCAGAGGGACATGACGAGGGAGGAGAGGGCCATGGCGGCAGAAGCAAGGAAGAAGCACAGGGCGAGATGGAAAAACCAGCAAACAACAGCTCCCAACACATCACCCCCAGAGGCGAGGGGGGAACCCACAACCAACTACCCAGTAACACCAGCGGGGAGGGCAACCCACCACCCTCCTCTGCATAGAAAACCCCCCCTTTCCTTCCTGTCCTCACGTCCCTTTCACCCTATACCCTCATTCCAGTATACTCTGCAACCCTGGTATCCACCTCACAAATCCTCACTCCCATGGCACATCTTCCTCCACCAGCAGAACACTCGCGAAGGAGGAGATTTGAGAAGGGACAGAAGAAAGTGAGCCTCAAGGCAATGTACACTAGCATAGATGGAATTACAAATAAAGCAAATGAACTAGGAGAATGGGTACTAGAGGAAAACCCAGACATAATAGCTCTCACAGAATCAAAGCTATCGAAAACCATAACAAATGCAGTGTTCCCACAGGACTATTATGTTATGAGGAAAGAGAGAAGGAAGAGGTGGTGGTGGTGTAGCCCTGCTGGTAAGACAAGGCTGGGATTTGAGGAGTTGGTTGTTCGGATGTGAAGGTTTCAGTGACTACATAATAGGTACAATAACAACTGGAGGCAAACAATTATAGTCGTAGTCTATATAATCCACCACCAAATGACAGAAGACCCAGAAGGATATGATAGAGAAAACAACATGGCCACCATTAACATAATAGAAAGAGCAGCTTCTGTTGCTAGCAGGAATGGATCTGGACTACTAATCATGGGAAGACTTCAACCATGGGAAGATAGATGGGAGAACAGAGACCCGCATGGAGGATTAGAAACATGGAGAGCTAAGCTGCTGGACGTTAGCAACAAGAAACTTTTCTAAGCCAGCACATCAAGGAACCAAGAAGAATGAGAGGAGAAGATGAACCAGCAATGCTTGAT
>WNGS01165503.1:34806025-34823482 GCA_020271785.1 Procambarus virginalis
GCGTCTCCCTACATTTGTCCTGGTGCAGTCATCGGGAGGGTAAACCCTTCATGCAAACTGCACCTATTCTTGAGAAGAAAAAGAAGAAACTGAGGGGGGGGGGGACCTTCCGTAACTGTGTCCGTATGCTAGGCTGCCCTATTTAGGTACCTATTTTTTTAATTCAAATCCCACATAAACAAAAATATCAAGATAATCATTTTATGTGTAATAACTCTTTTCTGCTGTCTTGTAATATAATTTGGATATATGTACATTTAAATAAAAAAATTAACCAAATATGGCATTGCAGAAGGATGTGACGGTTTGACCGCACATATCAGTCATCACTAACCCTGGTGATACGGGTGGTGATTGTGCTGGGTGGTGTGAGGGTGATTGTACGGGGTGGTGATTGTGCTGGGTGGTGTGGGTGGTGATTGTACTGGGTGTGGGGGTGATTGTACTGGGTGGTGTGGGTGGTGATTGTGCTGGGTGGTGTGGGTAGTGATTGTGCTGGGTGGTGTGGGGGTGATTGTACTGGGGGTGTGGATGGTGATTGTACTGTGTGGTGTGGGGGTGATTGTACTGGTGGTGTGGATGGAGATTGTACTGGGTGCTGTGAGGGTGATTGTACTGGTGGTGTGGATGGAGATTGTACTGGGTGGTGCGGTGGTGATTGTACTGGTGGTGTGGATGAAGATTGTACTGGGTGGTGCGGTGGTGATTGTACTGGGTGGTGTCGGGGTGATTGTACTTGGTGGTGCAGGTGGTGATTGTACTGGGTGGTGTGGGTGGTGATTGTACTGGGTGGTGTGGGTGGTGATTGTACAGGGTGGTGTGGGTGGTGATTGTACAGGGTGGTGTGGGTGGTGATTGTACTGGGTGGTGTGGTGGTGATTGTACTGGGTGGTGTGAGGGTGATTGTACTGGGTGGTGTGGGGGTGATTGTACTGGGGGTGTGGGTGGTGATTGTACTGGGTGGTGTGGGGTGATTGTACTGGGGGTGTGGGTGGTGATTGTACTGGGGGTGTGGGTGGTGATTGTACTGGGGGTGTGGGTGGTGATTGTACAGGGTGGTGTGGGTGGCGATGGTATGGGGTGGTGTGGGTGGCGGTGGTGTGGGCGGCTGTGGTAGGGTGTGGGTGTGATGGTAGGTAGAGAATGGTGTGGACGGCTGTTAAACGGGGGTGGTGTGGGTGGCAGTGGTAGGATTGTGGTTTACGATGTGGTAGTAAGGGGTGGTGTGGGTGGCAGTGGTAGGATTGTGGTTTACGATGTGGTAGTAGGGGTGGTGTGGGTGGCAGTGGTAGGATTGTGGTTTACGATGTGGTAGTAGGGGTGGTGTGGGTGGCAGTGGTAGGATTGTGGTTTACGATGTGGTAGTAGGGGGTGGTGTGGGTGGCAGTGGTAGGATTGTGGTTTACGATGTGGTAGTAGGGGGTGGTGTGGGTGGCAGTGGTAGGGGGATGGTTGGATAAAATGAAAATCTTGGCTAAATCATAAAATATAACAAAATGATCTTTTAATAATATATAAGACAAGAAAATGATTAACGAATGTTTCACACATCAATCAAGCAAAATTTACAATTTATATAAATTATTGGAGGGAATAATACATGTATTTTATATTTAAACATGATATTAGTGTTTATTGGGATACATAAGGAGTCAATTTGTGTTAAAAGAGCGATTTTTATCCAAATTATGAAAGCTAATTTTATCTGATCATAGAATAACTAAATGTATTTTGAATGTTTCATACAGTTATTAAATATCATTCACAATTTATTAATGAATTTTATTAAATAGACCATAAATTTTATATTTAAACATGTAAAAACTATTTGTAATATATTAGGAATAAAATAGTTTTGGAAAAACCGAATATTATGAAACCTATATGTTTGGATTTTTGGATTAAAAGTTTCTCAAATGTTCTCCTGCACCATTCTCAGTACAAGTTATTCGTACACCTATTGGAACACGTATATGAAAGTTTTCAAACAGTTTTGTGTTTGCTGGGTAGTAGCTGACCCTAGTAACTCACCCTAGTAGCTGACCCTAGTAACTCACCCTAGTAGCTGACCCTCGTAACTCACCCTAGTAGCTGACCCTCGTAACTCACCCTAGTAGCTGACCCTCGTAACTCACCCTAGTAGCTGACCCTCGTAACTCACCCTAGTAGCTGACCCTCGTAACTCACCCTAGTAGCTGACCCTCGTAACTCGCCCTAGTAGCTGACCCTCGTAATGCACCCTAGTAGCTGACCCTCGTAATGCACCCTAGTAGCTGACCCTAGTAACTCACCCTAGTAGCTGACCCTAGTAACTCACCCTAGTAGCTGACCCTAGTAACTCACCCTAGTAGCTGACCCTAGTAACTCACCCTAGTAGCTGACCCTAGTAACTCACCCTAGTAGCTGACCCTAGTAACTCACCCTAGTAGCTGACCCTAGTAACTCACCCTAGTAGCTGAGCCTAGTAACTCACCCTAGTAGCTGAGCCTAGTAACTCACCCTAGTAGCTGAGCCTAGTAACTCACCCTAGTAGCTGAGCCTAGTAACTCACCCTAGTAGCTGAGCCTAGTAACTCACCCTAGTAGCTGAGCCTAGTAACTCACCCTAGTAGCTGAGCCTAGTAACTCACCCTAGTAGCTGACCCTAGTAACTCACCCTAGTAGCTGACCCTAGTAACTCACCCTAGTAGCTGACCCTAGTAGCTGACCCTAGTAACTCACCCTAGTAGCTGACCCTCGTAACTCACCCTAGTAGCTGACCCTCGTAACTCACCCTAGTAGCTGACCCTCGTAACTCACCCTAGTAGCTGACCCTCGTAACTCACCCTAGTAGCTGACCCTAGTAACTCACCCTAGTAGCTGACCCTAGTAACTCACCCTAGTAGCTGACCCTAGTAACTCACCCTAGTAGCTGACCCTAGTAACTCACCCCAGTAGCTGACCCTAGTAACTCACCCTAGTAGCTGACCCTCGTAACTCACCCTAGTAGCTGACCCTAGTAACTTACCCTAGTAGCTGAACCTAGAAACTCACCCTAGTAGCTGACCCTAGTAACTCACCCTAGTAGCTGACCCTAGTAACACCCTAGTAGCTGAGCCTAGTAACTCACCCTAGTAGCTGAGCCTAGTAACTCACCCTAGTAGCTGACCCTCGTAACTCACCCTAGTAGCTGACCCTAGTAACTCACCCTAGTAGCTGACCCTAGTAACTCACCCTAGTAGCTGAGCCTAGTAACTCACCCTAGTAGCTGAGCCTAGTAACTCACCCAAGAAACTCACCCTAGTAGCTGAGCCTAGTAACTCACCCAAGTAACTCACCCTAGTAGCTGACCCTAGTAACTCACCCTAGTAACTCACCCTAGTAGCTGACCCTAGTAATTCACCTTAGTAGCTGACCCTAGTAACTCACCCTAGTAACTCCCCCTAGTAGCTGAACCTAATAACTCACCCTAGTAGCTCACCCAAGTATCACACCCTAGTTGCTCACCCCTAGTAATGCACCCTAGTAGCTGACCATAATAACTCACCCTAGCGGCCACGACCCTATAGTAACTCACCCTAGTAACTCACGCTAGTAACTCACCCCTAGCAACTCACCCAAGTAGCTCACCCTAGTTACTGACCGTAGTAACTCACCCTAGTAGCTCACCCTAATACCTCATCCTAGTACCTAATCCTAGTTACTGACCCTAATTTCTGACCCTAGTAACTCACCCTAGTTACTGACCCTAGTATCTCACCCTAGTTACTGACCCTAATTTCTGTCCCTAGTAACTCACCCTAGTTACTGACCCTAATTACTGACCCTAGTAATTCACCCTAGTTAATGACCCTAATTACAGACCCTAGTTACTGTCCCTAGTAACTCACCCTACTTACTGACCCTAATTACAGACTCTAGTTACTCATCCTAGTTACTCACCCTAGTTACTGACCCTAGTAATGCACCCTAGTAACTCCTAGTAACTCACCCTAGTTACACACCCTAGTAACTGACTAGTAACTCACCCTAGTAATGCACCCTAGTAACTCACCCTAGTTACTGACCCTAGTAACTCCCCCTAGTAACCAAAAGCTTGTCTCCTGCCGGCAGCTACGACATGAGGAACGGTCCAGCGACACACTGGAAGAGTCCGGACCACCTGGGTCTCCGCGCCACCTTCGAGGCGGCCAGGAACGCCCTCAACATCCAGCGAGTACAGACTCCCGACGAAGGCATCTACCGCTGCAGGGTTGACTTCAGGATCAACCCCACGCTCACCTTTATCTCCAACCTCTCCGTTATTGGTGAGTTTGAACCCCTCCAGGAGGCTCGGTCTCACCGTTGCTTGTTGGATTGAAACATCGTTAACTAAAAGTTCCTTTCCCCCTTTGCTTGTGAGATTGACAGCACTTTGGCTGCCCGTTTATCCAGTGTTTGAAAGTTTGATAACGCTGTCATTGCTTTCTGTCTATTTATCGGCGAGTTGCGCCCCGATATCGAGATGGAAATTCAGGTTTATTACTATGCTTATTCTACCATCAAAATGCCCACTGTTCTCCAGCTTAATCCAACACCTGTGTTCACTACTGAGCAGCTTCACCTGACTCTCGCAGCCCGTTAAGCATTCAAGTTTTTTTATATATCAATAAAAAAATGTACAAAACAGTCAACAAGGAAAGAACAACATACGGATACAAACAATCGTGCCAACACATGAAACAATACAACAAAAAAACATGAAACACACATCATGCACATACAAGAAGGCACAGGAAAGCATACAATACACAAACAATACAGAACTACAAACAGCACATGACACAGAAAACAGACAATACACAACATAGATAAGACATAAGGAATAATAACTAAAAATAACAAAGTCAACCACCACCCACAACATAAATGGGTGTAAAACTGGAACAAACAGAGCACAAAAGTGCAAAATTACAAAATTACAAAATACCGGCCAGAAGGGCCTACAACAAAAAACTCAACAATAAGGCCAAACACAATGTAATACAGTACAGAAATGACAACAGTACAATATATAGCACCCAAACCCTCACCCAACAAAATTAAACCCACAGCTACAAACCGGAGCACGCAGGAACCAGGAAAATACCACCGCCCCCCCCCCAACACACACACGCAACTCCCACCGCACATCCATGCACACAAATGTAAACACCACCACAACACACAGCAAAGAAAAAAAGCACGGGATAAGAAGACATTACTTAGAGAAAGGCAAATACTTCTCAGGGAAAGTACCCTAAGGATACTTCCTCTTATAAGCCTCCCATATCAAATTCTCCTTGTGGGTAGGGGAACGATCCCCCAGCACCTGCGGGGCCAGCATAAACTCAGGAATCACCAAATCAGGCGGAAACGGCCTCTCCCGAAGCTGGGCGACACAGGTCGCATAACGGGGAAGGGGAGGGCGAACCACCCCCTCCATGGAAGCAGAAGACACCGAAGAAGTGGACGTAGGCTGCTGAGACGGCTTCGCCGCCGGACGCCCAGGAGAAGAAGGCGAAGGCAGCCGAGACGAAGGCAAAGGCTGGTGAGATGGTAACACCTCCACTGACACCTCAGGAAATACAGAAGAGACGGCTGGATACGCAAGAGGCGGCAAGACCGCCTCCGATGAAACAGGGAACGAGGAAAAGGGCAAGGAACCCCCCAGAGCGAGTACCCTTTTTCAACACCACCACCATGTCACCCACGCTCACCATGAACCTCATTAGAGGAAACTTACCCCCACGAAGAACCGGAACCATCCGATGCACCCGAAGCAAGATCCACAGGCACCACACCAGAAGGGAAGTCCGAGACACTGACATCGGCAGCCACAGGCACATGCACCTCCGCCATCACTGTAGAATACGACGCAACCGGAACCACCCCGCCGTAGCCGGAAGATCCACAGTCGTCGAAATCTCCCACATCAGCCCAGGCAAAAGAAGAACGCCGAGAACTCTTGGGCTCCGGCCGCACATCATCCAAGCCAGATGTCGACCCGGAGACACGGGTACCACAAGCCGGGCGAACCGACGCTGTCCACAGAACAGCAGCATCCTCAACCACATGGGGTACCAGGCCGAGCTCAGTAGGAGGCTCCTTACCCGAAAAAGGGGGCCCCCACGTCTGCAGGGGCTTCCGGTAAGGGAGACGGATCAGAACCAGATGGAACAACAGCTGCAACCGCCGCCGGAACCACACCAGGCACTACCATAGAGCGAGGACCCAACAGGGAATCCTCACACACAGACAAGCGAGGAAAATCATCCTCCAGAAAAACAGCAGGGGCCTCAGCACGAGGAGCGTTGCAGCCGGCCGTGACGAGGCTTTCCGCACCACACCATAAACAAATGAGCATCTGACCCTGACAGAACATCCGCAGAGAGAGCCCACAAAACGAAACCCGAGAAGGAATAGGGCTATGACCCTCATGAGAAGCATACGAGCTCCCAGACGAATCCCCTTCAGCCGGCCAGCACTCAGTGGTAAACCTGTGCTTCACCACTGCACCAAACCTCGTAAACAAGGACACGAGCTCTGCCTCAGGGAAGGTCACCGGCACACCGTGGACACTCACAAAAGTCAAGGGGCCCCAGGGATCTGAGATCTCCACAGTCACAGCCAAATCAGGAGTAAGTGACTGTGCATCCCAGTGCGCCACACACTCCCAATAAACAAGGGACGTGGCAAACGACACCGCCACTCGGGTAGGCGATAGCTTCTCCAGGCCCAAGATATTAGAGACGTCCACACAGAGAACGTGAAGGAGAGCAATCTCCACAATGGGCCAATCCACTGCAGCAGAAAAATCCAACAGTATAGTATCCACACGGTGAAAACTGCCGCTACCAGCCACCGCCAGCCGGAGCTCCGGCTAGCGGGCGCACCACACCTCCAACAGTGAACCACCACTCAGCAGTGCCAAGCAATAACTCTTAAGCATTCAAGTAGTAGCCTTGGTCAGAATTTGTCAAATGTTAACGAGATCACTTACGAAGCCTGTACATCTTAACTGCGAGGTCGCTCTCTGCTCAAGGGTATTATCTTTTTAAGACTCCTCGTAGCCCGTTCGTAGGCTCCCCCATAAGTGCAAATCTAGCCGTCACGATTGAGGAAAGTAGTACACGTTTTGTAAATCAATGTTTGTTAAATCACGATCCTTAACAATTCTACCGAGCTTTAATAGATAATGCGCTAAATCTTAATTCATAATAGAGCCCCTTGAATGGAGCTCAGGGGCTCTATTCAAGGGGATTCCCCATCAGTCCATCATAAGCTTTCACAGATTTTAAAACAATCGTGAATGCCTTTTTAGGCCTTTTTAAGGCATAAAAAAGGCACTTATATATGGTCTTTCTTATATATGTAAGTTATATGTATATTGTACAATATCCGAAATATATAAAAGATTATTGATAGTTAAATAAGGGTATTATTTATGCAATAAGATGAATTATACCTATTCTTTCATATCTGTAATTTACTCTGAAAAATATAAAACAATCAAGTATTCAAAATAGAAGAAAAAACACTTTAAACCTTTAAATTAAATGAATGGTGATAAAGACTTGTTAAATTAATAGTGTATGAACAATATTGTTCAACTTCATCCCCTAAAGTAATATACGCCCCGTTACACCAGTTATAGATTTGCCTTCAAGCAGTTCATGTGAACGTGCGCGGACAGCACGTTGGCCTCTAATGAACTGATGTTCATTGTTGAACTCCAGCGGGGGGCAGTATCAGGGCTACGGGAATTAACCTCGTGAGGATTAATTTCATATCTGTCCAAACAAGAGCTCTTACTTAGGCTGTTGTTAGTGTGACCTGTGCTGTTTGTTAGTGGAATATGTCGGGCTCAGAACAATGGGGCGCTGCGCTATTCAGTTATGGGTCCCATGAGGGCGCTGATATGTGTGTGTGCGGGTACAGCCTACAACCTCACATCTATAAAATCCATTCTGTGAGGGGGGGGGGTGTCCCTCCCTCCTTCCCTCCCCCACCGAGGTGTGTGTACTCGCCTGATTGTGCTTGTAGAGTCGAGTGTCAGATCCTAAGCCCCGCCTGTCAACCATCATTAGCTTATGGCAGTGACCCTTTTTTCCTCTACTCGGGTTTTCTTATATTCTAAAGTTGTGTATCAAACTGGCTTCGACAACTTCATCGAATCCGTTCACCTTGACTCTTAATTCTGACAAGTATCCAGTTCCCTTCTATGTCCTTTTGCTCTACTGCTCCGTCATTAAAACCTTGATTAGATGTGTACTCTATCAGTCGCTCTTAGTATCTTGTACGTCGTTACCATGTCTACCCTATTTGTTTTTTTCATCCAGTGTCGTGAGGTGCATTTCCTTTTTTCACAGCTCAGTCCCTTTACCTCAGGAATGAGCCTTCTTGCATGTTTTTGGAACTTTTATAGTTTTGTTTCTTTAAGAAAAGTGTTCCACGTCCGTGCAGCATACTTAGTCTCGCAAAGGATATTTTCAACAATCAGGTGTTTTTGTCATGTCCCTGAAGGATAACAGGACGTTTGCTAGTATGGCTCACACAGCTATCATTATTCTGTTGATACGTCCCTCGTGTTGGTTTGTGACCATTGGGTAGTTATTGAGTTGATCATACTTCCTCTTATCCTCTTCGAGAATATCATGGGAGATAGAACTAGGAGCTGTCTTGCCTTCTGGTACTCGCCTTCATGGAAAACTAGGTTTTCCATTCCCCTATTCTCTTCCTCTTTGCGTCAGCCTTCGTAATACCTACATAATCAAATACCAATGGCCGCTTGGCCCCCATTGCATTTTGTGTTTAATGTTCTCCAAAAGTCCATCTGGCTTGTGTGAAGACTATAGATACAATCTTTGCTGGTTGGTGTCCGCCTCTCCTCTGTGCTTCCACCCTGACTTGTTGTGACTGCAGCTTTTACTAGTTTTGCCCTTCATGTTTCTTCGTGCCCACCACCCTTCCCAAGTTCCTTTCGGACGCAATAATTCCAAGTCTATTTGCCCATGCTTGAAATCTCCCATAACAAGGAGCTTTGCTCTGAATATGACGGAAAATTGGACTACAATTAGTACGATATTTATGCAAGTTCTGTTTGAATTCTTGTGTTCTTGTCTGGGCTCTTATGATTCTCTGTGGGGGAGGCGGGGAGAGGGTTGTAAATCACAGCCGCAACCACGTTTTTATTCCACCGAAATAATTCCTGCACATAGTCCATATTATTGGTTTTCTCCTCAAAACTTATCTCTTTAACCCAAGTGACACTGTCCCTTGTATGTGTACTCGCCTAGTGTACTTGCGAGGGTTGAGCTTCGGCTCTTTTGTCCCGCTTCTTAACTGTCAATCAACCGGTGTACAGGTTCCTGAGCCTACTGGGCTCTATCATATCTACACTTGAAACTGTGTATGGAGTCAAAAGTTCTTTCTAATATCTGTGTGTATGTGTTCGTTCTTCACTACCTCTCGCCTCATGAGTGTATTATCCCCTCTTTAGTGCCTCCCCGGCGCCTGTTGGTCTACATTGATCCGGACGCTGAAGTTAGCGGGGTAGTGGGGCCCTTCCTGGAGGGGGAGACGGTCACCCTCAACTGTCGGGCGGAGGGCGGGTCGCCGCCCCCGAGCGTCACCTGGTGGGAGGGCGCCGTGCTCCTGGACATGACCTCGGAGGAGAGACGTCCGAGCAGGTCACCAACACCCTGGTGGTGACCTCGCTAACGAGACGTGACCTCCNATCATGAATCATGTAAAGCAAAGATCAACACCCTATACCATCTCGTTACACTACAACAAACTAACGGCTGAAGGCAATTACCTCACATGTTCACCTAATTAAATCGCTAACCATTAAGCGGGTAACCTACACAAATTAAACTCATCTCCAAAACACCTTTAAACTGAGAAAAACAGTTTGAAACAACTATACTCCCCCGCACCTGAAAGCGTCGAACTACACGTGGGAAAACTTATCAACAATCGATGTTGTTGACGTCCACGTCACTACTACACTCGGCCAACACTTCAACGCACCTATCACCTAAATTCAACATATTTTGCCCTAGGCTAAAAACAAAAATTACAAAATCTTTAAAACTTCGCAGGAATGTTTTCCAGGCTCATGTACCAGAGCCACCGTGGCGGGACGGTCGAGTCTTGTTGTGTCTCTTGAACTGGCAGTTTAGGCTCTTGGCTGAAGTTTGTTGACGCCTGCAGCGCCCTGACAGTCGTGGCTACACTGGTGCAGAGGTCGACAGTGTAAGGGAGTCCCTCGGCCGATGAGGGGTTCGATGATATAGTGCAGTGGGGAATTAAGTTCACGTTTAGGGCCATACTACGACATAATGAACGTCGCCGTGTTCTTCGTCCTTCACGCCAACACTGTGGATGTTGTTGACGCTTTGCTGCTTGGTGCCCCGCTGCCCTGCTGCTTGATTCCCCGCTGCTTGGTGCCCCCCCTGCTTGGTGCCCCGCAGCTTTGTGCCCAGCTGCCTGGTGCCCTGCTGCTTGATTCCCCGCTGCTTGGTGCCCCACAGCTGGGTGCCCCGCTGCCTGGTGCTCCGCTGACTGTTGCTCCACTGCTTGGTGCCCCTCTGCCTGGTGTTCCACCTTCTGAGATACCAGACGATCTGATCGCCAGTGTCATAGGGCGTTATAGGAAGGCTCTTGGGGTGGCTCGCCAGTCCCGTTGCTCTCGAGAACAGTGTCGAGGCATGACGAGTGGTACCCGGGGGGGGGAGGTATGGCGAGTGATACCCGGGAGGAGGGGCGTGTCGAGTGGTACCGGGAGGGGGCATAGCGAGTGTTACCCGGGAGGGGGCGTGTCGAGTGGTACCCGGGAGGGGGCATAGCGAGTGGTACCCGGGAGGGGGCATGGCGAGTGGTACCCGGGAGGGGGCATGGCGAGTGGTACCCGGGAGGGGGCATGGCGAGTGGTACCCGAGAGGGGGCATGGCGAGTGGTACCCGGGAGGGGGCATGGCGAGTGTTACCCGGGAGGGGGCCATGGCGAGTGGTACCCGGGAGGGGGGCATGGCGAGTGGTACCGGGGGGAGGCATGGCGAGTGGTACCCGGGGAATGGGGCATGGCGAGTGGTACCCGGGGAATGGGGCATGGCGAGTGGTACCCGGGGAATGGGGCATGGCGAGTGGTACCCGGGGAATGGGGCATGGCGAGTGGTACCCGGGGAATGGGGCATGGCGAGTGGTACCCGGGGAATGGGGCATGGCGAGTGGTACCCGGGGAATGGGGCATGGCGAGTGGTACCCGGGGAATGGGGCATGGCGAGTGGTACCCGGGGAATGGGGCATGGCGAGTGGTACCCGGGGAATGGGGCATGGCGAGTGGTACCCGGGGAATGGGGCATGGCGAGTGGTACCCGGGGAATGGGGCATGGCGAGTGGTACCCGGGAATGGGGCATGGCGAGTGGTACCCGGGGAATGGGGCATGGCGAGTGGTACCCGGGGAATGGGGCATGGCGAGTGGTACCCTGGATGGGGCATGGCGAGTGGTACCCTGGATGGGGCATGGCGAGTGGTACCCGGGGAATGGGGCATGGCGAGTGGTACCCGGGGAATGGGGCATGGCGAGTGGTACCCGGGATGGGGCATGGCGAGTGGTACCCGGGAGGGGGGCATGGCGAGTGGTACCCGGGAGGGGGGCATGGCGAGTGGTACCCGGGAGAGGGGGGCATGGCGAGTGGTACCCGGGAGAGGGGGGCATGGCGAGTGGTACCCGGGGGGGGGGCATGGCGAGTGGTACCCGAGGGGGCATGGCGAGTGGTACCCGGGAGGGGGCATGACGAGTGGTACTGGGGGGGGCATGGCGAGTGGTACCCGGGGGGGCATGGCGAGTGGTACCCGGGGGGGGAGCATGGCGAGTGGTACCCGGGGGGGGAGCATGGCGAGTGGTACCCGGGGGGGGAGCATGGCGAGTGGTACCCGGGGGGGCATGACGAGTGGTACTGGGGGGGGGCATGGCGAGTGGTACTGGGGGGGGCATGGCGAGTGGTACCCGGGGGGGGGGCATGGCGAGTGGTACCCGGGAGGGGGCATGGCGAGTGGTACCCGGGGGGGCATGGCGGGTGGTACCCGGGGGGGCTTGGTGAGTGGTACCCGGGAGGGGGCATGGCGAGTGGTACCCGGGGGGCATGGCGAGTGGTACCGGGGGATGGGGTATGGCGAGTGGTACCCGGGGGGGGGCATGGCGAGTGGTACCCGGGGGATGGGGCATGGCGAGTGGTACCCGGGAGGGGGCATGACGAGTGGTACCCGGGAGGCGGGGATGGGGGGCATTTTGAGTGGTACCCGGACAGCACATGTGGTGCTCTAAGCATGAGCCTTCCTCGCTGACAAGGCCAGATAAGGGGAGATATGGCGGCGGAAAGGGCCAACTTGATCCGTATGGATAACTCCCCACCGCCTCTGCTGTCTAGCTCCCAGGGCTATCTCGAACCGGTGCATGCGATGGAGGCGCGGCTGGTGCCAGGTGATAAGGTGTAAGTGGTGTGTGCAACGGCGGCCCCAGGTGTAAGCGTTACTAGGGGCGCCCACAGGGGAAGGAGGATGTTTTAATACCTCCCGGTGAACCCCCGGTGTTCCCCCGGTGTTTGGTTCTGTCTGATCCGTTTACTGGTGGGGTTCTTGCCCTTCCGTGCAGCGGAAGGGATGAGAGAGAGAGAGAGAGAGAGAGAGAGAGAGAGAGAGGGGGGGGGAGAGGGAGAGAGGGGGAGAGGGAGAGGGAGGGAGGGAGGGAGGGAAGGGGGGGTGGTGATGGCGTGTCTTCTGGAGAGACACGTGCGTGTGGAGTCAGGCTGCGCCACGAAGCGGTGTGTGGATGGTGGTGGTAGTGTGGTGGTGGTCACTGGCCACACTGTGGTGGTCGTCCTACGGGCTCACCATAGCCCGTGCTACGTGAAACTCCTTGTTCCAGGTAGGGAATCTTTAACAACAACAACAACAAACTGTGGTGGTGGTAGTGTGGTGGTGGTCACTGTCAAAATTGTGATGAAGCCGCGCGGTGTCGTCTCTGGTAATTAAAGGGAAATACGCCCTGGAATGATTCGATGGTGGGGGTCGGGGGGTGGTACTGGCCTCCCCCCCCCCCCACTACCTCGGGAGACCGTATTGGTGAGTGGATGAACTGTTACCACCGACGGGTTATACTCATGCTCGAGCTACTTCTTGTGGTGACTTAATCTTCATCAAGCAATCGGATGAAACGTGCCGTTCATGCATTTTATTTGGTTGATCGTTATTTATGTATCAGATGTTCAGTAGTTGTTTATAATGTTATGCCGTGTACGTACTCACCTAATTGTGCTTGCGGGGGTTGAGCTCTGGCTCTTTGGTCCCGCCTCTCAACCGTCAATCATCTGGTGTACAGATTCTTGAGCCTACTGGGCTCTGTCATATCTACATTTGAAACTGTGTATGGAGTCAGCCTCCACCACATCACTTCCTAGTGCATTCTATTTACTAACTACTCGGTCACTGTAAAAGTTCTTTCTAATGTCTCTGTGGCTCATTGGGTACTCAAATTCCACCTGTCCCCCCCTTGTGCGTGTGCCACCCGTGTTAAATAATCCATCCTTGTTCACCCTGTCATTTCCCCTGAGAATTTTGTATGTGGTGATCATGTCTCCCCTACCTCTTCTGTCTTCCAGCGACGTGAGGTGCAGTTCACGCAGTCTGTCCTCACAACTCATGCCACTAAGTTCTGGGACTAGCCTAGTGGCATACCTCTGAACTTATTCCAGCTACGTCTTGTGCTTGATTAGATAAGGACTCCATGCTGGGGCCGCATACTCCAGGATTGGCTTTACATATGTGGTATACAAGTTTCTGAAGGATTCCTTACACAGGTTTCTGGAAGCAGTTCTGATGTTAGCCAGCCTCGCATAGGCCGTTGATGTTATTCTTTTGATGTGGGCTTCGGGAGACAGGTTTGGCGTGATATCAACTCCCAGATCTTTCTCTCTGTCCGTTTCGTGAAGGGCTTCATCTCCCATTCGGTATCCAGTGACTGGCCTCCTAGTTCCTCCTCCTAGTTTCATTACCTTACATTTACTTGGGTTGAACTTTAGTAGCCATTTGTCAGACCATTCCTTCAGTTTGTCTAGGTCATCTTGTAGCCTCGTACTATCCTCCTCTGTCCTGATCCTCCTCATTATTTTTGCATCATCAGCAAACATTGATAGGAACGAGTCAATTCCTTCTGGGAGATCATTTACGTATATCAGAAACAGTATAGGTCCTAGGACTGATCCCTGTGGGACTCCACTGGTGACTCGCCGTGTCGTGTTGCTTAGGTACTCTCTTATCCAGTGGAATACCTTCCCTTTCACTCTTGCCTGCATCTCCAGTTTGTGCACTAGTCTCTTATGTGGTACTGTGTCAAAAGCTTTCTGGCAGTCCAGAAATATGCAGTCTGCCCAGCCTCTCTTGCCTGATTTTTGTTGCTTGGTTATAGAACTCAATTAATCCTGTTAGGCATTATTTGCCATCTCTGAACCTATGCTGATGTTGTGTTACAAAGTTCCTTTGCTCCAGTTGTTCCACTAGCTTTTATCGCACAATCTTTTTCATCATCTTGCATGGAATGCAAGTTAGGGACACTGGCCTGTAGTTCAGTGCCTCCTGCCTATCACCCTTCTTGTATATTGGGACTACATTGGCTGTCTTCCAAATTTTTGGCGGTTCACCTGTTACCAGTGACTTGTTGTACACCATGGAGAGTGGTAGGCACAGAGCCTCTGCTCCTTCCTTTAGAATCCATGGTGAGATTCCATCCGGGCCTATAGCCTTTGTCACGTCCAAATCTAGCAGGTGCTTCCTCACCTCCCCACTGGTAATCACAAACTCCTCTAGTAGTGTCTGGGTTGATGTTCCCTCCCTTATCTCTGGGACTTCTCCTTGCTCTGGTGTGAAGACTTCCTGGAATTTCTTACCGGGTTCCTCGCACATTTCCTTGTCGTTTGTAGTGACTCTTTCTGCCCCTATCCTCAGTTTCATTACCTATTCCTTCACTGTTGTTTTCCTCCTCATGTGGCTATGCAGCAGTTTGGGTTGAGTCTGCCTTGCTTGCTATGTCATTTTCATATTGCCTCTCTACCTCTCTTCTCACCCTGACGTATTCATTCCTGGCGCTCTGGTATCTTTCTCTGCTCTCTAGTGTTCTGTTGTTTCTATAGTTTCTCCACGCCCTTTTACTTAGCTGCTTTGTTAGCAAAGCAGTTAAGGTGGTGTGGCAGTTGTGGTGTGTGGTAGTGGTGGTGTGTGTGGTTGTGGTGGTCGTGGTGGTTGTGGTGATAGTGGTGTTGTGGTAGTGGTGGTGTGGTAGTGGTGGTTGTGGTGGTGTGGTTGTGGTGATTGTGGTATTGATGGTAGTGATTGTGTGGTAGTGGTGGTGTCGTAGTGATGGTAGTGGTTATGTGGTAGTGGTGTGGTAATGATGGTGACGTGGTAGTGGTGTTGTGGTAGTGTGTTAATGGTTGTGTGGTAGTGTGTTGTTGTAGTGGTAGAGTATGGTAGAGGTGGTGGTGTGGTAGTGGTGGTATGGTAGTGGTGGTGAAGTAGTGCGGTAATGGTGGTGTGGTAGTGTATGGTAGTGGTGGTGTGGTAGTGTATGGTAGTGGTGGTGTGGTAGTTATGGTCTGGTAGTGGCAGTGGTGGTGTGGTAGTGGTGGTTTGGTAGTGGTGGTGTTGTAGTGGTATGGTAGTGTGGTAGTGATTTTGTGGAATTGGTGGTAGTGGTAGTGTGGTAATGGTGCTCTGGTAGTGTGGGGTAGTGGTGGTGTGTTGGTGTGGTAGTGTTTTAATGGTGGTAGTGATTGTGTGGTTGTGGTAGTGTGGTAGTGGTGGAAGAGGTGGTGTGGTAGTGGTGTTGTAGTGGTGGTGAGGTAGTGATAGTAGATGTTGTGTGGTAGTGATGGTAAAGGTGGTGTGGCAGTGGTGTGGTGGTAGTAGTAGTAGTAGTAGTAGTGTGATGGTGGTGGTAGTGGTGGTGATGTGGTGGTAGTGGTGGTGTGGTATTGGGGTGTGGTAGGTGTGTGTTATAGTGGTGTGTGTAGTTGTGGTGTGTATGGCAGTGGTGGTAATGGTGGTGTATTGACCAATTTGTACTCTCCTATTTGTGTTTGCGGGGGTTGAGCATTGGCTCTTTGGTCCCGCCTCTCAACTGTCAATCAACTGGTGTACAGATTCCTGAGCCTACTGGGCTCTATCTTATCTACATATGAAACTGTGTATGGTGTCAGCCTCCACCACATCACTGCCTAAAGCATTCCATTTATTAACTACTCTGACACTGAAAAAAATCTTTCTAACGTCTCTGTGGCTCATCTGGGTACTAAATTTCCACCTGTGTCTCCTTGTTCGTGTCCCAACCGCGCTAAAGAGTTTGTCTTTGTCCACCCTGTCAATTCCCTTGAGGATTTTGTAGGTGGTTATCATGTCTCCCCTTACTCTTCTGTTTTCCAGGGTTGTGAGGTTCAGAATAGCCTTAGCCTTTTCTCGCAACTCATTCCTCTCAGTTCCGGGACCAGTCTGGTGGCATACCTCTGAATCTTCTCTAACTTCGTTTTGTGTTTAACTAGGTATGGACTCCTAGCTGGAGCTGCATACTCCAGGATTGGTCTTACATAAGTGGTATACAGGGTCCTGAACAATTACTTACTCAAGTTTGGTGTGGTAGTGGGGGCATGTTGTGGATGTTGTATGTGGGGTAGTGGTAATAGTGGTGGTGAGTGTAATTGTGGTAGTGTGGTAGTAGAGGTGGTGAGTGTGGTTGTGTAATAGTGGTGGTTGCGGTGGTGTGGTAGTGGTGGTAGTAGTAGTGTAGATGTACTCACCTATTTGTACTCACCTATTTGTGCTTGCGGGGGTTGAGCTCTGACTCCTTGGTCCCGCCTCTCAACTGTCAATCAACTGGTGTACAGGTTCCTGAGCCTATTGGGTTCTATCATATCTACACTTGTGGTGGTGTGGGTGTGGTAGTGGTTGATACCTGGTTGATACCTGGTTGATGGGGTTCTGGGAGTTCTTCTACTCCCCAAGCCCGGCCCGAGGCCAGGCTTGACTTGTGAGAGTTTGGTCCACTAGGCTGTTGCTTGCAGCGACCCGCAGGCCCACATACCCACCACAGCCCGGCTGGTCCGGAACTCCTTGGAGGAATAAATCTAGTTTCCTCTTGAAGATGTCCACGGTTGTTCCGGCAATATTTCTTATGCTTGCTGGGAGGGTGTTGAACAACCGCGGACCTCTGATGTTTATACAGTGTTCTCTGATTGTGCCTATGGCACCCCTGCTCTTCACTGGTTCTATTCTGCATTTTCTTCCATATCGTTCACTCCAGTACGTTGTTATTTTACTGTGTAGATTTGGGACCTGGCCCTCCAGTATCTTCCAGGTGTATATTATTTGATATCTCTCTCGTCTTCTTTCTAGTGAGTACATTTGG
>WNGS01165503.1:34852036-34871632 GCA_020271785.1 Procambarus virginalis
GTAAGTCTCCTGTTCCAGTGACCTGTTATACACACTAGAGAGTGGCACACTTAGTGCTTCTGCACCTTCCTTTAGTATCCATGGTGAGATTCTGTCAGGCCCAACAGCCTTTGTCACATCCAGCTCCAGCAGACACCTTTGACCTCATCGCTGGTGAGGTCAAATTCCTCCAAGGTGTGTGTGTATGTGTGTGTATTAAATGGAGGTCAAGCTGATTCACTTGTATACAGCTTGCATGCATAAAATGTACTAAACATTCTTGTGCTAAAATTGATTAGTCGAAATTTTTGAAACCGTTCTGACGACCGGTTCTCAAGAAATTTAAATATTTATTTTATGCTAATGTTTATTATTCTTCTTTTAAAACCAAACAAACTCTTTAAACTCTAAAGTAAACTCTTTAAACGGTTTCAATGTGATTTATCATTTCTTAAATGTAATCACTCATATTAAAGGAAAAATGAATCAAGTCAAGAAAACGAAATTGAATTGTCCCGAGGGAGGTCGATTTTATTCGACTGAGAAAAATCGTGTTGTCCAAATCTAAAATTCTGTTTTTGTTCTCAATTCTACTGCCTCATTACGTTGCTCAGTTGGTTTCAGGTCATATTCCACCACTACCACTGCTTTAAGAAAGTCCATCCTACAGTGTGTATTTAATAAACAAAGCTGTTAGAACACTCGTTCAGCTTTCGAATCATTAATCTAAATGTGTCAAATTCCTCTTCTGGTCTGGTTATTCTCGTTTCATTGATACCTGCATGAATTATGTAAATGGGTTTATTAATTGGTCATTTGCATATCTCCTCCTCAGCTATCATAGTGAAACCAATTCCAGAACCTGTGAAACGGAAACGCTGTGAATTCCATCCCCCGGAACTGGAAAGTTATTCGCAATAATTCGAGTCGAATTCAATACAGATGTTTTTGATGTCATATGGCGATGCCAGTGTCTGTTGGTGACAGGTGACTTCTGTCTCTCGTTAGTAAGCTTAGACCTTTTACCTTCCCATACCTCACCTTCAGCTTAGTTTTCCCTGCAACACAACCGCCAGTCGGTTTCCTCCCGAGTTACCAAATACTGCTGAGTGAACAGGGGTCGAGCAGTTTAGGATCGGTGCCCTAGTGTACTTCCCTGCCCGGGGCTCGAACCCGGGGATGATCCTGACAAGATTTTTTATTTAAATATTAAAATTGGATTGTTGGTGAGTAAAGTGGAGAAAGCTGACCCGCTAACAACGGTACAGAGCGAGTGTTAACCATTTGGCAATGATCAATAAAGTTTAATAATATAAAAGGGAGCATTAAACAGAGAAAGTGAAGTCAAAAGAAGCACTCCTCGGTCAAATAAAGTGAGAGAAGAATGAATGATTAATTTAATAAAGACGTCACTGGTAAGCACACGGTAGGCCTACATATTCATGGCCTCTGCTGTTAGTTTCGTCTACAATATATCAGGCTGTATGGTATGGATACTCTCTGTTGGATACTTGGCATTATTAAGGCTTTACTGTTATATTTAGTATATATGGATATTTTATAGGTTGAGAAATCATATATAATCGTAAATTTTTATTATTGCCATAACGTGCTTCTTATTTTAAGCATTGTTATAAGACTTAAAGTATCTTATATATAGATTAAGAATAAGTTATATCATTGTGAAACGTAGTTAAGTTAATTGTCTCTTGGTTGGCTATGTATCTATTGATGTCTTTAGAATAATATCAGTTGCTGTTATTTTCACTCATTTATGTAAGTGCTGTGTCATTATGACATTTAATATAAAGTATAATTATAATTACCGACATTACTAATTCCAATATTGTGTACTTTTATAAATGAGCAATGTAACTAATTTTGAAATGCACTGCAATTATAAACGTGCAACCATTTATGCATTAAGGTTTTGAGAGATTTACCTAATTATAAAGAATGTATTAATTAAAACACAAAATATAATTAATTCTTTTCTGGCCATAAGCCTCTGGCTGGTCCACTAAATATTTCTAATTAGAGAGTTAACGAATAGTATCTGTTTATTTTTAGGCGAACCTTGCCTCGTCTGTGTCCAACTTGTACAAGAAATTGGTTATTGAGGAAGACATTAATTTACCAGCTGCTTGTTTTTGTTTATTTTGTTACCTATTAACAGCCCGACAACCATCACTACTTCCCTTAACAAACACACCAACACTTCCCTCAACAAACACACCACCACATACCTCAACAAACACACCAACACTTCCCTTAACAAACACACCAACACTTCCCTCAACAAACACACCACCACTTACCTCAACAAACACACCAACACTTCCCTTAACAAACACACCAACACTTCCCTCAACAAACACACCACCACTTACCTCAACAAACACACCAACACTTCCCTTAACAAACACACCACCACTTCCTTCAACAAACACACCAACACTTCCCTCAACACACTCACCAACACTTCCCTCAACAAACACAACACCACTTCCTTCAACAAACACACCAACACTTCCCTTAACAAACACACCAACACTTCCCTTAACAAACACACCAACACTTCCCTTAACAAACACACCAACACTTCCCTCAACAAACACTCACCAACACTTCCCTTAACAAACACACCAACACTTACCTCAACAAACACACCACCACTTCCTTCAACAAACACACCAACACTTCCCTCAACAAACACATCAACACTTCCCTCAACAAACACATCAACACTTCCCCCAACAAACACATCAACACTTCCCTCAACAAACACATCAACACTTCCCTTAACAAACACACCAACACTTCCCTTAACAAACACACCAACACTTCCCTCAACAAACACATCAACACTTCCCTCAACAAACACATCAACACTTCCCCCAACAAACACACCAACACTTCCCTCAACAAACACACCAACACTTCCCTCAACAAACACTCACAAACACTTCCCTTAACAAACACAACAACACTTCCCTTAACAAACACACCAACACTTCCCTTAACAAACAAACCACCACTTCCCTCAACAAACACACCAACACTTCCCTCAACAAACACACCAACACTTCCCTCAACAAACACACCAACACTTCCCTCAACAAACACACCAACACTTCCCTCAACAAACACACCAACACTTCCCTTAACAAACACACCAACACTTCCCTTAACAAACACACCAACACTTCCCTTAACAAACACACCAACACTTCCCTTACCAAACACACCAACACTTCCCTCAACAAACACTCACCAACACTTCCCTTAACAAACACACCAACACTTACCTCAACAAACACACCACCACTTCCTTCAACAAACACACCAACACTTCCCTCAACAAACACAACACCACTTCCTTCAACAAACACACCAACACTTCCCTTAACAAACACACCAACACTTCCCTTAACAAACACACCAACACTTCCCTTAACAAACACACCAACACTTCCCTCAACAAACACTCACCAACACTTCCCTTAACAAACACACCAACACTTACCTCAACAAACACACCACCACTTCCTTCAACAAACACACCAACACTTCCCTCAACAAACACATCAACACTTCCCTCAACAAACACATCAACACTTCCCCCAACAAACACATCAACACTTCCCTTAACAAACACACCAACACTTCCCTCAACAAATACTCACCAACACTTCCCTTAACAAACACACCAACACTTACCTCAACAAACACACCACCACTTCCTTCAACAAACACACCAACACTTCCCTCAACAAACACATCAACACTTCCCTCAACAAACACATCAACACTTCCCCCAACAAACACATCAACACTTCCCTCAACAAACACATCAACACTTCCCTAACAAACACACCAACACTTCCCTAACAAACACACCAACACTTCCCTCAACAAAAACACACAACACTTCCCCAACAAACACATCAACACTTCCCCAACAAACACACCAACACTTCCCTCAACAAACACACCAACACTTCCCTCAACAAACACTCACGAACACTTCCCTCAACAACAACAACACTTCCTTAACAAACACACCAACACTTCCCTCAACAAACACACCAACACATACCTCAACAAACACACCAACACTTCCCTTAACAAACACACCACCCTTCCTTCAACAAACACACCAACACTTCCCTCAACAAACACTCACCAACACTTCCCTCAACAAACACCCACCACACTTCCTTCAACAACACACCAACACTTCCCTTAACAAACACACCAACACTTCCCTAACAAGCACACCAACACTTCCCTAACAAACACACCAACACTTCCTCAACAAACACTCACAACACTTCCCTTAACAAAACACCAACACTTACCTCAACAAACACACCACCACTTCCTTCAACAACCACCACAACACTTCCTCAACAAACACATCAACACTTCCCTCAACAAACACATCAACACTTCCCCAACAACACATCACACTTCCCTCAACAAACACATCAACACTTCCCTTAACAAACACACCAACACTTCCTTAACAAACACACCAATACTTCCCTCAACAAACACACAACACTTCCCTCAACAAACACATAACACTTCCCCAACAAACACACCAACATCCCTCAACAAACACACCACCACTTCCCTCAACAAACACATCAACACTTCCCTCAACAAAACACCAACACTTCCCTCAACAAACACTCACCAACACTTCCCTTAACAAACACACCAACACTTCCCTTAACAAAACACCAACACTTCCCTCAACAACAAACCACACTTCCTCAACAAAACACCAACACTTCCTCAACAAACACACCAACACTTCCTCAACAAACACCCAACACTTCCCTCAACAACACACCAACACTTCCCTCAACAAACACACCAACACTTCCCTTAACAAACACACCAACACTTCCCTAACAACACTCACCAACACTTCCCTCAATAAACACACCAACACTTCCCTTAACAAACACACCAACACTTCCCTCAACAAACACACCAACACTTCCCTTAACAAACACACCAACACTTCCCTTAACAAACACCAACACTTCCCTCAACAAACACACCAACACTTCCCTCAACAAACACACCAACACTTCCCTCAACAAACACACCAACACTTCCCTTAACAAACACACCAACACTTCCCCAACAAACACACCAACACTTCCCTTAACAAACACACCAACACTTCCTTAACAAACACTCACCAACACTTCCCTCAATAAACACACCAACACTTCCCTTAACAAACACTCACCAACACTTCCTCAAAAACACACCAACACTTCCCTTAACAAACACACCAACACTTCCCTTAACAAACACACCAACACTTCCCTCAACAAACACACCAACACTTCTCTCAACAAACACACCAACACTTCCCTCAACAAACACACCAACACTTCCCTTAACAAACACACCAACACTTCCCTTAACAAACACACCAACACTTCCCTCAACAAACACACCAACACTTCCCTCAACAAACACACCAACACTTCCCTCAACAAACACCAACACTTCCCTTAACAAACACACCAACACTACCCTGTACACACCTGCCATCCGGCATATTATCACCCGCGGGAAAGATTAGTCCTCCACAAGAGTCTAATTACTGACCAACAGCAACAGTACATTATTCCTAACCACAAAAGACTAAAGTAAACTTTATACGCCCTTTAAAAATATATATAAGCCTCTTTGAATGCGTGAAACTAATCGTGTAAATAATCAGCTAACACAAAGCGTCTGTTATTGGTAAGTTCTCGTGAGCTGTGCCAGGAATGGGATTACCCACGTGATGAGAGAGCCAAAATTACCTCCTCAGTGATTGGTCAAACGAACAGTACAAATTATCTTTATTGATATGTAGGTTAAATATCTTTTGTTTGTTCTTGATTTTTCAAGAATTGCAGAAGTATGTACAAACGATAGAACACTTAGAACAAATTCTGGACACCAAGTACAAACAGCCTTACAGAGTGGGATTAGGACTATTGATCTCCCTGTATTGAGAACATTAAGACATCACACACACACTCAATATGGACAGAGATAACATATCATGATGAATACAATCATCATAAGTTCACTCATTCCATACATCCAAAACTAAATTACAACATGTGCGACTTTTTTGTTCTTTGATTTATGTGAAACTGACAAATAATTCACCTACCAACGAACCACATAACTACAACAAGGCAGTAGTACAACGTTGGCAAAATAAAACACGAAACAATAAGTCATACAGGAACACGTACGTTACTAAACAGTAAATAGAGTCATTTCCTGGTGCTGGCTGTGTGAGGGTGGGCGCTGTTTGGCGTGTCGGCGACATGGGGATCTCACTACCCGCTATTCGTCGGTCTGAAATTATTGGTCTTGAATTTTCTTTCCGAGCATCATACCCTGCTTTGGAAATTGTGTTACTGGATATGCAAGAGCTCGTGTTGCCGACATGTACGGACTCCAGTTGTTAACGACCCATTGGGCACTCGTGAAGTTTCACTCTGTGGTAGGTTATCGGGACATCCTGGCAAGCTATGACGGGCGGACGTTTACGCTCCCTGGAGACGGTAGTACCGTCACTATTTTGGACTGCTGTTGCGCTGTGACATATGTTGCGCTGCATAGTGTACCTTTCGAGTTCTCGGAGGCCCTGCTAAGGAGGTATTTTGGCCAGTTTGGGACGGTGGTTTCCCTCAAAATGAAATCAATCTCTTCCGGCAGGTGGCGCGGGATCTCGTGCAGGACTCTGACTCTCGTCTGGCGGCTCAAGTCTCCTATTCCATCTACATAGGTTACTTGGTTACCCGGTTCCGGTTACCTTGATGGGATACATTATGCGGGAATTTTATGCACGACAGCCATGACAGTGTTCTCGTTGTGGCCTCGAGGGGCACCAGGCGGCCGCTTGCACTGGGATCGCAGCTGCACCCGTTAATTTACTCCGAGAAGAGGATTTTTTCCCGTTGTGGCACAGGACCTGTCGCCTAGTGATGGTGTGGGTGGGAAGGTTCCCTCGCCGCCTGTTAACCCTGTGGTGTTAGCTGGTTCCTCGGATGGTGTGCCGGTGCGTCCGGAAGGTGGTGTGCATCACGAGGTGGTGGTGTGGGGCCCCGCCCCCGCGGTCGGCATCTTCCATGCCACAGGATGCCTCGCCTCTCTGCACTTCTTCTCCTCTGCAGGTACATGCCTCACCGCATGCTTGCTCGCCTGTGCTGGTCCCTTCATTTCCGCCAGCTGCGCTTGCTCTTTCTCCTGTTCCGTTTCCTCTGTGGGTGGTGGTCTCCTCCCCCGTGTCGTGGAAGCTGAAATTCTACAGGGTCGTACTTAGCCATCTATGGAGCGGTAAGTAATTATCAATAGAAGGCACCAGCTATGGAGCAGCCCGTGGGGGGGGGGTGACAGCTCCGACGGTCAACGTCTGGTCTCGAAGCGTTCACGCACGGATCGCAGTATGTCGCCGCCTTGAGACTGGGCTGAGGATGAGGAGTGCGCTGTAGTTTCCTCTGTAAGGTCTGCCTCCGTGGATTGTGTGGCTGAATCGCCCTCTGCGCCGCCTGCTGTTGGCTCCCCTCTGTAGGCGGCTGCCCTTGGTGATAGAAACCTCATTGTGGTTTTGACGAAGTATGTGCGCCAGGAATCCTCTGCTCCTGTACCCGGTGGGGGGGGGGGGTCTTCCTGGCGCGCCTGCGGCTTCCCCCCCCCCCCCCTATGCGTCCCTCGGTGTGGAACCTAGTGCATGTCTCGGTGTGCGTTCCGGTGCACCTGGTGGCAGGCCCCCCTCGTGCGGGCCCCCCGCAATGTGATCAAGGCGTCCGGGGAAGTGATCTGCAGGTCTTTGAAACTCCCTGTGGATGCGCGGGTGCGTCCGCTCCCGTGGTGGCGTCTGCTTTACCGACTGGGTGCCGCGGGCACGGGCTTTTGTTTATGATGTACCGGAGTACATGCCTGACCCTTATGAATATTCTGATTATCCGGTGTCCAAGATATAGGCGAGCAGGAGAACACACCTGACGTGTACATATCTGTACACTTCCGGTGTATACATGCAGGTGAGCGGGAAAAGGTACAGGTGTGTGTACATGCAGGTGAGCAGGAGAAGGTACAGGTGTACAGAGGAACTGCTGGCTTGGGAGGCTTACTGCATGTGCTTTTCGGCGCTGGTCTTCCCAGATAAATATATGTAGCCCTTATGTTTGATTTCTGTCCCTGTATATCTTTATTTTTGTTTTTGTTGTTTGCTGTATGTACGCTTTGACTGCTTGTTTGGTGTGCCCCATTCCGTTGTTGGGTATGGTGGTAGGGTGGGTCATTGTGTGTATGTGTTGTTTGGCTGTTTGTTCCCGGTTCCTGCGTGTTCCGGGTTTTTTTTGTTTGTGGGCTTAGGTGTGTGTGTGTGTGTATGTGTGTGTGTGTGTGTGTGTGTGTATGTGTGTGTGTGTGTGTGTGTGTTGTTTGTGTGTTTTGTGTGTGTGTGAGTGTGGCCAGTTTTTTCTGTTTCCTGCGCGTTTCGGTGTTCTGGCGCGTGTCTGCGTGTGGCTCTGTGCTTTTCTTATTTATTGTGTCATGTCTTTCCCCTGTCTTACTTGTGGTGCACTTCCTGTCCCGGGTTTGTTTACTCCTACTCCCGGTATCTGTGTGTTCCGGTTTTGTGTTTGAATGTTTCGTTTTGTTTCCTTACCCTTATGGTTTTGGACTTTATGTTTGTTGTCCTGTTTTTATGTTTTTGTTGTTCCTGTCCTTTTCCTTGTTCAATGTCCCATGTTTATTGTTATGTTTGTGTACTGTTTTTCTGTTTGTTGTTTTATATGTTTTTATTTGTTCCGAGTGTATTCCTTTATGTTTATTTTCGTGTATACTTGTTGTGTAGCTAGTATTTTCTTGTTACCTCATACAGCGTTTTGTGCCTTTGTTTTTATTTCGCTTTGTGTGGTATTTTTCAATAACTGTGTGAGTTTCCAGGCTTTGTGTTACATGTTACATGGTTTTCCTTATTTCTGTTCTTCATGTTGTGTTGTTATAGTTGTTTGTCTTCGTTTTTTTCCTTTTACGGTGCTTTTATGTGTGTGGTGTTCTTTAAAAAAAGTAAACAAAACAAACACAAAAGATCCAGTTGCATTAACTAACAAATATAAATCTATAAAAGATCAAACAAGAGCTGCTACAATCTAATAACTGGATTACAAAATTATTTAAATACACGTAAGCTGATTACCAAAGATTGTCTTAATTGTTGCATTTTTACACGCATTTATATATGTGAAGGAAGGAGAAAACATGCATACAAATATGAAATTATACATCAAAATATAGTCTCCAAAACTGTAACATTACACAATTTAAACACCAGTCACAAGTACATTACTTAGGACAAGAATCCTTGTCCTTCGTGAATTTGGTATTCGAATCGAAAAAAGGAAAAAAAATTAGGAATAGAAATATCTCACTCAGAGGAAACATTCTGAAAGGGAATTTGGTAACTAAAATTCCATTAATATGAATCATGTAAAGCAAAGACCAACACCCTATACCATTTTGTTACAATACAACAAACTGTAATGACTGAAGGCAATTACCTCACATGTTCACCTAATTAAATCGCTAACCATTAAGCGGGTAACCTACACAAATTAAACTCTCTTCCAAAACACCTTTAAACAGAGAAAAACAGTTTGAAACAACTATACTCCCCCGCACCTGAAAGCGTCGAACTATACGTGGGAAAACGTTTCAACATTCGATGTTATTGACGTCCACATCACTACGACACTCGGCCAACACTTCAACACACCCATCAACTAAATTCAACATATTTTGCCGTAGGCTAAAAACAAAAATTACAAAATCTTTAAAACTTCGCAGGAATGTTTTCCAGACTCCTGTACCAGAGCCACCGTGGCGGGACGGACTTGTTGTGTCTCTTGAACTGGTAGTTTAGGCTCTTGGCTGAAGTTTGTTGACACCTGCAGCGCCCTGACAGTCGTGGCTACACTGGTGCAGCGGTCGACAGTGTAAGGGAGTCCCGCTGACAATGGGGGGTTCGATGATATAGTGCAGTGGGGAATTAAGTTCACATTTAGGACAATACGACGACATAATGAACGTCTCCGTGTTCACGCGTCCTTCACGCCAACACTGAGGATGTTATTGGTGCTTCGCTGCTTAGTGCCCTGCTGCTTGATTCCTTGCTTCCTGGTGCCTCCCTGCTTGGTGCCCTGCTGCTTGGTGCCCCGCTGCTTGGTGCCCTGCTGCTTGGTGCCCCGCTGCTTGGTGCCCTGCTGCTTGGTGCCCTGCTGCTTGGTGCCCCGCTGCTTGGTGCCCTGCTGCTTGGTGCCCCGCTGCTTGGTGCCCTGCTGCTTGGTGCCCCGCTGCTTGGTGCCCCGCTGCTTGGTGATCCGCTGACTGCTGCTCCAGTGCTTGGTGCCCCGCTGTTTGGTGCTCCGCTGACTGTTGCTCCGCTGCTTGGTGCCCCGCTGCCTGGTGTTCCACATTCTGAGATACCGGACGATCTGATCGCCAGTGTCATAGGGCGTTCTGGGAAGGCTCTTGGGGGAGCTCGCCAGTCCCGTTGCTCTCGAGAACAGTGTCGAGGCATGACGAGTGATACCCGGGGGGGGGGGGGGGCATGGCGATCGAGTGGTACCGGGGGGGGGGGGGAGGGACATGTCGAGTGGTACCCCGGGAGGGGGCATGGCGAGTGGTACCCGGAGGGGGCATGGCGAGTGGTACTCGGGGGGGGGGGGCATGTCGAGTGGTACCCGGGGGGGGCATGTCGAGTGGTACCCCGGGGGGGGGGCATGGGAGTGGTACCGGGGGGGGGGATGGCGAGTGGTAACCTGGGGGGGGAGGAGGGGGCATTGTGAGTGTTTATGTGCTGTCCGCACAGCCACATGTGCTGTCATGGTGCACCACATGTGCACCCGGACAGCACCTGAAAGCTGTTTTACTAGTCAGGACATGTTTTAGTTTTACAAGTCAGGACATGTGGTGCTCTAAGCATGAGCCTTCCTCGCTGACAAGGCCAGATAAGGGGAGATATGGCGGCTGAAAGAGCCAACTTGTTCCGTATGGATAACTCCCCACCGCCTCTGCTATCTAGTTCCCAGGGCTGTCTCGAACCGGTGCATGCGATGGAGGCGCGGCTGGTGCCAGGTGATGAGGTGTAAGTGGTGTGTGCAACGACGGCCCCAGGAGTAGGCGTTACTAGGGGCGCCCACAGAGGGATGAGGATACCTTAATACCTCCCGGTGAACCCCCGGTGAACCCCCGGTGTTCCTTCGGTGTCTGGGTCTGTCGGATCTGTTTACCTGTGGGGTTCTTGCCCTTCCGTGGTGCGGAAGGGATGAGAGAGAGAGAGAGAGAGAGAGGGAAGGGGTGGTGATGGCGTGTCTTCTGGAGAGACACGTGCGTGTGGAGTCAGGCTGCGCAACAAGGCGGTGTGTGTGGATGGTGGTGGTAGTGTGGTGGTGGTCACTGTCCTCACTGTGGTGGTAGTGTGGTGGTGTTCACTGTCCACACTGTGGTGGTAGTGTGGTGGTGTTCACTGTCCACACTGTGGTGTAGTGTGGTGGTGGTCACTGTCCACACTGTGGTGGTGGTCACTGTCCACACTGTGGTGGTGGTCACTGTCCACACTGTGGTGGTAGTGTGGTGGTGTTCACTGTCCACACTGTGGTGGTAGTGTGGTGGTGTTCACTGTCCACACTGTGGTGGTGGTGGTCACTGTCCACACTGTGGTGGTGGTGTGGTGGTGGTCACTGTCCACACTGTGGTGGTGGTGGTCACTGTCCACACTGTGGTGGTGGTGGTCACTGTCCACACTGTGGTGGTGGTGGTCACTGTCCACACTGTGGTGGTAGGTGGTGGTGTTCACTGTCCACACTGTGGTGGTAGTGTGGTGGTGTTCACTGTCCACACTGTGGTGGTAGTGTGGTGGTGTTCACTGTCCACACTGTGGTGGTAGTGTGGTGGTGTTCACTGTCCACACTGTGGTGGTAGTGTGGTGGTGTTCACTGTCCACACTGTGGTGGTGTTCACTGTCCACACTGTGGTGGTGGTGGTCACTGTCCACACTGTGGTGGTGGTGTGGTGGTGTTCACTGTCCACACTGTGTGGTGGTGTGGTGGTGTTCACTGTCCACACTGTGGTGGTGGTGGTCACTGTCCACACTGTGGTGGTGGTGGTCACTGTCCACACTGTGGTGGTGGTGGTCACTGTCCACACTGTGGTGGTGGTGGTCACTGTCCACACTGTGGTGGTGGTGGTCACTGTCCACACTGTGGTGGTGGTCACTGTCCACACTGTGGTGGTGGTCACTGTCCACACTGTGGTGGTGGTGGTCACTGTCCACACTGTGGTGGTGGTCACTGTCCACACTGTGGTGAAGGCGTGTGGTGTCGCATCTGGTAATTAAAGGGAAATTGACGCCCGGAATGATTCGATGGTGGGGGTCGGGGGCTGGTACTGGCCTCCCCCCCTCCCTCGGGAGACCGTATTGGTGAGTGGATGAACAGTTACCACCGACGGGTTATACTCATGCTCGAGCTACTTCTTGTGGTGACTTAATCTTCATCAAGCAATCGGATGAAAAGTGCCGTTCATGCATTTATTTGGTTGATTGTTATTTATGTATCAGATGTTCAGTAGTTGTTTGCAGTGTTATGCCGTGTGTGTGTGTGTGTGTGTGTGTGTGTGTGTGTGTGTGTGTGTGTGTGTGTGTGTGTGTACTCACCTAATTGTGCTTGCGGGGGTTGAGCTCTGGCTCTTTGGTCCCGCTTTTCAACTGTCAATCAACAGGTGTACAGGGTCCTGAGCCTATTGGGCTCTATCATATCTACACTTGAAACTGTGTATGGATTCAGCCTCCACCACATCACTTCCTAATGCATTCCATTTGTCAATCACTCTGACACTAAAAAAGTTTTCTATTATTTCTGTGGCTCATTTGGGCACTCAGTTTCCACTTGTGTCCCCTAGTGCGTGTGCCCCTTGTGTTAAATAGCCTGTCTTTATCTACCCCTATCGATTCCCTTGAGAATCTTGAATGTGGTGATCATGTCCCCCCTAACTCTTCTGTCTTCCAACGAAGTGAGGTTTAATTCCCGTAGTCTCTCCTCGTAGCTCATACCTCTCAGCTCGGGTACTAGTCTGGTGGCAAATCTGTGGACCTTTTCCCAGTTTAGTCTTATGCTTGACTAGATATGGACTCCATGCTGGAGCCGCATACTCTAGGATTGGTCTGACATATGTGGTATATAATGTTCTGAAAGATTCCTTACACAAGTTTCTAAAGACCGTTCTTATGTTAGCCACCTGGCATATGCTGCTGATGTTATCCTCTTGATAAGTTCAGGGGACAGGTCTGGCGTGATATCAACCCCCAGGTCTCTCTCTCTCTGACTATTGAAGTATTTCATCTCCCAAATGATATCTTGTATCTGGTCTCCTGTTCCCGACCCCTATCTTCATTACATTACATGTGCTTGGATTAAGCTCTAACAACCATTTGTTCGAGTGTGTGTGTGTGTGTAGGGCTTCAGATATTGCGTTTTAATCTTGATGTGCATCTGTTTTATTTTGCTAGTTTCAACTGGAAATTGTGTACTCTTCTATGTGATCCTCATGTGTTGGACGAGTGACCTTGATTGGTTGCGCTAATTGGTTTAGAATATTAATGTCCGTGTCCTTTCATATGTGTTGCTCCTTGTTCTGTACGTTTTTTTTTTGGGGGGAGGGTTACCTTGAGTGCGTCCGTGTGTTTAATGTTTGGTTATGTGCCTGTGTTAGTGTGTTGTATGCGGGATGGTGCAGTGTAAGGTGAACTGCACTTATTTTGTGAACTGTAATGTATAAATGATTTCATATGAAACTGATTTAGGTTGACTTGTTTCGTTTCTAAGTCCATGTGTGTGTGTGTTTGTTTCCTAACTGTTTTTGTCGTGCATATTGAATAATGCTTTATCTCGTGTAAGATTAACGAGCCCCGGTTAAGCTTGTTACTGACTACTAGCCGGCAACAATACTTTAGTCCTGAACATTGTTCAGGACTACAACAAACGTTTTCAGTGAATATACCTCGAGAAGGAAGGTATATATTTATCGGCTGTCGATCATTGAATATTCGAACTCTGTAACATAATAGTTAAATGTCAAAACTTTGCGAGCTCGATGCAAATATAACACTCGTAAATCTATCAGGAAGCAACTAGGCCTCGCTCTGTCTTCAAGCTAGGCTCGCCCAAGCCTTTCCCACTCTCCCCCTCCCCCCCCAACACTCCCAACCACCATCCTAAAATGCTTTCGTAAATATGAGCGTTTATTTTTTATTTATTATCCGATTATTCTGAAATATAAATTAAAACGCTTGTAAATTACAATTTGTGGCTAGTTTGTCCTGGGGGGTAGCATAGGTCGGTCANGAGTACCACCTCTAGCTGGAAGAAGGGGACCCTTAGCCTCGGAAGAAAACCACACATAACGCATTAGAGGGAATGTTTAGGTCTACTCCAATACAGTTTCTGTGTGCTTTTCTCCTACCACCCCCTTCCTTTGATTTTTTTTTAGCTTTATTGTATATGCTTAAAGGTTACAAGATGTACATTGGTTGATGCAAAGAGTGCTCAAAGGTTGTGGATCTCTTGAAGCTCATCCGCTTCCGGACAGGAACCGAGGATGCAGCAGGCGTTTCCCCTCTGGATCGCCACACTGAGACGCTGAAACAAAAAACTGGCAGCTCTTGGGTCTCTGGTGACGTCAATGAGCTTGGAACCTAATTCCTTGAGAAATCTCAAGGCACTCTTGCCCCAGGGGCCATGGGTCTCAGACGCTATGGGAACAAAGGTGTATTGACCTTCCAATCACCTGTATTTGACTGATTTTGCTATTTCCCTGTGGTTGTCCGCCCCACCTGCTTGATCAGCACCGAAGTGTACATAGGTGTCAGTCAGGGTGGATACACATGTGTAGTCCCACACCAACTGTTTGCGCCCTTTCCAGGAGTGTATGGTGAGGCCAAAGGGGCGAAGTGCGGGGAAATCTGGGTTTTGGTCCCCTAAGATGCGTGGTTCTCTCACCGCAGGGCACTGAGCTGAGGCGAGACTTCTCTTGATAATATCATTGATCTCGTTGTGTCTTGCATGCCAGCCCTTTGTGCTTCCGCAATGCAACCCATGCAATCCGTATTGGTCTGCTACCACCCTGTTGCAAATACACTTGTATTCAGTGTGAATTGGGGCACCAAGGCAGAAGGCCCCTGCCACGCGATGCGATTCTGGATCTAGACGCGTGCCCATTGCCGACATGGGTACTGCCAGGAGGAAGTCTCCTGCATGGGGGGCACGCACTGCTCTGAGGCGGGCTTTCTCCTTGTCTTATGTTGCAACGCTGAGCATGGCATCAGCTCTTTTTTTACTAGTGGGTGGTCCCCAGCTGGATGTTTGTGTTTTTTGATGGATTTTGACATATATATATATATATATATATATATATATATATATATATATATATATATATATATTTGCCAAAAGGAAGTCCCTGCATGGGGAGCCTGCACAGCTGTGAGGCGTGCACGATCACTGGGGGTTGTTGCTACCTTCAGCAAAGCTGTGGCTTCTTTGTCTGCAATGGGGCTGTCCCAACTGGATTGTTTCTTGGCTTTCAGCATGGCTGGCCTGAGTGCTACCGAGCACTCAGGCCAGCCATGCCGAAAGCAAAGAAACAATCCAGTTGGGACAGCCCCATAGACCACAACAGAGGCTCGAACGCGTTTTCATGCAAACCCATCCAGTCAACCCCCCCCCCCTCCTCCAATATCTTATCTGGTAAGCAGAGACATTGTATATTATGCAGTTTCTTAGGTTATGGAGTCACAATACAAAATTAATAATGAATTAAGGAGTTATATCTTTCCCATATGGCATTCTGGATTACATGATGCAGTCTCATGATTAGTTAAAAAAACTTTCTTCAGAAAAGATTCGAAACAAAACAGTGGGATTAGGAACACCTTGCAAGATCTACTTATTTTTATGCGGTCCTCATAAACGTTGTCCAAATGTTCGTTAATCCAGCATCCGTCTGACCTGGTGATGAACGAAAAATATTTCACATCCGGCTCATAGCTGCTGCGTTCGAACTCTTGAAAAAACAGAATCAAAGCACTTAACCTAGCCTTGGTTTACCTGCTCACAAAATATGTAAGCAGGTTCACATTCTGATAGGTAGAATGACACAGTAATTAGTGTTCCACACTTGGGTGAGAACGAGACCATTGAGATCATACCAGTGGATGATAGTGACCATCAATAGTGTAATTATACCTGAAACTTTCTCAGGTACATCACTCCATCATTGATATCTTTATTACACGCTTGGCACTTATTAGGAACGAGGTCTCACACACACACAAAAAAAAGAGATGAAAGTATGAGAAAAAGTTTTACTTTAACAAAAAACCTGTTTCAGAAACAGAGAGAGAGAGAGCTTTTAATTTTCCATTGGTGACCTATTTTCCCATTAATGAATATTGACACACAAGGATTTTTTTTTTATGTGAGTCAAAATGTGAGCTGACACTGCGTATTGGAGACCCAACACACCGCACCTCGCACCTGCTGGACGTATATTGCTTAGATGACTGGCTCAGTGATAGCGGGAACCAGAGCAACCTCTTCACCAGTGCTGTATTATGGAGGATCTTGGACATCTGCGTTGATTTGGCTTTCCTTTGTGACATGCAAAAATGTCCTGTAGCTTTTTATTTTAATTAAGTTTTCCCCTGTCTATGTGGTAGCCAAATGACGGTTCCGTCAACATTTAGATGCCTTAATGCTGGTTTCACATGAGTTTCTACTCCAATTACGTGCAACCAAATTACGTGGTCGACTCTTATACTCTAACGTATGAAAGAAGAAAGTATATAGTCAGCTCGGAGAAGATATTGCTCTTCTCTCAGGCAAGCGTAGAGTGCCTCTGATGACCATGGTTCCATTCTAGCCTCAGCAATCATGAGAATTAGGTGCGTGTGAAGAGTTGTTCTATTTAGACAGAAGCTTTGCCGGTTTGTGATGGCAAGATCTTCCTGGATCTTCTCGGAAGACACACACGATTGATATATAAGACTTAGCCTTATGTTACTACAAATTGTATTTGTTTTATCAATTGACGACGGCATGAAACTGTATATCTTAGCCAATCTAGAGTGCACTTAATGCAATTGCAGAAATGTAGCCCATCCAATCTGTGTAATTGCAGAAATCCAACCCACTCATTCTGTGTAATTGCAGAAATGCAATTACACTATTTCCACCTGTTTGATATTATGAAACGTTATGTCTGTGAGAGCAAAGTTTCTTAAAGGAGGAAGCTACTCTCTAACGGCATGGAAGGAAAGATGAGGCGCAGCATCTTCATGCAATCATGTAACTGCATTGGTGACATGAATCCATCTATCCATCTCCTGATCTAGCGAGAACACACAATATGACCGAAAGCGTTTGATCAGTAGTTCAAGCACTGATCTTCTCAACATTTCATACATTCTTGTTCACCAGGAAAGGAAATTGACAAAATTATCTCTCCAAATGGCATTTTTTCATTTTATTCGATCTGTTGCGACCAATGATGCGTTTCACTGAAGCTGTCAACATCTTCGATGGCAGAGGAGAGTTGGACTCAAATTAACAGGTGTTACAGCCTGTATAAATGCCATGTGGCTCTAGTCACGGTGTTACCAACTCTTTGTCGGCTGCTGCAGTTGTGTCTTGGTCATGAGGATGGTAGTACATACTTGAATGCAATTTCTTGATAGTTGGATGAGAGTACTTGATGTGAAGTGCTTCGGCTATGTCTAATCTTGTATTGCCGTTGAATCTGTCGATTATTTCGGTACAATTGGTCAAGATATCTCTGGTGATGGTCTGGTTGTGTGTAGATATATTATGCGGCGAGTATAAAGTCTTGGTTTTTATGCATGTATTCAGATCTTGAAAGAGATTTTATCTTGCCTATATATTGAGATCATGGAGCTGACAATCCCCAAGTGGGCGTGTGTACTCACCTAATTGTACTCACCTAATTGTGCTTGCGGGGGTTGAGCTTTGGCTCTTTGGTCCCGCCTCTCAACTGTCAATCAACAGGTGTACAGATTCCTGAGCCTACTGGGCTCTATCATATCTACATTTGAAACTGTGTATGGAGTCTGCCTCCACCACATCACTTCCTAGTGCATTCCATTTATTAACTACTCTGACACTGAAAAAATTCTTTCTAACGTCTCTGTGGCTCATCTGGGTACTAAGTTTCCACCTGTGTCCCCTTGTTCGTGTCCCACCCGTGGTGAAGAGTTTGTCTTTGTCCGCCCTGTCAATTCCCCTGAGAATTTTGTAGGTGGTTATCATGTCTCCCCTTACTCTTCTGTTTTCCAGGGATGTGAGGTTCAGCTCCTTTAGCCTTTCCTCGTAGCTCAATCCTCTCAGTTCCGGGACGAGCCTGGTGGCATACCGCTGAATCTTCTCTAACTTTGTCTTGTGTTTAACTAGGTATGGACTCCAGGCTGGAGCTGCATACTCCAGGATTGGTCTTACATAAGTGGTATACAGGGTTCTGAAAGATTCCTTACACAAATTTCTAAAGGCAGTTCTTATGTTGGCCAGTCTAGCATATGCCGCTGATGATATTCTTTTGATGTGGGCTTCTGGGGACAGGTTCGGTGTGATATCAACCCCAGATCTTTCTCTCTATTTGACTCTTGCAGGATTTCCCCTCCCAAATGATACCTTGTGTTCAGCCTCCTGCTCCCTTCTCCTAATTTCATCACCTTACACTTTCCCGAGTTGAACTTTAGCAGCCATTTTCTAGACCATTCCTCCAGTTTATCCAGGTCATCCTGTAGTCTCTGTCTATCTTCATCCGTCTTGATTCTTCTCATAATTTTTGCATCATCAGCAAACATTGAGAGGAATGAGTCTATACCCTCCGGAAGATCGTTCACATATATTAGAAACAGGATGGGTCCAAGTACTGAGCCCTGTGGGACTCCGCTGGTGACATCTCGCCACTCTGATGTCTCCCCCCTCACCGTTACTCGCTGTTTCCTGTTGCTTAAGTACTCCCTTATCCACTGGAGCACCTTCCCTTTTACTCCTGCCTGTTGCTCCAACTTTTTTAACAGCCTTTTGTGCGGTACTGTGTCAAAGGCTTTTTGGCAATCCAGGAAAATGCAGTCGGCCCACCCTTCTCTTTCCTGCCTAATTTTTGTTGCTTGGTCATAAAATTCTATTAAACCTGTGAGGCACGATTTACCATCCCTGAACCCATGTTGGTGGTGCGTTACAAGTTATTTCCCTCTAGATGCTCTACGAGCCTTTTCCTCACGATCTTCTCCATTACCTTGCATGGTATACAAGTTAAGGAAAATGGCCTGTAATTCAGTGCCTCTTGCCTGTCCCCTTTTTGTATATGGGGACCACGTTAGCTGTCTTCCAACTTTCTGGTAAGTCTCCTGTTTCCATGACCTGTTATACACCATAGAGAGTGGCACACTTAGTGCTTCTGCACCTTCCTTTAGTATCCATGGTGAGATTCTGTCAGGCC
>WNGS01165503.1:34962937-34973447 GCA_020271785.1 Procambarus virginalis
GGAGTTAGTTAAGATTAAATTTGAGAAGGATAACCAATTTTAATCCATAATCATTTAATTTTAGTGTTGCAATGAGCAACACATGTGATTGCTTCCCTATACACACACACACACGTGCAAATGTTACAGGAAAGTTTTATTTTTTGTCAAGTGTTGAATGTAGAACAAAGAGTCATAACTCTCGACTCTAATAAGTTAGTGTATGGATACATACCCAACACTGACACATCCACCAGGGCTGGTCACCTAGTGTATGTGTGCATGTGTAGAGTCACTTGTTTGGTGATACATACGGGGAGGGGGGAGGGGGAGGGGTTCAGCCTGTTGTTAACATTGTTAGGATAACAACCCAATTTTGGTTCTCAGGAAGACTGGCAGTTCCTGCCAGTCTTCCTGATCCCAGAGCCTTGATCCCAGAGACTTGATCCCAGAGCTTGATCCCAGAGCCTTGATCCCAGAGCCTTGATCCCAGAGCTTGATCCCAGAGCCCTTGATCCCAGAGCACTTGATCCAAGAGCCCTTGATCCAGAGACTTGACCAGAGCCTTGATCCCAGAGCACTTGACTCACCTGATCCAGAGCACTTGATCCAGAGCCTTGATCCCAGAGCACTTGATCTCAGAGCCTTGATCAGAGCCCTTGATCCCAGAGCACTTGATCCAGAGCTTGATCCAGAGACTTGATCCAGAGCCTTGATCCCAGAGACTTGATCTAGAGCCTTGATCCCAGAGCCTTGATCCAGAGCCCTTGATCCCAGAGCACTTGATCCAGAGCCTTGATCCAGAGCACTTGATCCAGAGCCTTGATCCCAGAGCCTTGATCTAGAGCCTGATCCCAGAGCCCTTGATCCCAGAGCCTTGATCCCAGAGCACTTGATCCAGAGCCCTTGATCCCAGAGCCCTTGATCCCAGAGCCCTTGATCCCAGAGCTTGATCCCAGAGCCCTTGATCCCAGAGCCCTTGATCCCGAGCCTTGATCTAAGAGCCCTTGATCCCAGAGCCTTGATCTAGAGCCCTTGATCCCAGAGCCCTTGATCCCAGAGCCCTTGATCCCAGAGCCCTTGATCCCAGAGCCTTGATCTAAGAGCCCTTGATCCCAGAGCCTTGATCTCAGAGCCTTGATCCCAGAGCCCTTGATCCCAGAGCCCTTGATCCCAGAGCCCTTGATCCCAGAGCCTTGATCCCAGAGCCTTGATCCAAGAGCCCTTGATCCCAGAGCCCTTGATCCCAGAGCCCTTGATCCCAGAGCCCTTGATCCCAGAGCCCTTGATCCAGAGCCTTGATCAGAGCCCTTGATCCCAGAGCCCTTGATCCCAGAGTCTTGATCCCAGAGCCTTGATCCCAGAGCCTTGATCCCAGAGCCCTGACGTCATGCCGCGAGCAGCCGACTCCAACAGCCTAGTTGACCACAGAGCGGCTGGTCCAGTCCTTCTCGCGAGGGTTTCAAACGGTAATAAACGGTCGTACTAAAGTGCCTCATCCTAACCTACCAGAGGACCCACCAACAGAAAATTGGACATTATGTCAATTTCGCGAGTTGCTGCTCTTATCCCGTACCCACGTGTAGTTCGACGCTTTCAGGTGCGGGGAGTATAGTTGGTTCAAACTGTTTTCTCAGTTTAAGGTGTTTGGAGATGAGTTTAATTTGTGTAGGTTACCCGCTTAATGGTTAGCGATTTAATTAGGTGAACATGTGAGGTAATTGCCTTCAGCCGTTAGTTTGTTGTAGTGTAACGAGATGGTATAGGGTGTTGATCTTTGCTTTACATGATTCATGATATTAATGGAATTTTAGTTACCAAATTCACTTTCAGAATGTTTCCCCTGAGTGAGATATTTCTGTTCCTAATTATTTTCCTTTTTTATCGATTCGAATACCAAATTCACGAAGGACAGGATTCTTGTCCTAAGTAATGTACTTGAGACTGGTTTTTAAATGTGACAGTTTGGGAGAATATATTTTGATGTATTTCTCTGCATGTTTTCCCCTACCTTCACATATATAAATGCTTGTAAAAATGCCACAATGAAGACAATCTTTGGTAATCAGCTTACGTGTATTTAAATCATTTTGTAATCCAGTTATTAGATTGTAGCAGCTCTTGTTTGATCTTTTATAGAATTATATTTGTAAACTAATGCAACTGGATCCTTTGTGTTTGTTTTGTTTACTTTTTTTATAAAAACACCACACACATAAAAGCACCGCAAAAGGAAAAAACAAAGACAACAACTATAACAACACAACATAAAGAACAGAAACACCGGGACGCGCAGGAACCGGAAAAGCTGGCCACACACACACACCTAAGTCCACAAACAAAAACACCGGAACACGCAGGAACCGGGAACAAACAGCCAAACAACGCATACACGCAATGACCCACCCCACCACAACACCCAACAACGGAATGGGGCACACCAAATAAGCAGTCAAAGCGTACAAACAGCAAACAACAAAAACAAAAATACAGAAATACAGGGACAGAAATCAAACATAATTGCTACACATATTTATCCGGAAGACGTGCGCCGAAAGCGCAGGCAGTAAGCCTCCCAGCCAGCAGTTCGTCTGTACACCTGTACCTTCTCCTGCTCACCTACATGTACACACCCTGTACCTTCTCCTGCTCATCTGCATGTACACACTGGAAGTGTACAGGTATGTACACTTCAGGTGTGTTCTCCTGCTCACCTGTATCTCGGACACCGGATATTTAGAATATTCATAAGGGTCAGCATGTACTCCGGTACATCATAACAAAAGCCCGTGCCCGCGGCACCTAGAGGGTAGACGAGCACCACGGTAGCGGACACATCCTCGCATCCACAGCGAGTTTCAAGAACCTACAGATCACTTCCCCGACGCCTAGATGACATTGCAGGGGCCCGCATGAGGGGCTTGCCACCAGGAGGTGCACCGGGCGCACACCGGGACATGCACTAGGTTCCACACCGAGGGACGCACAGGTGGAAGCCGCCCCCTGAGCGGCTTCCTCCCCCCCCCTGTGTGGGGGGGGAGGAGGAACCCTCCCCCACAGGGTACAGAAGCCGAGTCTTACGGCGCACATCCTTCGTCAACATCACGACGAGGTCTCTTTCCCCAGGGGCAGCCGCCCACGAAGGGGAGCCAACAGCAGGCGGCACAAGGGCCGATTCAGCCACACAATCCAGGGAGACAGAGCTTACAGAGGAAACAACAGCACACTCTTCATCCTCAGCCCAGTCTCGAGGCGGCGACACACTGTGATCCGTGCGTGAACGCTTCCAGACCAGACGTTGATCGTCGGAGCTGCCCCCCCCCCCACCCCCCCCCCACCCGCATGAGGCGCTTGAGAAGAGCCAGAGGCAGGCTGCTCCATAGCAGCCGAGCACCACCCTGTAGAATCTCAGCTTCCATGACACGAGAGAGGAGACCACCACCCACAGACGAAACCGGAACAGGAGAAAGAGCAAGCACAGCTGGCGGAATTGAAGGACCAGCACAGGCGAGCAAGCATGCGGTGAGCATGTACCTGCAGAAGAGAGAAGCGCGGAGAGGGGAGGCATCCTGTGGCATGGAAGATGCCGACCGCGGGGGCGGGACCCCACACACCACCACCTCGTCATGCACACCACCTTCCGGACGCACCAGCACACCATCCGAGGAGCCAGGTAGCACCACAGGGTTAACAGGCAGCAAGGGAACCTCCCCACCAACACCATCACTAGGCGACAGGTCCTGTGCCACAACGGGGAAAAATACTCTTCTCGGAATAAATTATGGGTGCAGCTGCGATCCCAGTGCAAGCGGCCGCCTGGTGCCCCTCGAGGCCACAACGAAACACTGTCTTGGCTGCCCTTCATAAATGGCCCGCATAGTGTACCCCATGAAGGTAACCGGAACCAGGTAACCGAGTAACCTATGTAGATGGAATAGGAGATTTGAGCCGCAAGACGAGAGACCGAGTCTCGAACGAGACCCCGCGCCACCTCCCGAAAGAGATTGAGTTCATTTTGATGGAAACCACCGTCCCAAACTGGCCAAAATACCTCCGTAGCAGGGCATCTGAGAACTCGAAAGGTACACTATGCAGCGCAACATATGTCACAGCGCAACAGCGGTCCGAAATAGTGACGGTACTACCGTCTCCAGGAGCGTAAGCGTCCGCCCGTCAGAGCTTGCACCAAAGTCCCGATAAAGTGCCACAGAGTGAAACTTTGCGAGTGCCCGATGGGTCGTTAACAACTGGAGTCCGTATAGGTCAGCCACACGAACACGTAGCATATCCAGTAACACAATTTCCAATGCAGGGTATGACGCTCGGCCAGAAAATTCAAGCCCAATAGTTTCCAATCAGACCGGCGAACAGCAGGTAGGGGATCCCCATGTCGCCGACACGCGAAGCAACACCCACCTTCACACAGCCAGCACCAGGCAATGACTCTGTTTACTGTTTAGTAACGAACGTGTCCCTGTATGACTTATTGTTTCATGTTTATTTTGCCAAAGTTGTACTACTGCCTTGTTGTAGTTATGTGGTTCGTTGGTAGGTGAATTATTTGTCAGTTTCACATAAATAAAAGAACAAAAAGTCGCACATGTTGTAATTTAGTTTTGGATGTATGGAATGAGTGATCTTATGATGATTGTATTCATCATAATATGTTATCTTTGTCCATATTGAGTTTGTGTGTGATGTCTTAATGTTTTCAATACAGGAGATTAATAGTCCTAATCCCGCTCTGTAAGGCTGTTTGTACTTGGTGTCCAGAATGTATTCTAAGTGTTCTATCGTTTGTACATACTTCTGCAATTTTTGACAAATAAGAGAAAAACAAAAGATATTTAACCTACATATCATAAAGATAACTTGTGCTGTTGGTTTGACCAATCACTGAGGAGGTAACTTTGGCTCTCTCATCACGTGGGTAATCCCATTCCTGGCACAGCTCACGAGAACTTACCAATCACAGACGCTTTGTGTTAGCTGATTATTTACACGATTAGTTTCACGCATTCAAAGAGGCTTATATATTGTTTAAAGGGCGTATAAAGTTTACTTTAGTCCTTTGTGGTCAGAATAATGTACTGTTGCTGTTGGTCAGTAATTAGGCTCTTGTGCAGGACTAATCTTTCCCGCGGTGTTAATATGCCGGATGACAGGTGTGTATAGGGTAGTGTTGGTGTGTTTGTTGAGGGGAAGTGTTGGCGTGTGTTTGTTGAGGGAAGTGTTGGTGTGTTTGTTAAGGGAAGTGGTGATGGTTGTCGGGCTGTTAGTAGGTAACAAAATAAACAAAAACAAGGAGCTGGTAAATTAATGTCTTCCTCAATAACCAATTTCTTGTACAAGTTGGACACAGACGAGGCAAGGTTCGCCTAAAAATAAACAGATACTATTCGTTAACTCTCTAATTAGAAATATTTAGTGGACCAGCCAGAGGCTTATGGCCAGAAAAGAATTAATTGTATTTTGTGTTTTAATTAATACATTCTTTATAATTAGTAAATCTCTCAAAGCCTTTATGCATAAATGTTTGCACGTTTATAATTGCAGTGCATTTCAAAATTAGTTACATTGCTCATTTATAAAAGTACACAATATTGGAATTAGTAATGTCGATAATTATAATTATACTTTATATTAAATGTTCATAATGACACAGCACTTGCATAAATGAGTGAAAATAACAGCAATTGATACTATTCTAAAAACATCAATAGATACATAGCCAACCAGGAGACAATTAACTTAACTACGTTTCACAACGATATATAACTTATTCTTAATCTATATCTAAGATACTTAAATCTTATAACAATGCTTAAAATAAGAACATGTTATGGCAATAATAAAATTTACGATTATATATGATTTTTCAACCTATAAAACATCCATATATACTAATATAACAGTACCTCCCTAATAATGCCAAGTATCCAACAGAGAGTATCCATACCATACAGCCTGATATATTGTAGACGAAACTAACAGCAGAGGCCATGAATATGTAGGCCTACCGTGTGCTTTCCAGTGACGTCTTTATTAAATTAATCAATTAATTTAATAAAGACGTCACTGGAAAGCACACGGTAGGCCTACATATTCATGGCCTCTGCTGTTAGTTTCGTCTACAATATATCATGCTGTATGGTATGGATACTCTCTGTTGGATACTTGGCATTATTAGGGAGTTACTGTTATATTTAGTATATATGGATGTTTTATAGGTTGAAAAATCATATATAATCGTAAATTTTTATTATTGCCATAACATGTTTCTTATTTTAAGCATTGTTATAAGATTTAAAGTATCTTAGATATAGATTAAGAATAAGTTATATATCGTTGTGAAACGTAGTTAAGTTAATTGTCTCCTGGTTGGCTATGTATCTATTGATGTTTTTAGAATAGTATCAATTGCTGTTATTTTCACTCATTTATGCAAGTGCTGTGTCATTATGAACATTTAATATAAAGTATAATTATAATTATCGACATTACTAATTCCAATATTGTGTACTTTTATAAATGAGCAATGTAACTAATTTTGAAATGCACTGCAATATAAACGTGCAACATTTATGCATAAAGGCTTTGAGAGATTTACTAATTATAAAGAATGTATTAATTAAAACACAAAATACAATTAATTCTTTTCTGGCCATAAGCCTCTGGCTGGTCCACTAAATATTTCTAATTAGAGAGTTAACGAATAGTATCTGTTTATTTTTAGGCGAACCTTGCCTCGTCTGTGTCCAACTTGTACAAGAAATTGGTTATTGAGGAAGACATTAATTTACCAGCTCCTTGTTTTTGTTTATTTTGTTACCTACTAACAGCCCGACAACCATCACCACTTCCCTTAACAAACACACCAACACTTCCCTCAACAAACACACGCCAACACTTCCCCTCAACAAACACACCAACACTACCCTATACACACCTGTCATCCGGCATATTAACACCCGCGGGAAAGATTAGTCCTGCACAAGAGCCTAATTACTGACCAACAGCAACAGTACATTATTCCTGACCACAAAGGACTAAAGTAAACTTTATACGCCCTTTAAACAATATATAAGCCTCTTTGAATGCGTGAAACTAATCGTGTAAATAATCAGCTAACACAAAGCGTCTGTGATTGGTAAGTTCTCGTGAGCTGTGCCAGGAATGGGATTACCCACGTGATGAGAGAGCCAAAGTTACCTCCTCAGTGATTGGTCAAACCAACAGCACAAGTTATCTTTATTGATATGTAGGTTAAATATCTTTTGTTTTTTCTTTATTTGTCAAAAATTGCAGAAGTATGTACAAACGATAGAACACTTAGAATACATTCTGGACACCAAGTACAAACAGCCTTACAGAGCGGGATTAGGACTATTAATCTCCCTGTATTGAAAACATTAAGACATCACACACAAACTCAATATGGACAAAGATAACATATTATGATGAATACAATCATCATAAGATCACTCATTCCATACATCCAAAACTAAATTACAACATGTGCGACTTTTTTGTTCTTTTATTTATGTGAAACTGACAAATAATTCACCTACCAACGAACCACATAACTACAACAAGGCAGTAGTACAACTTTGGCAAAATAAAACATGAAACAATAAGTCATACAGGGACACGTTCGTTACTAAACAGTAAACAGAGTCATTGCCTGGTGCTGGCTGTGTGAAGGTGGGTGTTGCTTCGCGTGTCGGCGACATGGGGATCCCCCTACCTGCTGTTCGCCGGTCTGATTGGAAACTATTGGGCTTGAATTTTCTGGCCGAGCGTCATACCCTGCATTGGAAATTGTGTTACTGGATATGCTACGTGTTCGTGTGGCTGACCTATACGGACTCCAGTTGTTAACGACCCATCGGGCACTCGCAAAGTTTCACTCTGTGGCACTTTATCGGGACTTTGGTGCAAGCTCTGACGGGCGGACGCTTACGCTCCCTGGAGACGGTAGTACCGTCACTATTTCGGACCGCTGTTGCGCTGTGACATATGTTGCGCTGCATAGTGTACCTTTCGAGTTCTCAGATGCCCTGCTACGGAGGTATTTTGGCCAGTTTGGGACGGTGGTTTCCATCAAAATGAACTCAATCTCTTCCGGCAGGTGGCGCGGGGTCTCGTTCGAGACTCGGTCTCTCGTCTTGCGGCTCAAATCTCCTATTCCATCTACATAGGTTACTCGGTTACCTGGTTCCGGTTACCTTCATGGGGTACACTATGCGGCCATTTATGAAGGGCAGCCATGACAGTGTTTTCGTTGTGGCCTCGAGGGGCACCAGGCGGCCGCTTGCACTGGGATCGCAGCTGCACCCATTAATTTATTCCGAGAAGAGTATTTTTCCCCGTTGTGGCACAGGACCTGTCGCCTAGTGATGGTGTTGGTGGGGAGGTTCCCTTGCTGCCTGTTAACCCTGTGGTGCTACCTGGCTCCTCGGATGGTGTGCTGGTGCGTCCGAAGGTGGTGTGCATGACGAGGTGGTGGTGTGTGGGGTCCCGCCCCCGCGGTCGGCATCTTCCATGCCACAGGATGCCTCCCCTCTCCGCGCTTCTTCTCTTCTGCAGGTACATGCCTCACCGCATGCTTGCTCGCCTGTGCTGGTCCCTTCAATTCCGCCAGCTGTGCTTGCTCTTTCTCCTGTTCCGGTTTCGTCTGTGGGTGGTGGTCTCCTCTCTCGTGTCATGGAAGCTGAGATTCTACAGGGTGGTGCTCGGCCTGCTATGGAGCAGCCTGCCTCTGGCTCTTCTCAAGCGCCTCATGCGGGTGGGGGGGGGGTGGGGGGGGGGGCAGCTCCGACGATCAACGTCTGGTCTGGAAGCGTTCACGCACGGATCACAGTGTGTCGCCACCTCGAGACTGGGCTGAGGATGAAGAGTGTGCTGTTGTTTCCTCTGTAAGCTCTGTCTCCCTGGATTGTGTGGCTGAATCGGCCCTTGTGCCGCCTGCTGTTGGCTCCCCTTCGTGGCGGCTGCCCCTGGGGAAAGAGACCTCGTCGTGATGTTGACGAAGGATGTGCGCCGTAAGACTCGGCTTCTGTACCCTGTGGGGGAGGGTTCCTCCTCCCCCCCCCACACAGGGGGGGGGGAGGAAGCCGCTCAGGGGCGGCTTCCACCTGTGCGTCCCTCGGTGTGGAACCTAGTGCATGTCCCGGTGTGCGCCCCGGTGCACCTCCTGGTGGCAAGCCCCCTCATGCGGGCCCCTGCAATGTCATCTAGGCGTCCGGGGAAGTGATCTGTAGGTTCTTGAAACTCGCTGTGGATGCGAGGATGTGTCCGCTACCGTGGTGCTCGTCTACCGTCTGGGTGCCGCGGGCACGGGCTTTTGTTTATGATGTACCGGAGTACATGCCTGACCCTTATGAATATTCTAAATATCCGGTGTCCGAGATACAGGTGAGCAGGAGAACACACCTGAAGTGTACATACCTGTACACTTCCAGTGTGTACATGCAGATGAGCAGGAGAAGGTACAGGTGTGTACATGTAGGTGAGCAGGAGAAGGTACAGGTGTACAGACGAACTGCTGGCTTGGGAGGCTTACTGCCTGCGCTTTCCGGCGCACGTCTTCCCGGATAAATATGTGTAGCACTTATGTTTGATTTCTGTCCCTGTATTTCTGTATTTTTGTTTTTGTTGTTTGCTGTTTGTACGCTTTGACTGCTTATTTGGTGTGCCCCATTCTGTTGTTTGGTGTTGTGGTGGGGTGGGTCATTGCGTGTGTGTTGTTTGGCTGTTTGTTCCCGGTTCCTGCGTGTTCCGGTGTTTTTTGTTTGTGGACTTAGGTGTGTGTGTGTGGCCAGCTTTTCCGGTTCCTGCGCGTCCCGGTGTTTCTGTTCTTTATGTTGTGTTGTTATAGTTGTTTGTCTTTGTTTTTTTCCTTTTACGGTGCTTTTATGTGTGTGGTGTTCTTTTATAAAAAAGTAAACAAAACAAACACAAAGGATCCAGTTGCATTAGTTTACAAATATAATTCTATAAAAGATCAAACAAGAGCTGCTACAATCTAATAACTGGATTACAAAATGATTTAAATACACGTAAGCTGATTACCAAAGATTGTCTTCATTGTGGCATTTTTACAAGCATTTATATATGTGAAGGTAGGGGAAAACATGCAGAGAAATACATCAAAATATATTCTCCCAAACTGTCACATTAAAAACCAGTCTCAAGTACATTACTTAGGACAAGAATCCTTGTCCTTCGTGAATTTGGTATTCGAATCGATAAAAAAGGAAAATAATTAGGAACAGAAATATCTCACTCAGGGAAACATTCTGAAAGTGAATTTGGTAACTAAAATTCCATTAATATCATGAATCATGTAAAGCAAAGATCAACACCCTATACCATCTCGTTACACTACAACAAACTAACGGCTGAAGGCAATTACCTCACATGTTCACCTAATTAAATCGCTAACCATTAAGCGGTAACCTACACAAATTAAACTCATCTCCAAACACCTTTAAACTGAGAAAACAGTTTGAAACAACTATACTCCCCC
>WNGS01165503.1:35117229-35130435 GCA_020271785.1 Procambarus virginalis
ACACTCGGCCTATTAGGCAAATCGGGCCCTGCATAGTAGGCCGAGAAGTGCATTCTGGCTACTAGGCACGACATATATATATATATCAAATCACCTCATTTTGGGGGGCAACACACGAGGAACACAAATGCGAACAAGCTGAATGGTCCCCAGGACTATATGCAACTGAAAACTCAAGGACTTCAACTGAAAACTCAAGGACTTCAACTGAAAACTCAAGGAAAATAAGGACTTCCTTATGTCCGGTCGTGATGGTCAAGCGGTTTAAGGCGTCCCTGTACATACCAGTTGCGTTGCTCCTGGCAGTATGGGTTCGAGTCACTTCTGGGGTGTGTGTTTTCAGTTGCATATAGTCCTGGGGACCATTCAGGCTTGTTCATATATATAGTGTGTGTGTGTGTGTGTGTGTGTGTGTGTGTGTGTGTGTGTGTGTGTGTGTGTGTGTATCACGAAAAAATAAACACGTGATTAAAAATGTGACAGTGTCAGACCACGGAGGAAAATTGAAGCAGGAATGTCCTCAAGTACTTTCGTATATTAATACATCTTCAGAACGAGTCCTTCTGAAGATGTATTAATATACGAAAGTACTTAAGGAATCCCTGTTTCAATTTTCCTCCGTGGTCTGACACTGTCATATATATATATATATATATATATATATATATATATATATATATATATATATATATATATATATATATATATATTATATATTGTATTACACAGCACGCATTTTTCCTGTATCGTTTTCAATAATAAAATTCGCCAAAGTCTTTATCACTAAATATAGTGTGTGTGTATGCGAAGCGTTATGGTGGCAGTTAATATGCATTAGGCTCACCTTTTTATGGTTTCGGGAATAACAGCAACATTCAACTTTATTCATTCGTATTCTTGGTGCGTGGACCCAACGCTTAAACATATCCAGAGAGAAAAATGGTTTTGAACCGTGTGTTGGAAACTGAATGTTAATCACGTCGTGTGTGGCCTGCGTGGTTCTGACACGGGACCTCTTAGTCACAGGACCTCTTAGTCACAGGTCGTCCGTGACACAGGATCATATTGGCGCAGAATCGTAATGACACTGGACCTTATTGACATAGAACCTCATTGAATTTATTTTTTTATATACAGGGTCTCTTAATCACAGGACCTCGCTTTTGCTACAGGACCTCAATGACACAGGACCTCATTGATACACGATCTCATTGATACAGGATCTTAGTGACACAGGAACTAATTGGTACATGCCCGCAATGACACAGGACCTGAATGATACAGGACCCCACTGCAGAACAAGGCATCTCTTCCTTGGCCATTGCACCAACCTCAGGCTAACTGCCCCATCAGGCCGTCTCGGCATCCCTATTGGTTCCCCCAAACGAGAGCAAGAAGGAAGATATATACAGTAATCTAACGATGGAACTCGTCCTCTTGCCTGGATTTTGAAGTAAGGAACAAGGAAGAAATCTTGGAAGAAGAGCACAGGACCCGACTGCCACATCATCACTGAGCCCGGAACATCAACACGCCCACAAGTGAGGCTCAGGAGAGTGCTTCCCCGGGAGACTCGTTCCTCACTAACCCAGACGACAAATCACAAGCAAAGCTCGTGTCACCCGGGACTCCCCACGCGAGGTTCGTCATTCTTCAGGAAAACTTTCCCTGTGAATAGCGTGAGGATTTATGGGGCGGCTCTTGGCTGAGGCTATATACGAGCCTGACTGGAGTCTCAGTAAAGGCTCTCGGCTTTAGGGGAAAACAAAAACCTCATGAGAGGAAAATGGTGTGGTATTTGCGCTTCGTTTTTCTTATTTTTCGGAAAGAATATACACTGTTGATTATGCCTCCTTCGCTGGTGACTCTCACTGACGTCCGGGCTCTAGGTACGCGGCTAGCAAGTGAGCCTCTCTAGCCTTCTTGGCTTGGGTGATGGCGTTACGGTCAGCGCCAAGAAAATCCTGAACGATCATTTGCGCCCCCTGGCACCCAGAACGATGGCTCACAACTTGATGGAAGTCGGCGAGAATACTGACAAGCACGTCGACAAACATAAAAAAATGCAGATAACATCTTACATGATGATGTTCCGCATAGTCGAGAGATTTCACACAAGGCAAATGACTTGACAGAAAATTTCAAACCTAATATATTGGTGTTTGGATAAATGTATATACACAGGGAAGTGTAGCCTACTTCCAAGTGTATGTACTATGTATTGACAGCTATATACATAGAAAGGGTGTACCCCCACTTCTCTGAGTGTGTACAATGTATACATAATAGGAGAAGGCTACACATAACATTATCGAGGAAGTTGGTAAGAGAGAACCAGAGGTGCCCCCACATCTACGACTACTACTGCAACAAGCACGACCACAAGAAACACCGATCATAATAGAAGTGATACGAGAGGCAGCAAAGAAGCGATTAGTGGAGCTGGATGTGATGATAGCCACACTAGGCCCTGACGCGATCTCTCCTTGGATCCTTAAAGATGTAACTACAGTACTGCGTGTACTCCTTGCTGCAGTCTTTAACTCTTCTCTGCAACATCCAGTCACTTGGGGTGGACGGTAGAGTGACGGTCTCGCATCATGCAGGTCGCCGTTAAATCTCCGACCGTTGAGTGGTTGGGCACCATTCCTTCCCCCCGTCACATCCTAAATCCTTATCCTGATCCCATCCAAGTGCATATAGTCGTAATGGTTTGGTGCTTTTCCTGGTAGTTCCCTTCCTCTCTACAAATGGGGGAACTGCCTGACATTTGTTAAATGGAAAATGTGGTCCCTATATACAAGGAGGAAAACATGAACCACTGAGTTACGGACCAGTATCGCTAACAGGTATTTAGAACAAATCTATTTTGCTTCCAAGCATCGGTAAGGGCTCGGTGAAGGAATATCTTGCTTGGTCAACTTATTAGAGTTCTATCATAAGATGACTACAGTCAAACAGGAGAGAGAGAGAGAGAGAGAGAGAGAGAGAGAGAGAGAGAGAGAGAGAGAGAGAGAGAGAGAGAGAGAGAGAGAGAGAGAGAGAGAGAGAGAGAGAGAGGGAGGGGGGCCAGGCAGACTGCATTTTCCTGGTGGCCAGAAGCCTATTGACACTGTTCCTCACAAGCGACTCTATACAATCTAGAAAAGTAGGCTGGTGTATCGAGAAGAGTACTGAAGTGGATGAAGAAGTACCTTTCAGGAAGAGGTGAAAGAGTCACAGTAAGAGGAAAGCTATCAGACTGGAGAGGGGTAATGAGTGGAGTACCTTGTTACGATCCTTACCTCCTGTGGAGGTTGGTTACTGTTATAAAGTATTAGTTAGCGCAGGGGGGGGGAGATTAGATAAATGTTTTCTTGAAAGAAATCTGCAGCTGGCAACTGCGAGGCCGTCAGTGACTGTTATTGCTCCGCCATTAAACTAGTGCCCTTCAGCTTGAGATTGGTTAGGAATAACGTGTACTGATATAGCAAACCTATGTGAAGGAAAAATGGACTCAATCAAAAAACCTGCGTGGGGGAATATGGTAAATGAAGTCTGTAAAGGGTTTGATTAGAAATGTTAAAGAATAGAGTATTAAGAGGCGATGACGCAATAGGGAGGGGGGAGAGGCGCCATCTTGCCCTGACGAGAGGAGGACCGTTGACGACTGGTCCTTGCCTTCCCGAGGGATCTCTCCTCCAGTATCTTGAGCTAAGCCACTAAATTGTAGTAACAGGGTTGCAAGAAAGGGTAGAGGGTACTTTGGCAGTGTACTGAGCAGTTTCTGAGAGATAGTCCAGATGATTAATTGATTGATGAAGATTAAGCCACCCAAAAGGTGGGTTAATCAACTAATCAATTAGTTTCATGTCCGTAAATACCACCTCTAGGGTGGTATTTACGGGCATGAATAGCCCGTAAGAGAGTCCAGGTTGTTGTTGTTGTTGTTATAGATTCAGCTACTCGGAACAAGTTCCAAGTAGCACGGGCTATAGTGAGCCCGTAACTTACCCGGCACAGGAGCGGGGCAAATAGCACGGGCAATAGTGAGCCCTTAGTGGACTTACCTGGCACAGGAGCGGAGAGTGTTCAGGTTCCCTTGGGATTTATATATGTGTCACCGGCTGACAGGTGTGGTGGCTGTGTTCCAAGTTCCAGTGTTGGACTAAGAGCCACAGGGAGACCAGAGCCTGTTTGGGTGATTATTATTCTATGTTATTATCTACAGAATGTCCTTGAGTTGTATGGAGTGAATTTATGCTATACAATATATCGTATGTCTTATACATATAAATCCTTGTCATATATATCTACTCGGCTGTTTTCCCTATTCCTTGAATTTCCCTTGGCCAAGTTAAAGCCTTATTCCCCTAGACAACATTAAAATACATGACACCCCAACCCCAACCGTGACATACCACGAGGGTCGGTACTACGGACAATCCTGTTCCTAATATATGCAGACGAAACAGAGGAAGTAAGCTCCTTCGTATCCATGTTTGCTGACGATGATTCGCAAATGAGGCGAATCAGAACTGAGGAGAACTGCAGAACATTAAAAGATGGACTGGATAATATTAAGACAACGTCTGAGAAATGACTACTAGATTTTAACCCTGACAAATGCAAGGCTATGAGATTAGAAAATAAAGCAAGAAGACCTTAAATACAGTACAGTATGAAGTACGAGATATAACACGAGAACTAAGAGATGCACACATCAGCAGAATAGCGATGGCTGTATGTGCCATAATAGCAACTGTCCGGTACAAATTAAAACGTGAAAAGATCCAAAAATATGCAACAAAGCTCGTTCTTGAGCTAAGAGAACTGAGCTATGAAGAAAGACTGAGGAAACTGGATCGCACTACACAGGAGGGAAGGAGAAGTCGGGCAGACATGATAACGACATGCAAAATTCTAAAATTCTAAGGAAAATTCACAAAGTAGATATAGAAACAGTGTTCAAAATAAGGAACAGTGGAAAGAGAGGACGCAGTTGGAAACTGGAAGCACAGATGAGTGACAAAGACGTCAGAAAGAACTTCTTCAGTCTCTAAGTCATAAACAAGTGACACAGACGTGATGCTGAAGTTGTCGAAGCCAATTCGATACATAGTTTCATGTGTAAATATGGAAAGAAAAACGAAGTAAAGCAGTCACTTTATTGATCTAAAGGATGGTTGGAAGGAGGGGCTTAAGAGCAGATGTACGACCCTGCAAGCACCACTAGGTAAGTATAAAGAGGTGTAACCAACTTCTCAGTGGATATACAATGAGAATTTTCTTTAACCTTGAAGTTTGATCAAAAAGTACAGAATTCTTGCAGGTTGTAAGTAGTCCTAAGCTACTAACTCTCCTCCAGTTGATAGGCCATAAGCTCAACACCGAAGCAAAAATTATTCAAGCGACTTGATAGAATTTCTTATAAACTTTCAAATAAATTTCGATATATTGGGCAAAAATTTACACATTATAATCGGATTTATATTTACTTCTTTACAATCACCTATTTTTTTTCTTGCGAGAGTTTCAGCTCTTGGGGCCCCGTCTTTCAGTCATATGGCATATAGACCTTTTTACCTATTGGGCTCAGTGATATTTTTGTTTAAAGTTGAGCATGCAGACGAGGAGTCCCTATAACGGGGCTGAATATATGATGACCAAAACCACACATCAGAAGATGGAGACACGACGACGTTTGTGTCCGTCCAGGACCGTTATCAGTCCAGTGTGTGATAGGACTTGATAATGGCCCAGGACGGACTTGATAATGGCCCAGGACGGACTTGATAATGACCCACGACGGACTTGATAATGGCCCACGACGGACTTGATAATGACCCACGACGGACTTGATAATGGCCCACGACGGACTTGATAATGGCACACGACGGACTTGATAATGGCCCACGACGGACTTGATAATGACCCACGACGGACTTGATAATGACCCACGACGGACTTGATAATGGCCCACAACGGACTTAATAATGGCCCACGACGGACTTAATAATGGCCCACGACGGACTTGATAATGGCCTACGACGGACTTAATAATGGCCCACGACGGACTTGATAATGGCCCACGACGGACTTGATAATGGCCTACGACGGACTTAATAATGGCCTACGACGGACATAATAATGGCCCACGACGGACTTGATAATGGCCTACGACGGACTTAATAATGGCCTACGACGGACTTAATAATGGCCCACGAGGGACCGAAACGTCGTTTTTTCGCCATCTTGAGCATGAAGTTTGCCTTTATAAATTAATTCCTTAGCCGTTCACGGACTTGAGACTGAAACAATGATTTTTAAAGTTTCTGTGACTAACTTTGCGAACATAAATCCGTCTTGTGTACTTTGATTGTGTTTCTATCATTTCAAATAATCTGATCTTGTCTGCCCTATTAATTCACTTGATAATTTTATTTGTTGTAATCTTCTCTCATAACTATTCTATCTTTCTGTGATGGGGGGGGGGGTCGATTTCACTAGTCTTTCCTAGTATCTCATGCCTTTCAATTCTGGGACTAACTACTCTGATGTCACACCTTTGACCTTTCTCCTGCAGATTTGTTTTCGTGATTAATACTGTGAATACCTCCAAACAATCTCCTCATATTCCTAGATTGGAATCTGATATATTTTATGCACAATTGTGCATAAGGTTCATTTTGTCAGACATCAAAAATCACATCTCTCCCTGGCCAGCCTGAAATACGCACCGGATAATATTTGATTTTCGTTTCGGATGTGATACTAAGCCCAGATCTTCCCTTTGTGCTTTATTTTTTTAATGGTTTCGTCTACTATTCGGTAACATGTGACCAAGCTTATGTTCCAACCTCATTCGTTTACACATACTGAGTTAAACTCAAATAACCACTTGTTGGACTGTTCGTTCCATTTGCCACGGTCATCTTCTAGGTTCTTCCTATCCTCATCCGCATTTATCAAGCTCAGAATTTTTCAGCATCCACAAATATTTGAAGAAACGATTCTTCGCGGCAGGGATCGTATTCCAGAGACCTGCCCGAAACGCTACGCGTACTAGTGGCTGTACAAGAGTGTAACAACGCTTGTATATATCTCAAAAAAAAAAAAGAAACAAGGCTGTTCCATCTTGTAGACATTTACTGTGTCTGGACCAGGATTGGCCCGAAATGCAACCCTTGTGAGACATTTTGCAGCTTTGAAATACCTTCTTTCACAAATATCAAACTACGCGGATGTTGCCAAGCCTTTATTTTTCAATCTCTCTCTCTCTCTCTCTCTCTCTCTCTCTCTCTCTCTCTCTCTCTCCTCTCTCTCTCACTCTCTCACTCTCTATCTCTCTCTCTCTCTCTCTCTCTCTCTCTCTCTCTCTCTCTCTCTCACTCTCTCACTCTCTCACTCTCTCACTCTCTCACTCTCACTCTCTCTCTCTCTCTCTCTCTCTCTCTCTCTCTCTTCTCTCTCTCTCTCTCTCTCCTCTCTCTCTCTCTCTCTCTCTCTGTATATATATATATATATTATATATAATTATATAATATATATATATAGATTAATATATATAAATCTATATGTATATACGTTATATATATATATATTATCGTATAGTATACGTTATATTATATATATATATATATATATTATATATAATATATTATATATTGTATCACAGTGAACCCCTGGAAGAATGGCAAGCAGTTGTATGGGACTACACGTGCGTATCAACCCTGCTAACACCTACATTGAACTCAGTGTTGCACAACCAGGTGGCGCTGCCACCCACAGGGAAGCAGCCCAATCCCGTAAGTTTGAGAACTGGATCACCACTACAATTTTGTCCCCATTGGTTTCTGAGACACTCGGCGCCTGGGGTAAAAGTGCTACCAGTTTTTTTAAGGAACTGGGTTCTAGGCTCATTGAACAACAAGGGACCTAGAGCTGCCAGCTTTCTTTTCCAGCCTCAGCGTTGCGATACAGAAGGGAAATGCGCACTGCATCCAGGGTTCCTGCCCGCCATGTGAGGAGCTGGAGGAACTCGACAACTTATGATAACCATTTTTGTAACCTATATGTAACCCCTTTTTGTAACAAAGTTCAAATAAAGCCAATATATATGTGTACATACAAAATAATGTGGGTGGTAGGAGAAGAAAATATAGTGTTCAGTGAGAAACCACAGGTCTCCTCTGAATACGTTTTATTTCTTCTCCGAGGCTATGGGTCCCCACATTGCACCAGAGGTGGTACCCTCACAACTTATATATATATATATATATATATATATTATATATATAGATATATATAATATATATATATATATATATATACGTATATATATATATATAGTCGTATGTATATAGTTATATATATATATATATATATAATATATATATATATATATATATATATATATATATATATATATATATGTCGTACCTAGTAGCCAGAACGCACTTCTCAGCCTACCCTACTATGCAAGGCCCGATTTGCCTAATAGGCCAAGTTTTCATGAATTACTTGTTTTTCGACTACCTAACCACCTAACCTAACCTACCTAACTTTTTCGGCTACCTAATTCAACCTAACCTAACCTATAGAGATAGGTTAGGTTAGGTTAGGTAGGGTTGGTTAGGTTCGGTCATATATCTATGTTAATTTTAACTCCAATAAAAAATAATTGATCTCAAACATAAGGAAATGTGGTAGCTTTATCATTTCATAAGAAAAAAAATAGAGAAAATATATTAATTCAGGAAAACTTGGCTTATTAGGCAAATCTGCCCTTGCATAGTAGGCCAAAAGTGAGTTCTGGCTACTAGGTACGACATATATATATATATATGATATATTATCTATATATAGTATATATACGTTATATATATTATATATATATTATACTATATATATATATATATATATATATATATATATATATATATATAATAGATATATATATGTCGTACCTAGTAGCCAGAACGCACTTCTCAGCCTACCCTACTATGCAAGGCCCGATTTGCCTAATAAGCCAAGTTTTCATGAATTAATTGTTTTTCGACTACCTAACCTACTTGACCTAACCTAACCTAACTTTTTCGGCTACCAAACCTAACCTATAAAAATAAGATAGGTTAGGTTAGGTTAGGTAGGGTTGGTAGGTTCGGTCATATATCTACGTTAATTTTAACGCCAATAAAAAAATTCACCTCATACAAAATGAAATGGTAGGTTTATCATTTCATAAGAAAAAATTGAGAAATATATTAATTCAGGAAAACTTGGCTTATTAGGCAAATTGGGCCTTGCATAGTAGGCTGAGAAGTGCGTTCTGGCTACTAGGTACGACATATATATATATATATATATATATATATATATATATATATATATATATATATATATATATATATATTATATATGTATATATATATATATAATATATATATATATATATATATATATATATATATATATATATCATATATGTCGTACCATAGTAGCCAGAACGCACTTCTCAGCTTACTATGCCACGCCCGATTTGCCTAATAAGCCAAGTTTTCATAAATTAATATATTTCTCTATTTTTTTTCTTATGAAATGATAAAGCTACCCATTTCATTATGTATGAGGTCAATTTTTGTTATTGGAGATAAAATTAACGTAGATATATGACCGAACCTAACCAACCCTACCTACCTAACCTAACCTATCTCTATAGGTTAGGTTTGGTAGCCGAAAAAGTTAGGTTAGGTTAGGTAGTTAGGTAGTCGAAAAACAATTAATTCATGAAAACTTGGCTTATTAGGCAAATCGGCCCTTGCATAGTAGGCTGAGAAGTGCGTTCTGGCTACTAGGTACGACATATATATATATATATATATATATATATATATATATATATATATATATATATATATATATATATACATATATAGATATATATATATATATATATATATATTATATATACTTTATATCGTACCTAGTAGTCAGAACGCACTTCTCAGCCAACTATTCAAGGCCCGACTTGCCTAATAGGCCGAGTGATTTTCTTGATTTTCAATCAATTGTTTCCAGTTGGATTATTTTAAATATTATTCCTTATATTAGGAATATAAATTATTTAATTAGTTACGTTAGTTTAGATTAAGTTAAGATAGGTTAGGTTAGGTTAAGATATGTTAGGTTAGGTAAGGTAGGGTTGGCTAGGTTCAGTCATATATCTACGTTAGTTTTAACTCAAATTTTAACAAATTAACTCATACAACATGAAATGGATAGATTTATCGTTTCAAAACAACTGAATTAGAAAGATATTGAAATTCTGGAAATTTGGCTTATTAGGTATATCAGGCCTTGCATAGTAGGCCAAGAAATACGTTCTGGCTACTAAGTACAACATAAATATATATATATATATATATATATATATATATACTAGTATATATATATATAGCTATATACGTTATAAATAATATATATGTCGTACCTAGTAGCCAGAACGCACTTCTCAGCCTACCCTACTATGCAAGGCCCGATTTGCCTAATAAGCCAAGTTTTCATGAATTAATATATTTTCTCCAATTTTTTTCTTATGAAATGATAAAGCTACTCATTTCATTATGTATGAGGTCAATTTTTTTTATTGGAGTTAAAATTAACGTAGTTATATGACCGAACCTAACCAACCCTACCTAACCTAACCTAACCTATCTTTATAGGTTAGGTTAGGTTAGGTAGCCGAAAAAAGTTAGGTTAGGTTAGGTTAGGTAGGTTAGGTAGTCGAAAAACAACTAATTCATGAAACCTTGGCTTATTAGGCAAATCGAGCCTTGCATAGTAGGCTGGAAGTGCGTTCTGGCTACTAGGTACGACATATATATATATTTATAACGTATATATATATATATATATATATATATATATATATATAATATATATATATATATATATATATATATATATATTATGTGTACTTAGTAGCCAGAACGTATTTCTTGGCCTACTATGCAAGGCCTGATATACCTAATAAGCCAAATTTTCCAGAATTTCAATATCTTTCTAATTCAGTTGTTTTGAAAACGATAAATCTATCCATTTCATGTTGTATGAGTTAATTTGTTAAAATTTGAGTTAAAACTAACGTAGATATATGACTGAACCTAGCCAACCCTACCTTACCTAACCTAACATATCTTAACCTAACCTAACCTATCTTAACTTAATCTAAACTAACGTAACTAATAAATAATTTATATTCCTAATATAAGAATAATATTTAAAATAATCCAACTGGAAACAATTGATTGAAAATCAAGAAAATCACTCGGCCTATTAGGCAAGTCGGGCCTTGAATAGTGGCTGAGAAGTGCGTTCTGACTACTAGGTACGATATAAATGTATATATATATATATATATATATATATATATATATATATATATATATATATATGTATATATATATATATATATCTATATCATATATAATATATAATATATATAAACTTTTAACACTCAACCCACCAGGAGACTCGAACCCTGGCCCACAGAGTGGCAGGTACACACTGTATCCACTGCACAATGCTTCAAAGCCATTAAGAGAGTTAAGAATTCCGGAGTATTAACCCACATAATTCCATTCTCTCCCAGGCAATGAGATGGTGATGGACCTCTGGTGTTCTTTAATCGAGCCCTGTTATGTGGGAGAACTCAGTGTAACTGCTGAATGCGCTGTGCATTGAGCAGTTACACTGAGTTTCTGTGCATATATATATATATATATATATATATATATATATATATATATATATATATATATATATATATATATATATGTATATATAATATGTGTGAACAAGCCTGAATGGTCCCCAGGACTATATGCAATTGAAAACTCACACCCCAGAAGTGACTCGCACCCATACTGCCAGGAGCAACGCAACTGGTATGTACAGGACGCCTTAATCTGCTTGACCATCACGACCAGACATGTCCTGTCGAGATGGTTCAAGCGGATTAAGGCGTCCTGTACATACCAGTTGCGTTGCTCCTGGCAGTATGGGTTCGAGTCACTTCTGGGGTGTGAGTTTTCAGTTGCATATAGTCCTGGGGACCATTCAGGCTTGTTCGCATTTGTGTTCCTCACGTGTGCCCCAAAGAATGAGGTGATTTGATAATATGCTATGCCCAGGATTACCATCCGAGTGCCGGCGGGGAAGGGGTTCAAATAGCTTCGGCTATGACTTCCTCATGTCCGGTCGTGATGGTCAAGGGATTAAGGCGTCCTGTACATACCAGTTGCGTTACTCCTGGCAGTATGGGTTCGAGTCACTTCTGGGTGAGTTTTCAGTATATATAATTGTATCTATATATATATATATATATATATATAGTATATATATAATATATGTATGCGAACAAGCTTGAATGGCCCCCAAGCAAATATGCGAATGAAAACTACACGCCCCAGAAGTGACTCGAACCCGGACCATCAGGAGCACATTGCAAATCATGTACACAGAGCCTTAAACCACTCGACAATCAGTGACCGTACAAAAAGTGAGGATAGCCGAGGCTATTTGAACCACCACCCCGACGGCACTCTGATGATAATCTTGGGCATAGCTTTTCATCAAAACACCTCATTTCTATGGGGCCACGTGAGCAACACAAATGTGAACAAGCTTGAATGGTTCCCAAGAAAGAAAGATGAAACGCCATGCAACCTCCGAAGAGTCAGCTAACACAACACTTATACCACCTATTAGACTCTTTTACGGGAACTTGTTTTTGACGGCTCATGAAACGTTGTTGTTGTTAAAGATTCGCTACCTGGAACAAAAAGTTCCAAGTAACACGGGCTATGGTACATAAAACGAAGGAACGTGTCCTGAAAGACATTATTGATAGGAACGTTATCCTCTCATACAAAAATCAGAAAATACAATTGCCAATTTACTACAAAAACAAAAAAACGGCCAACTTACTCATGAAAACTCCCCAGACACCAAGCAGAATGTCCTGATGAAAACCAACGTCGTCTATGCCTTCACATGTCCGCTTGGGGACTGTAAGACTCAGAGAACTCAGTATATAGGCAAGACAACAAGGTCTATTTCTAGGCGATACACTATGCACAACAACATGGCTCCAGCAAGGAACATATAATCTCTTCTCACAACCAGACCATCAGCAGAGAAATATTAACAAACAACACGGAAATC
>WNGS01165503.1:35133035-35143035 GCA_020271785.1 Procambarus virginalis
TTGAATTTATATATTTTTTAAATTTTTTCGTATGAAATGATAAATCTGGTTATTTCATTATGTATAAGTTAATTTGTTTAAATATGAGTTAAAACTAACGTAGATATATGACCGAACCTAACCAACCCTACTTAACCTAACCAACTCTACCTAACCTAACCTATCTGAACCTAACCTAAACAAACACAAATGCGTCAATCATTTTTGTTCCTAATATAATAATAATAATTAAAATAAACTAATAGGAAACAATTTACTGATAATAAAAAAATCACTCGGCCTATTTGGCAAATTGGGCCTTGCATAGTCGGCCAAGAAGTGCGTTCTGGCTACTAGGTACGACATATATATATAAATATATATATATATATATATATATATATATATATATATATATAATATATATATATATATAAATATATATATATATATATAGAAGAGAGAGAGAGAGGGAGAGAGATACCTTCTGAAGATTTAATACTACACAAAAGTACTTAAAGAAATTCCTGTTTCAATTCTTCCTCCGTGGTCTGACACTGTCACATTTTTCATCACGTGTTGATTTTCGTGATTTACACACACTCACACACACACGCAAAAACAAACTTGTCCCAGTCCAAAAGGAAAACAGTAAAATGAAGATGAGAAACAGAGATGGCCTACAGAGATGTAGTCCAGCTAAGCAGCAAAGTAAAAGGGCATGGAGAAACTATAGGAATAACAGGACACTGGAGAGCAGAGAAAGATACCAGAATGCCAGGAATGAATATGTCAGGATGAGAAGAGAGGCAGAAAGATAATACGAAAATGACATCGCAAGCAAGGCAAAGACTCAGCCTAAATTACTGCATAGCCACATCAGGAGAAATCACAGATAAGAGAGGGAATAGCTAACCAGGAACCACTGGAAGAGTTTGAGATTACCAATGGAAAATAAAAGGAAGTGTTTGCTAGAGTTGGATGTGACAAAGTCTTTAGGCCCAGATGGAATCTCCCCTTGGATACTAAAGGAAGGAGCAGAAGAACTGTGCCTACCACTCTCCATAGTGTAGAGTGGTAGGCACAACATATCACTGACAACTGGGGAACTGCAAGATATTTGGAGAGCAGCTAACGTAATCCCGATATAAAAGAAAAGGGATAGACAGGGAGGCACTGAACTACAGGCCAGTGTCCCTAACCCGCATACCATGCAGGCTGATGGAGAAGATTGTGCGAAGAAAGCTAGTGGAGCAACTGGAGCGAAAGAACTTTGTAACACAGCATCAACATGGGTTCAGGGATGGCGGGTCCTGCCTCACAGGGTTACTTGAATTCTACGACCAGGCAACAAAAATAAGGCAAGAAAGAGAAGGGTGGGCAGACTGCATATTTTTGGATTGTCAGAAAGCCTTTGATACAGTACCACACAAGAGGCTAGTGAAAAAGCTGGAGATGCAGGCTGGAGTGAAAGGGAAGGTACTCCATTGGATAAAGGATTACCTGAGCAACAGGAGACAACGAGTCAGTGTGAGGGGTGAGGTCTCAGATTGGCGAGACGTTACACGTGGAGTCCCGCAGGGGTCAGTCCTTGGACCTATACTGTTTGTGATATATGTAAATGATCTCCCAGAGGGTATAGAATCGTTTCTTTCAATGTTTGCCGATGATGCAAAAATTATGAGGAGGATTGAAACAGAAGATCATAGTAGGAGGCTACAAGATGACCTAGACAGACTGAGTGAATGGTCCAACAAATGGTTGTTGAAGTTCAACCCGAGTAAATGCAAAGTAATGAAACTAGGCAGTGGAAACAGGAGGCCAGACACAGGATACAGAATAGGAGATGAAGTACTTAATGAAACGGACAGAGAGAAAGATCTAGGAGTTGATATCACACCAAACCTGTCTCCTGAAGCCCACATAAAAAGAATAACGTCTGCGGCATATGCGAGGCTGGCTAACATCAGAACGGCGTTCAGGAACCTGTGTAAGGAATCATTCAGAATCTTGTACACCACATATGTAAGACCAATCCTGGAGTATGCGGCCCCAGCATGGAGCCCCGTACCTTGTCAAGCACAAGACGAAGCTGGAAAAAGTCCAAAGGTATGCCACTAGACTAGTCCCAAAACTACGAGGCATGAGTTACAAGGAAAGGCTGCGGGAAATGCACCTTACGGCACTGGAAGACAGAAGAGTAAGGGGAGACATGATCACAACTTACAAAATCCTCAGTGGAATCGACCGGGTAAACAAGGATAAACTATTCAACACTGGTGAGACGCGATCAAGGGGACACAGGAGGAAACTGAGTACTTACATGATCCACAGGGACGTTAGAAGGAACTTTTTCAGTGTCAGAGTAGTTAACGGATGGAATGCATTAGGCAGTGATGTGGTGGAGGCTGACTCCATACACAGTTTTAAATGTAGATATGATAGAGCCCAGTAGGCTCAGAAATCTGTACACCAGTTGATTGACAGTTGAGAGGCGGGACCAAAGAGCCAAAGCTCAACCTCCGCAAGCACAAATAGGTGAGTACAAATAGGTGTGTGTGTTCAAACATAATAACCATTAAATGGTGAGTTTGTGTTTGAGGATGTTCAAACCCTCGTTGGAAATGTCAATTGATATGTTGTTTGCAGATGTTTGTTAACTTTCCACCTGTCAGTCTCCTTGCCTGATAGCCTCCTCCTCCTCCTCTTCCTCTACTGTGACCTACAACCTATCCTGCTAAGCTATCGAGCGACTACGGGGAGGTGAGGTCTAGTTCTTCATACCCAGCCGACCCGCCTTGTTGTACCGGGTCCGTTATCATTTAACTAATCACACTAGGACTGCTATCGTTAAATGGTCATATCGACACACTGTTACAAGCCAGCTTGCTCTATTCAGATAGAGTAATTACATCAGGACTGCTATAGTTAATGGTTATATCGATACACTGTTACAATCTAACTTGCTCTTCTCTGATAGCGTGATCACACTAGGACTGCTATCGTTAATGGTGATATCTACGTGACAGAGATTCTCATGCTGAACAGGTGCAGTGTCTGATGTGTCGCACCAGTAATACGTTTTATACCTTAAAAGCTTTCATTCCATTTTTCTATAATTGAATGCATTTTTTATGGAAATTTCATCGGGTGTTCCATCACTGTGAATTTCGGGAGCTAAGCTTTGGGCGTCAGCGTTAATGTTGGTGACGACATGTTCTATTTGTCTAGTTGTCAAATATATTGATAACGTAACACTAATGGGTTCCAATATATTTCCATATCTATCACGAACAAGCTTGCCTATTTCAGCTCTCGTATAGTTCCTGTAACAGAATTTGCAGTAATGGATCAAATTTTACTGATATTTTTTATTTAACTAAATAGTTTCATCACTAGAGCAGTAAAGAGGATAGTGAAGAAAATTTTATGTATTCTGGCTGTCTTGTTGTGTCAGAGACACATTTACCAGGATTTTTTTTCAATCAAGTGTTGCTCAGAAATCTCTCACTGGCAAGCTTACCCGACCGTGGCCATCGTGGTGTTGTCTTAAAGATGTACTCGTAATATAATACAACTGGCAGCAGTATATATATATATATATATATATATATATATATATATATATATATATATATATATATATATATATATATATATATATATATATATATATATATATATATATATATGTGTATATATATATATATATATATATATATATATATGTGTGTGTATATATATATATATATATATATATATATATATATATATATATATACATATATATATACATATATATATATATATATATATATATATATATATATATATATATATATATATATATATATATGCAAACAAGCCTGAATGGTCCCCAGGACTGGGGTGTGAGTTTTCAGTTATATATATAATATTTTCAGTTATATTGGGTGAGGTGATGTAATACAATAGTGGGGTGAAACACAGAACATGGAAAACGGGGTATTGTTTTGTAGAAGTAGAAGTTGGGTACCAATAGAACTGCAGAAGGCCTATTGGCCCATATTTCTTGATGTTTCTATATTGGAGCGGAGTCTTGAAGTGGGTAGAATATAGTTGTGCGTTAATTGGCTGTTGATTGCTGGTGTTGACTTCTTGATGTGTAGTGCCTCGCAGATGTCAAGCTGCCTGCTGTCGCTGTATCTATCAATGATTTCTGTGTTGTTTGTTAAGATTTCTCTGGTGATGGTTTGGTTGTGGGAAGAGATTATATGTTCCTTGATAGAGCCCTGTTGCTTATGCATCGTTAATCGCCTGGAAAGAGATGTTGTTGTCTTGCCTATATACTGAGTTGTTTGGGCTTACAGTCCCCAAGTGGGCATTTGAAGGCATAGACGACATTGGTCTCTTTCAAAGCGTTCTGCTTTGTGTCTGGAGAGTTTCTCATGAGTAGGTTGGCAGTTTTCTTGGTTTTATAGTAAATCGTCAATTGTATCTTCTGATTTTTGTCTGTAGGGATAACGTTTCTATTAACAATACCTTTCAGGACCCTTTCCTCCGTTTTATGAGCTGTGGAGAAGAAGTTCCTGTAAAATAGCCTAATAGGGGGTATAGGTGTTGTATTAGTTGTCTCTTCAGAGGTTGCATGGCGTTTCACTTTCCTTCTTATGATGTCTTCAATGAAACCATTGGAGAAGCCGTTGTTGACTAGGACCTGCCTTACCCTACAGAGTTCTTCGTCGACTTGCTTCCATTCTGAGCTGTGGCTGAGAGCACGGTCGACATAAGCGTTAACAACACTCCTCTTGTACCTGTCTGGGCAGTCACTGTTGGCATTTAGGCACATTCCTATGTTTGTTTCCTTAGTGTAGACTGCAGTGTGGAAACCTCCGCTCCTTTCCATGACTGTTACATCTAGAAAGGGTAGCTTCCCATCCTTCTCCATCTCGTAAGTGAAACGCAACACAGAATTCTGCTTAAACGCCTCTTTCAGCTCCTGCAGATGTCTGACATCAGGTACCTGTGTAAAAATGGAGAAGGATGGGAAGCTACCCTTTCTAGATTGCAGTGTGGAAGTCTCCGTTCCTTTTCGTAACTGTTACATCTAAAATGGGGCAGCTTCCCATCATTCTTCATCTCGTAAGTGAAACTTAACATAGAATTCTGCTCAAATGTCTCCTTCAACTGCTGCAGACGTCTGCCTTCAGACGTCAGCAGTCGTCTGATGTCAGTCCCTTCAAGACTGTTTGACTGGAACTTATTTTCGACGGCTCATAAAACCGAGGAAAGGGTCCTGAAAAACATTATTGGTAGGAACGTTATCGCTACAGACAAAAATCAGAAACTACAATTGACAATTTACTTCAAAACAAAAAAAAAAAACGGTCAGGGTATGATGACTATGTAACCATGGTTGCCAGGGTATGATAACTATGTAACCATGGTTGCCAGGGTATGATAACTATGTAACCATGGTTGTCAGGGTATGATAACTATGTAACCATGGTTGCCAGGGTATGATAACTATGTAACCATGGTTGCCGGGTATGATAACTATGTAACCATGGATGCCAGGGTATGATAACTATGTAACCATGGTTGCCAGGGTATGATAACTATGTAACCATGGTTTCCAGCGTATGATAACCACTGGAGAATCAATGACTGCAGGAACAGTTCCTTCAGAACGCACCATCTGGTTCTATCAGTTTGCCGAAGGTCCCCCGGCCCATCATGGGATATTCATCACCTCATCAGTCATCAGAGTTACTGAGCCGAAACTTTCTCCTTCCTCTCTGATTTACTTAACCATGCTTCTGATGGGCTAGCATGCTACCTATCTCCCTGGCTACATAACCACACTTCTGATGGGTCAGCATGCTACCCATCTCCCTGGCTACATAAACCCGCGTCTGATGGGTCAGCATGCTACCTATCTCCCTGGCTACATAACCTCACTACTGATGGGTTACCAAGGTACTGTAGCATGGCCTCAATAACCCTCTAGAGGTTGTAGGTCAACACTTCCCCAAATCAATGAGGCAACATCCTACAATTGTATAAAGCACAAGTTAGTACACATGCTACGTCTGTACGTTTATACAACGTCCTAGTAACGTTAGTCCGTTTCGCCCTTGCAACGTTTGTGTGTTTCGTCCTAGCAACTTTAGTGAGTTTCGTCCTAGCAACGTTAGTCCGTTTCGTCCTAGCAACGTTAGTACATTTCGTCCTAGCAACGTTAGTCCGTTTCGTCCTAGCAACGTTAGTCCGTTTCGTCCTAGCAACGTTAGTACATTTCGTCCTAGCAACGTTAGTCCGTTTCGTCCTAGCAACGTTAGTCCGTTTCGTCCTAGCAACGTTAGTACATTTCGTCCTAGCAACTTTAGTGAGTTTCGTCCTAGCAACGTTAGTCCGTTTCGTCCTAGCAACGTTAGTACATTTCGTCCTAGCAACTTTAGTGAGTTTCGTCCTAGCAACGATAGTGCGTTTCGTCCTAGCAACGTTAGTGCGTTTTGTTCTAGCAACGTAAGTGCGTTTCGTACAAGCAAACGTAAGAGCGTTTCGTCCTAGAATCCTTAGTGCGTTTCGTACAAGCAACATAAGTGTGTTTCGAACCAGCAACGTAAGTGCGTTTCGTACAAGCAACATAAGTGCGTTTCGTGCAAGCAACATAAGTGCGTTTCGTACAAGCAACATAAGTGCGTTTCGTACAAGCAACATAAGTGCGTTTCGTACAAGCAACATAAGTGCGTTTCCTACAAGCAACATAAGTGCGTTTCGTAAAAACAACATAAGTGCGTTTCGTACAAGCAACGTAAGTGCGTTTCGTAAAAGCAACATAAGTGCGTTTCCTACAAGCAACATAAGTGCGTTTCGTCAAAGCAACATAAGTGCGTTTCCTACAAGCAACATAAGTGCGTTTCGTAAAAGCAACATAAGTGCGTTTCCTACAAGCAACGTAAGTGCGTTTCGAACAAGCAACGTAAGTGCGTTTCGAACAAACAACATAAGTGCGTTTCGTACAAGCAACGAAAGTCGTTTCGTACAAGCAACGTAAGTGCGTTTCGTACAAGCAACGTAAGTGCGTTTCCTACAAGCAACATGAGTGCGTTTCGTACAAGCAACGTAAGTGCGTTTCGTACATGCAACATGAGTGCGTTTCGTACAAGCAACGTAAGTGCGTTTCGGCCTGGCAACGTCAGTGCGTTTATACAACGTTTAAGCAACGTTTGTATAACCAACTAGAAAACCGTTGGTGCACATGTAGAACGTTCGTTTCATTGTTCCATTTCTGCCAGAGGTGCGACGAGTCCCCGTCGACACATGTGTTGTATGTGGTTCATCAAAGCTGTATTTTGTTCAGTATATACACTGAAGAACCCGTGTTGATGGACCAGCTGGTGGAAGTGGCGCTCAATGTCACGTCTTTACATACTTTATTATCAAGGGCATCAATAGTAATGACACCTGAAGCCTTCATACCCCGACCAGGTATGATACCAGCAAGTATACCCCACGAGGTATGATGCCAGCAAGCATACACCACCAAGTATGATACCAGCAAGTATACCCCACCAGGTATGATACCAGCAAGCATACCCCACGAGGAATGATGCCAGAAAGCATACCCCACCAAGTATGATACCAGCAAGTATACCCCACCAGGTATGATACCAGCAAGCATACCCCACCAGGTATGATACCAGCAAGCGTACTCCGCCAGGTATTATACCAGCAAGCATACCCCACGAGGTATGATACCAGCAAGCATACACCACGAGGTATGATACCAGCAAGAATACCCCACCAGTTATGATACCAGCAAGCATACCCCACGAGGTATGATACCAGCAAGCATACCCCGCCAGGTATGATACCAGCAAGCATACCCCACCAGGTATGATACCAGCAAGCATACACCACCAGGTATGATACCAGCAAGCATACCCCACCAGGTATGATACCAGCAAGCATACCCCACCAGGTATGATACCAGCAAGCATACCCCACCAGGTATGATACCAGCAAGCATACCCCACCAGGTATGATACCAGCAAGCGTACTCCGCCAGGTATGATACCAGCAAGCATACCCCACGAGGTATGATACCAGCAAGCATACACCACGAGGTATGATACCAGCAAGAATACCCCACCAGTTATGATACCAGCAAGCATACCCCACGAGGTATGATACCAGCAAGCATACCCCGCCAGGTATGATACCAGCAAGCATACACCACCAGGTATAATACCAGCAAGCATACCCCACCAGGTATGATACCAGCAAGCATACCCCCACCAGGTATGATACCAGCAAGCATACACCACGAGGTATGATACCAGCAAGCATACACCACCAGGTATATGACACCAAGAAAGCTTTTCTTAACCAGAATGTTATACAACTGTGTATTATGTGACAAAGAAAAGCTTAGAAGTCGCCCTCGTCTCGGAAGAGAAGGGAAAGTCTCTGGCTTTCAATTTCTGGAACCTTTCCATTGAGGAGAAAGGCGGGTATGGAAGGGGATTTAATACTATTATAAGGGTCGGGGAGAGAAGAGAGAAGTGCTGGAGTAAATAGGAGAAGAGAAGTGTCTTGTGGTGAATTGCGATGAGAGAGTAAGAGGCAAAAAATACGAAAAGGAACAGAGGAGGGCAGGAGGGAAACATTTAATGTGGGGAAAATGCATGAGAGATGGAAGAGGAGAGAGGGGAGAGAGAGAGAGAGAGAGAGAGAGAGAGAGAGAGAGAGAGAGGGGGGGGGATGGAGAGAGGGAAGGAGGGAGAAAGGATAGTACAGAGGGAGAGACGGAGGAAGATACAGAGGGAGACAGGGAAGGAGGGAGGGAGACAAGGAGGGAGGGAGACAGGGAGGGAGGGAGACAGGGAGGGAGGGAGACAGGGAGGTAGGGAGACAGGGAGGGAGAGTTAGACAGTGAGGGAGTTAGTGGTAAGGTTTTTGATGTTCAGATAACTTAAGGAAATATATTTTTAGTTGTAAGAAGACAAATAGACAATGAAGCGAAGTTGGGAGATATGCCTTGTTAAGGCCGGCAAGAACTGTCCTCAGCTGGTGGGGGGCGGGGGGGGGGTGCGGTGGCGTCCTCAGCTGGTGGGGGGCGGGGGGATGGTACGGTGGCGTCCTCAGCTGGTGGAAGGTGGGGGAGGGGTGCGGTGGCGTCCTCAGCTGGTGGGGGGCGGGGATGGTACGGTGACGTCCTCAGCTGGTGGGGGGCGGGGGGGGGGGGTGTGGTACGGTGGCGTCCTCAGCTGGCGGGGGGGGGGGATACGGTGGCGTCCTCAGCTGGTGGGGAGCGGGGGGGGAAAGTGGTACGGTGGCGTCCTCAGCTGTTAAGGGGGCGGGGGGGGGCGGTACGGTGGCGTCCTCAGCTGGTGGGGGGCGGGGGGGATGCGGTGGCGTCCTCAGCTGGTGGGGGGCGGGGGGGGGGATGCGGTGGCGTCCTCAGCTGGTGGGGGGCGGGGGGGGGGGGTGGTACGGTGGCGTCCTCAGCTGTTAAGGGGCGGGGGGGGGGCGGTACGGTGGCGTCCTCAGCTGGTGGGGGGCGGGGGGATGCGGTGGCGTCCTCAGCTGGTGGGGGGCGGGGGGGGGTGCGGTGGCGTCCTCAGCTGGATGTGGTACGGTGGCGTCCTCAGCTGGTGAGGGGGCGGGGGGGGGGGTGCGGTGGCGTCCTCAGCTGGTGGGAGGCGGGGGGGGGTACGGTGGCGTTCCTCAGTTGGTGGGGTGCGGGGGGGGGGGGGTGGTACGGTGGCGTCCTCAGCTGGTGGGGGGGGCGGGGGGGGGTGGTGGTGACTGGTCCTCAGCTGGTAGGGGGGCGAGGGGGGGGTTCGGTGGCGTCCTCAGCTGGTGGGGGGCGGGGGGGGGTGGTACGGTGGCGTCCTCAGCTGGTGGGGGCGGGGGGGGGACGTGTGGGCGTCCTCAGCTGGTGGGGGGCGGAGGGGGTGGTACGGTGGCGTCCTCAGCTGGTGGTGGGGCGGGGGGGGGGGTTGTGGTGGCGTCCTCAGCTGGTGGGGGCGGG
>WNGS01165503.1:35152430-35162538 GCA_020271785.1 Procambarus virginalis
GAGTAGTGGCAGGGCTGGTGAACCTTCAGCAGGGAGTAGTGGCAGGCTGGTGAACCTTCAGCAGGGCTGGTGAACCTTCAGCAGGGAGTAGTGGCAGGGCTGGTGAACCTTCAGCAGGGCTGGTGAACCTTCAGCAGGGAGTAGTGCAGGGCTGGTGAACCTTCAGCAGGGAGTAGTGGCAGGGCTGGCGAACCATCAGCAGGGAGTAGTGGCAGGGCTGTTGAACCTTCAGCAGGGAGTAGTGGCAGGGCTGGTGAACCTTCAGCAGGGAGTAGTGGCAGGGCAGGTGAACCTTCAGCAAGGAGTAGTGGCAGGGCTGTTAAACCTTCAGCAGGGAGTAGTGGCAGGGCTGATGAACCTACAGCAGGGAGTAGTGGCAGGGCTGATGAACCTACAGCAGGGAGTAGCTGCAGGGCTGGAGAACCTTCAGCAAGGAGTAGCAGTAGGGCTGGAGAACCTTCAGCAAGGAGTAGTGGCAGGGCTGGTGAACCTTCAGCAGGGAATAGCAGCAGGGCTGATGAACCTACAGCGGAAAGTAGTGGCAGGGCTGTTGAACCTTCAGCAGGGAGTAGTGGCAGGGCTGATGAACCTTAAGCAGGGAGTAGTGGCAGGGCTGGTGAACCTTCAGCAGGGAGTAGTGGCAGGGCTGGTGAACCTTCAGCAGGGAGTAGTGGCAGGGCTGATGAACCTTAAGCAGGAGTAGTGGCAGGGCTGGTGAACCTTCAGCGGGGAGTAGTGGCAGGGCTGGTGAACCTTCAGCGGGGAGTAGTGGCAGGGCTGGTGAACCTTCAGCAGGGAGTAGTGGCAGGGCTGGTGAACCTTCAGCAGGGAGTAGTGGCAGGGCTGGTGAACCTTCAGCGGGAGTAGTGGCAGGGCTGGTGAACCTTCAGCAGGGAGTAGTGGCAGGGCTGGTGAACCTTCAGCGGGGAGTAGTTGCAGGGCTGGTGAACCTTCAGCAGGGAGTAGTGGCAGGGCTGGTGAACCTTCACCAGGCAGTAGCTTCAGGGCTGGTGAACCTTCACCAGGGAGTCGCGGCAGGGTAGCGGCATCATGTTCACCACCACTACATGTAACACCATGTGTACCACCACTACATGTAATACTATGTGTACCACCACTACATGTAACACTGTGTACCACTACTACATGTAGCACCAAATATACCACCACTACATGTAACACTATAGGTACCACTACTACATGTAGCACCAAATGTACCACCACTACATGTAACACTATGTATACCACCAGTACATGTTACACCGTGTTCAACACCACTACATGTAACATCATGTGTACCACCACTACATAGTACACTATGTGTACCTCCACTGCATGATATGTTTAACACATCTCTAACCCTGTCCATGGAGGACAGAAGAAAATGTATATATGCCGATTAGCATTGTAAATGTGTGGCCACGTCTGTGGTAGAAAAAAAAAAAAAAACTGCATGAAACACCATGGGTACCACCACTTCATGTAACACTATTTGTACCTGTACTACATGAAACACCATGGGGTACCTCCACTCCATGAAACACTATGTGTACCACCAATGCATGTAACACTATGGGTAGTAGTAGGCATCCATCAGTCTCAGGAGACTATGGAGTTGGGCTCTGATGTCGGCCTAGTCTGGAGTGGCCTCACCAGGGCACAAACCCAGGGTAGGTTGATTCGGGGGAGAAGCTGTATCCAGGCAGCAGATTCCCTCTCTCCACGGCGCTGAAAGTCTCCAATGGAAAGGTAGACGCCAATACGATTGGTTCCAGCGCCGTCGCAGGAACTGAGTTCCGGGGTTGACTTTGAAGTTGGTGAAGATGGGCTTAGGGACCTCCATCCCTGGAGACCGCCGTGGTCGGGGCCGGAGAAGAACCACAAAATCAAGGGTATGAACGACCCCAGCCTCATGAAGGAGAGCCTGGGCCGCACCACCCTCGGGAGGTGGACGTCCTGGTCCCACACCGGTCCCGGTATCCATGTAACACCAATGGTGTTACATGGGTACCACAACAACATGTAACACGATTGGTACCACCACCACAAGTAACTATATGTGTACCACCACTACATGAAACACCATGGGGTACCACCACTACATGTAACACCGTGGGGTACCACCACTACACGTAACACCATGGGTACCACCACTACATGTAACACCATGGGGTACCACCACTACATGTAACACCATGGGGTACCACCACTACATGTAACACCGTGGGTACCACCACTACATGTAACACCATGGGTACCACCACTACATGTAACACCATGGGTACCACCACTACATGTAACACCATGGGGTACCACCACTACATGTAACACCATGGGTACCACCACTACATGTAACACCGTGGGTACCACCACTACATGTAACACCATGGGGTACCACCACTACATGTAACACCATGGGGTACCACCACTACATGTAACACCATGGGGTACCACCACTACATGTAACACCATGGGGTATACAGATGCAACTGGGAGAGTGGTGAACCCCGACAGAGAGAGTGCATCTTCTGCCAAACTGTCACAGAAAAGCCATTACTTCACTATCTTCTAGAATGTGAAGCAACCAACGACCCTAGAAGAGCTTTAAGAGTTCCTGAATCTTGCTGTGGCCACCCTGAAGCCATCAACAGAGCCACGCTCCTGGTCAACAAAGGTGTCCAGCAGCAGGACGCCCTCATAAAGACTGTGAAGCAGTATCCTCCCCCGCGATAACAGCTCGATGATTAAATGCAATCTCAGAATAATGAAAAGAATTACGGAGAAAAAAAAAATTGTACCACTTACGGCTATTCATGCCCGTGCCACCTCTTGGGTGGCTTAATCTTTATCAATCAATCAATCACCATGGGGTACCACCACTACACGTAACACCATGGGTACCACCACTACATGTAACACCATGGGTACCACCACTACACTAACACAATGGGTACCACCACTACATGTAACACCATGGGTACCACCACTACATGTAACACCATGGGTACCACCACTACATGTAACACCATGGGTACCACCACTACATGTAACACCATGGGTACCACCACTACATGTAACACCATGGGTACCACCACTACATGTAACACCATGGGTACCACCACTACATGTAACACCATGGGTACCACCACTACATGTAACACCATGGGTACCACCACTACATGTAACACCATGGGTATCGCCACTACATTTAACATAATGGGTACCACCACTACATGTAACACCATAGGTACCACCACAACATGTAACACAATGGGTATCGCCACTACATGTAACACCATAGGTACCACCACTACATGTAACACCATGGGTATCGCCACTACATTTAACATAATGGGTACCACCACTACATGTAACACCATGGGTACCACCACTACATGTAACACCATGGGTATCGCCACTACATTTAACATAATGGGTATCGCCACTACATTTAACATAATGGGTACCACCACTACATGTAACACCATAGGTACCACCACAACATGTAACATAATGGGTACCACCACTACATGTAACACCATAGGTACCACCACTACATGTAACACCATAGGTACCACCACTACATGTAACACCATGGGGTACCACCACTACATGTAACACCATAAGGTACCACCACTACATGTAACACCATGGGTACCACCACTACATGTAACACCATGGGTACCACCACAACATGTAACACAATGTGTATCGCCACTACATTTAACATAATGGGTGCCACCACTACATGTAACACCATGGGTATCGCCACTACATTTAACATAATGGGTACCACCACTACATGTAACACCATGGGGTACCACCACTACATGTAACACCATGGGCACCACCACTACATGTAAGACCATGGGTACCACCACTACATGTAACACCATGGGTACCACCACTACATGTAACACCATGGGTACCACCACTACATGTAACACCATGGGTACCACCACTACATGTAACACCATGGGTACCACCACTACATGTAACACCATGGGTACCACCACTACATGTAACACCATGGGTACCACCACAACATGTAACACAATGGGTATCGCCACTACATTTAACATAATGGGTGCCACCACTACATGTAACACCATGGGTATCGCCACTACATTTAACATAATGGGTACCACCACTACATGTAACACCATGGGGTACCACCACTACATGTAACACCATGGGCACCACCACTACATGTAACACCATGGGTACCACCACTACATGTAACACCATGGGTACCACCACTACATGTAACACCATGGGCACCACCACTACATGTAACACCATGGGTACCACCACTACATGTAACACCATGGGTACCACCACAACATGTAACACAATGGGTATCGCCACTACATTTAACATAATGGGTGCCACCACTACATGTAACACCATGGGTATCGCCACTACATTTAACATAATGGGTACCACCACTACATGTAACACCATGGGGTACCACCACAACATGTAACACCATGGGTACCACCACTACATGTAACACCATGGGTACCACCACTACACGTAACACCATGGGGTACCACCACAACATGTAACACCATGGGTACCACCACTACATGTAACACCATGGGGTACCACCACAACATGTAACACCATGGGTACCACCACTACATGTAACACCATGGGTACCACCACTACACGTAACACCATGGGGTACCACCACAACATGTAACACCATGGGTACCACCACTACATGTAACACCATGAGGTACCACCACAACATGTAACACAATGGGTATCGCCACTACATTTAACATAATGGGTACCACCACAACATGTAACACCATGGGTATCGCCACTACATTTAACATAATGGGTACCACCACTACATGTAACACCATGGGGTACCACCACAACATGTAACACAATGGGTATCGCCACTACATTTAACATAATGGGTACCACCACTACATGTAACACCATGGGTACCACCACTACATGTAACACCATGGGTACCACCACTACATGTAACACCATGGGTACCACCACTACATGTAACACCATGGGTACCACCACTACATGTAACACCATGGGTACCACCACTACATGTAACACCATGGGTACCACCACTACATGTAACACCATGGGTACCACCACTACATGTAACACCATGGGTACCACCACTACATGTAACACCATGGGTACCACCACTACATGTAACACAATAGGGTATGTTATGAACCCCAATTTATAAAATATGGGTTATGCAACTACGAGTCACGGTCTCCCCATTTAACTGTTAGGAGGGAGTAACCTTCAGCATCACTGGAACAAATAGCCAGGCCCAATATATATCAATGTTCTAGGGGAGTGAAAGGCTACCAGCAATTATTGCAGTTTACTAACATTAATCTATATCCACAATATTAAAATAAAACATTTCACTAATAATACACACTATTACTTTATATCTAGCTTCGCAACAACTGGGCGTGATACATCAAAAGCGGTCTGTAAACTGCATCAATCAACACTAGCTGACACCAGGAACCTTTCTGGCGCAGTGGAACACTAGCGCTTATATGCTGCTAATCCCAAAACCGGGTGGTGTCACTACCAGTAACACATGAGGAATGAGGTAACAAAATCACAGAGCACCATGGCCTTACTTAAGTTCCTCAGAATACTACCTCACAAAGACATATAAAACCCTCTACCACCTGGTATACATAATGAACAACAGCACAAATGATCCATATAAATACATACTGTTACATGAGTATAAATCTAGCAGGCATACTACCCAAATAAGGTCACAAATCACGGACTAAACGCTTACAGGTCCACTCGCCTGGAGAGGTCAGAGAGTAGTGGCGCCTTGAGCCAACCTTGTTGAGAGGCGACACAGTAACCAACTCCAATAAGGCAACTGACCTTCAACTTTCAAATCTCTCTAACTCATTTGCAACATAAACTCACTCAGGAACTTCTAATTCAACATACAACAACTTAAGAGTATAAGGCACAACCTTACATATGAAGTACAATAAGAATTCACTACATTAAAGAAATTATCATGGAATACAAAATAAGCACACAAAGAATTCGCATGGCTACGAGATGGTAACACTGGCGAAGTCGGTACATCAGAAGGAGTGAGGAGTTTCCGAGTTTCAAAGCCCTAGAGCAGGCAAGCAGGGGTTGAAGACAGGGGCGAGGATGTAGAAATCTTGAGCAAGGAACTGGAGATGAGGTGAAGAGGGGAGATGAAAGATCGGTGGCCCAACCACCGTGGGTAAGAATTGCAGCTGATGCTGCGGTTTGGTGGTAGAGTGGAGTTCTCATGGGTGCTCGATGGTGTGTCTTGTAGGAGGCAGGGCTTCTCGTCAAGATGTTCTTTTCAGCTTTGCGTTGGTGTTCTACTTATTTCTTGATATACTAGGGCGCAGATCGTCGGTGTTTTTCTTCTTCCCAGGCCTCCTGTCCTTCTTGGTCTTGCTACGTGTCGATACGGTGAGGCTATCGTTGGAGGTAGCTTCCAGCCGGAAATCTTCTGTTGTGTAGGGGTGCTGCAGTGGAGGAGATGGTGTTCCCACCGAAACGTCCTCATCTGAAGAGTCAGCTGAGTCAGAAGTAGATGTAGCGACTCGTGGAGGTCGAGTTCTTGCCTGTTGAGGCTTAATGGAAGTTGCAGCTGGTTTAGGCCATTGAGAGGGTTCGCACACGAGAGGTGGAACTGTAGCAGTAGTCGGTAGAGGAGGCGTCTGGGTGGCTTGTGATGAAGTTTCTGGAGGAGCAGGCTTTGCTGTTGATAGTAGTCCGTGAGCACGGCGGCGTTCACGGTGATGTCAGGGATCAAGACTGAGTCTTGGGAACTTAAAGTGGTGTTGGTGAAGACTTCTTCTGGAACTATGAAAGCTGGAAGACCATTTGCTTTGTATAGAATATTTAATATTCTTACATATTCCTGGGGGTTATTGCAAGCTATCATGCTGGCAGCCGATGTCAATGCTTGAACTGTGCTGTTCAGTGGTTGGTTGGTGTGGGCCGGGAGTGATGGCTGGCTCGACGAATCGCTGGATGGCGTTTGGGAGCTGGCTCCCCATTGGCTGGTCGTAGCAGTGGGACGTCCTCCCGGAAGCTCCGGGAAAATGGCGGCTTGGGCGTTGAAACCTGGAGTAGAGGTGGTCGCTGATTGGCTTGTTGCTTCAGAGGTACTGGCTCCGGTTGAAGATGTGGATTTCTCCATGTTTTTAATGACGTCTTGTCTATGAGGACAACGTATGGAGATTGCTGGATGGTCGCCTTTGCACAGCAAACAGCATAGTGTTACAGACTTGCAGATGGAGTAATGGTGGTCAGCTGAGCAGAGGCTACACTTCTGAATGCGCTGGGTACATTTGCTGGTGGAGTGGGTGTACTCGTAGCACTTGAGGCACTGGTTGATGATGTGAAAACGTTCCATCTTCTCACGGAATGACGGAATGTGAATTCCAAAGCTGTAAACACCATTTCTGGCAGCCATGGTAGCCGCAGCTACTGTCTCGAAGGTCAGCTTCAGGGAGCGATTTCTGTTGAAGAAGTGAGCTTCGTGAAGCCCTTGGTCCGGGTTTGATGCCTTGAAGTCGCGCATGAACGCTCTTTCATCAGCTTCATCTTGTTCCACGATCCATTGGCTGAGATCATGAATAACGACAGAGTGTTCAGCCAGGTACTGGCGTGGGAAGTTGAGACGAAGGTGTTGGTTGGAGAAATTGGTGCTGAAAAACAGAACTTTGTCGACTTCCTCCTCACTATAAAAGAAGAAGAGGATGTCCGTGCCTTCCTGTTTGATGTCGTTGGGTGTCACTCCTGCAATGTCTTTAAAGAGCTTCAGGAGAGATGTCTTGGAGAATGGTAGCTCGTTAAGGGGCGTACCCCGAATCTTGTAGCGTCTGTGACGCATGATGAGCTTCCTAGTGGCCGATGGGTCTCTCTCAAAGACTACACGTCACTGGAGATGGCCTCCCGTCTCTACCCGGCATAAAATACCAAGTTAGGAGTGGGGTCTGACCATCTAGAGTGACGAAAGTCTTCTGCCAATTATTTACCCACCCGGCAGTGCTAGGTGCGAGAGAGAAGAGCTGGAGCAACGAGAACACGTCCGGCCGTGACGGTTGCAAGTTGCTGACTCCTGAGGGGTGAGGGGGTTAGGGAGGATTTACGACATACGCCAACGGTTATACACATGCATATAAAAATAATAAATATATTAGATATATACAACATGTATATCAAAAGATTGTCTAAGTGGAAAACATTTCCTAGTGCCGTATATTCATTAAATGTCATGACAATGTGACAATGCAAGGTACAACACTAAAATGGAAACTACTCAGTATACATATGAATAATTCATCTGTAAACTAAATGTATACATTCCCCAACATGGGCCACATAATGTTACCTATATAGCATTGATGTAGCATTACTTACAATACGCATACAAGGATGTTTTTCAAACTCCATGACATTAGGCTATTGCTGTAACTAGACATCTAATATATATCCACAATTACACGGCATACAACTTTGATACAGAATTATTATAGACTTAAAAATGTATGTCACACATTGACAATACATTAAATAAGAATAATATATGGTAACATAAGATTATATCATATACACAATATTCGTGATACGAGGCTATCAACCAAGATATCACTGTATTGTTTGAGCACATTCATACACCAGTCTCAGTATGATCATACTGGTGTATGCGTGGTCATAACAGGATACCACCACTACATGTAACACCATGGGTACCTCCACTACATGTATCACCATGGGTACCACCACTACACGTAACACCATGGGTATTACCACTACATGTAACACCTTGGATACCACCACTACACGTAACACCATGGGTATTACCACTACACATAACACCATGGGTACCACCACTACACATAACACCATGGTACCACCACTACCATAATAACATGGTTCCCACCACCTCCCCTACCAGACTGTGGCCACTCCGCTCCTGCAGGATGCAGCATGCATTAACCTGGGACTCTGCTCCAGCAAGTGCTGTAAGTATACACTAATGTATCTTTATCTGCTATTTCTTGCCGATGCAGCTGAGATTGCCTTACAGTTCACTACTGCTTAATTTTTAAGATGGTCAATGATATTATTTGCTGTACTTTTTTCCTGCGAAAATCAAATAGCATCTTCGATGAGTTTTATTACTGAAATGATTCTCAACTGGATAGGTCGATGCAGACACGACTTCAAATTTTCAAATTTCAATTCCTGATGGTCCATATGGTTGGGAAGCATTCCTTCACTCCGCCCTCACTTCCCAGCCTGGAGACTGTCCTCATTCTATACGAATGTCATATACTAATACTTCCTAAAATTCTTACAAAACTGATGAGTTATGGTGTTGCAGTTAGAAAGGTAACGGGTTCGTGCAGGTCGTCCTCCCAGTGCCTGGCGCCCGTCACGGGCAACAGCAGCTGTGCCGGAGGACAGTGTTTGTGTGCTCCCATCACCCCATACTTCGGTGTTCAGTGGATGAACCAGACCAACGTTTGCGCTCCTGTACCCAGTAAGTCTCAGTTATCTTGCATGATATATGAAGGGCCCTCTCTGGGTATTATACCTATATTGGGGTTTTCAGGCTAGCCTTGAATTTTTACTGTTTTTTACAGTTAATTTGTTTTAATTTGAGTATCAAGTACGAGTAAAATAAGAAATGGTAAGGATGAAGCCACACACCATTTTGTCTCAGTATTATTATAGTGACGGTGTAACTAGCAGGCGACACTGACTCACCAGAGAAACATTTGGCCTAAACGTTTTAACTGAGAGATTGGTTAACATTTGCAAGAAATCACTTTACTCAGATTAATTCAACATTTTGGTTACCTTTTGATAATTCCGAGGATCTCGTTCCCACGACTCAATATCTGCCCATATATAGTCAAATCTATTTTAAAATTCACAGTGAATTTCTTACAAACACATTATATGTTTGTTAATTGTGCTTGAGGTGGCTAAGCATCGGCTCTTTGGAACCGATAAACAGTTTCCTGCGCCTACTGGGTTTAAGCTATCTGAAATTGAAACTGTTTTGTCCCCC
>WNGS01165503.1:35163538-35175748 GCA_020271785.1 Procambarus virginalis
GTTGTGTGTAGTGTGTTGTCTGGTGTTGTCTGTGGTTGGGTTGTGTGTTGTGTCCGCTTTGTGTGTAGTGGCTGTAGCTTGTTGTATGTGTGGAATGGACAGGCTATGACACCTGCCCCCTGTCCCGTAACACCCACATTCAAAGGGGTGCCGCTTACCGAGTTTAGCGGGGTGTAGGGAATTGGTTGGCTTTCCGAGCCCCAAACAAGAAACGGGGCATCCAGAAAATGAAAATGACCAAAAAAACACACGGTGCAAAAAAAACGAATAGTGCTGAAGTGTTGGTTCATGAAGGAAAATCTGATTGTCTGTCAGCTGGCAAAACCACAGTATGAGGAGTATAAAACCTAAGCGCAGCAATATATAGTCTGAAAGCGGGTGAGACAAAATTCTCAAAAAAGTTATGGGGCGTAAAGGAGAAAATCACCGAGAGCTTGGGTTGATAAAGATGATTATAGAGTGATAGCTATAGTAAGGATATAGATACAATGACTATATAACTAGGGTAAGTAGGACCAGGGCCAGCAATTGCTACCGATGTTGTGTTTGAGCTTGTCTTGTGAGTGGGGGCTATTTGAGTATGTTGGGTAGGGGGCTTTTGGATCAGTGCAGACCTTGCCATAATTGGGGGCCTAGGGGTTTCAAGGCCCCCTGGCTGGTTGGGTTGTGTTGTTCTAAAGTTTTTTGTATGCACGTAATTTTTTGCAAAGATAAAAGCCTTTCCTGTTTGTAAGCCGTTAATTTAACCAGGTATAGTACTCGTTAACACTGTAGACCGAGGAGTCAATAATTATTACATTCCAGTTGTACTTAAGTTATATGACTAAAAATACATCCCTATCAAGTTAGTCCGTGTTGCCCTTTGTAAGTCCATCTTAAGCTCAGATAGAGCTAAATAAGCCCCACTAAGCTCAATAGAGCAAATAGGGAGCCCCACCTATGCTCAAAGAGTCAAATACGAGCCCTTTCCGCTTAAGAACACTTGGTTCTGTATCTATGGTTGTTAAATAACCAAACCTCTCAAAAACGATGAAGTCGGGGAGGGCGGAACAACTGCGATCAAAAAAAAAAATAAAGGTAAGTGAGGCTACGTTACCGTCAATGAAAATACAAATTCTAAACTAAATATCTATATAGAGAAATGCACAAAAGGAGGAAAGAGAGAGGTTCAGTTCTAGCGGCACGTGTGCTCTGGTACTAAAAAGTTTGAAACTTTATAGTAAAAAGGGCAATGCGAGATTGGATAACGTGAGTAAAAAGAGGGAGGGAGGTATTCAGAGAGAACTGAAAAAGGCGCAATCGCAATGGAAGTGTCATATATTGTATGAGGTTACCTGAGATTGAATACCTCATATTAACTGTAGTTGAGACGTTTTGCTTGACTGTCAATTTTAAGACATGCTCAAATGTGGTGGGTGGGGGATAAGATCTGTATGAGAAAACTGTTCAGGGTGGAGAATAGGAAATTGATGGACGAGGGTTTCGGATTAGAAAAATTGGGGGATTGAGAAAAAGAAGGGGGGAAGAGGAAAAAACAAAACGGCAGGTAGTCAACGGAAGAATCCGCAGCAGAAGATAGGCGTGGGGGGGGGTTAGGTACCGACGTCACTTGTTAAAATGACTTGTTTTTCGCACTTGGGCTAAATACCTCGTCGCCGTTTTGTATGCAAGAATCGGTCAGCTGACTTGTATAATGTGGTTAGGGGCGTAAACTGCTCTTTCTGCTTGTCCTCGGGGCCCGGCCCTTTTTATACGTCTCACCTCCCTTGCCATGTCTAACCCACCGCGTAGATTCGTCCTACAGAAAATCATGACAAACGCGGGGCAAACGTCACGCTCCCCCAAAGAAATACCCGACCGGCCACGCACCAGCACCCGTATTATCAAACACATACCCCGGGCAAAAGCACCTCCCCCCCTTCACAATCGAGCCACCCAACCAAACCCAAACTCTCCTCACTAAAAAACACTCCCTTTGTCGACTCCAAACCTGTGGGGTCCGTAATTCCATTCCCCTCACCTTTGTATCCCCACACAAGTAATGCTGGAATATCGGGGGAGAAGATAGAGCCAATGCTGTTCGTTTAAATCCCGCACCTCTATTCAGTGCTTTGCCGTAGGTTTCTTATGACAAGTATTAATGGTTATAAATGGTCTAACAAAAAGTAAAAAGAATACCAAAAAAAAACACACAGAGCACGAAGTTATTGTTTGGGGGGGGGGGGGGGGGAGGTTGATGTGGGGGTAATGAAAAAGGTAGTAATAAAATGTGTCTCGTTGGCAGGATGAAACAGTTGTGAAAATCCAACGTGAAGGTAAAGGGGCCAACATAAAAAAAAAATGAGAGAATTTTTTCCGTTATATTCACTTTCCTTCCTGTTTTACTCTGCCGCTACGGTGGCAATAGTTTTCTTAGAAAATTAAATTGGCGAGATACAGGGGGGGGTGTCGTGTTGGTGATGGTATCGTGAGAAAACCCAGTAGCTGGAACTTATCTGGTCACATTCTTTTCATCACCTCATACTATTTATATATATAAGTGCTGTACAGATGTAGTGCTGCTTGTGGGCGGGGCCCGGGGGTATTGGCTTCCACTGGTCAGTTCAGCGGAATTGGGAGAGTTAACATTTCCTAAAGTACTCTTATTTTTACCAAAATAAGAATTAAAAACGAAATTGGTGGCCTTATTAGATCTTCCACTTTGAAACAGAAAATCAATACCAAATAAGAGAATGGGGCCTTGGGAAAGGTCGTATTCAGGCTCAGAGTGGCACCATCATCTCAATAACTAGCTAAACCAGTTGAGTCCTATAGAAGTTGCTCACGGGTGTACTGAAACCCCGCATCTAGATAAGCCTTGGGTTATCAATAAACCGCTACTATGGAGATAGCACCAAGTCCCTTACATATCACATATCTGCCATAAAAGTTATCCCATTGGTCATTAATAGATATCATATTGACTTTGGCGTTTGAACACACAGAAATTCATTCTGCACGTCTAAGGAAGGTACCAAATGGTGGGGGGGTGGGGGGCGGGGGGAGGTTGGTTGGTACCTGGACACGGCTCCATACCGTTGTGGCGGCAAAAACCAATCACGGAGCATCACATAAATTATGGTCCAACATGAATGGGGGGAAAAAACACCATTTTTGTGCGGGTGCCACATAATACCCTTGGGGGGGGTCTATCGTGTGCGATCACATAACCTTTACTGGGCTACAGGGGAGGGGGGAGAAAACCAATAGTTGCGCCAACGGAGGGTGAGGGGGGGAGGCGCCATTTATTGGCCAACCGATAATAGAAAGACCAATTTGAAACAATGTACACAGAGGCAAGGTAGGGTTAAGCCGACAATATGTATGGCCACATCAGTGGGGGACCCTGGTTATGGCCAACGATACGGCACCAATAACCATAAATATGTCAACATATAGCTGCATTGTTATGGGGCTGTCACAGAGAAAAAGCCATTTGATGGGCAATACAAACATAGAACTCAGCTTCTATGGCAAACAACGTAAAAAAAATGACCATGTAATATGGTTCGCGACTAGGGACCAGTTTATTGGCCAAACGGAGTGGGAAACCTGTTAGGAGTGGGCGCAACATGAACAGAGGATTTAGGTAGGGCCACGGGGAAGATCACCCCATTTGTACTGGATTCCTAGAATTTTTAAAGCAAAGGGTTCGTTAAAAAATTTTAAAGAAAACTTACTCTGGGTGAAGTGTCTTGCATTTTTCCCTTGCACTAAAAGGCATGTATTTAATTGTTTTAACATTTCCTTTCATGTGATTTATCATGTCAACCAGTCCTAACGATACTAAGGTGTTCTTGCACCCCCCCCCCCCCCCTACGCGGGTGGTCCTACAGCCCCTCGCCCGCAAGGGGTCCACACACACTTTCAACCCCCCCCATTTGATCTTCCGTTGTGCCCTCGGCGGTGCAGCCGCGCGCGAGCTGGGTCCCCCCCCCAGCCGGACCAAGTGTGCCACAAGCTCAACTAAACTTAGTCGCACCCATCACTGCTACCCGACAGTCTATTGGCTGGGGTTAGTGGTATCTGTTGTTTCTGGGGTGGAGGCAAATGATGTGAAGTTGGGGGCACTTGATTGGTGGTTTGTATTTTTCATCGGGTTCACAAAGGTAACGTTGTGAGTGGGCAATTTAGTGTATGGGCACTTGAGCAGTATGACCGTTAGGTTTGCAAAATATTAGAGTGATGGACATGGTGGCCAATCATAAGGGAATTGTGAAGATTGCCAGAGACGGGAGGAGGTTGAACAATTGTATGAGGATGCAGGTGGTGGCATGGACTAGGTGGTTGTATAGTGAGGAGGGAGGTAGAGGAGTTTGGGCGTGTGTGGTTTTAAATGGGGGAGGAAAGGGTAGTTTATCCTGAGAGGGATAGGTGTGAAATGGAGGTTGGAGGCGTGTGGTGTGAAGATATAGGCAATGTCGAGAAAAGAAGAGGGGGTATTGGGGTGATAAGAATAGTTGGTTAGGTTGTTGAGCAAGGAGGGGTGGGGATGGGAGGTAAAGGCTAACGCAGCTTACGGGGAAACCGATATGGTGTATACGAGTTACGGTGGGGGGGGGAGGGGTAGTGGGAGGGGATAGGCTGTTGAAAAGGAGTGTAGGGTCTGGTGGGTAAGGGCGCGAGGGTGTGGGCAGGGGGTAGAATTAGCAAGAGGGGGGAAGGAAAAGGGAATGGAAAATATATGAGGGGAAAGTTGGGCACAAAGTATTGGAGGGCGCCAGTCAAGGGGGTCCTCCCTTGTCCAGGGGCTCGAACCTCAATGTCGAAACCTCCCCGGGGTGAGCCGTCCCGGGGGGTGTGCAGGGGCCGGGGTCGTGGCCTATCAGGATCTTGTCAGACGCGGGGGGTGTGGGGGTCTCTCTTGCCAAATGTTTCTTTTCGTAATATCTCTGATGTAAAGCCGCGGACACTAATGCGTTGCCGACAGATGGGGGCAGGCGTACAGGGAAGGGGATTGGAACGGGGTGTGGCGAGGCTCAACCACGAGTACCCTAAGGCGCACCAACTCTTTCTACAAGCAGCTAAGGCGAGTGCGGGTACCGGGTTAATACAGCGTGGGGGCGGGGTGCGGGCGGATCTTCCATACAGCAGGGGACTAGAAATCCCACATAACTCTGTGCGCCTCCATCTTGGAACGTAAAGGTGTTCTGAGCTGCCAGTGGGGGGGGGGGGGGTGGGGGGGGGGGCCAGGGAGGTGAGGGAGGTGAGAGATTAATCTCAAAAAACTGCTATCAGCGGAAGAGGGGAGAAAGGGAATCGGGTGGGCGGAGGAAGAAAGGGGGAAAGAGAGGGAGAGGAGGAGGAAGAAAGAAAGAAGAAGGGAGAATGGGGGAGAAGAGGACGAAGAAAGAAGGGAGAAGAAAAAACAGAGGCGGGGGAAGGAGGCGGTGGCGTCGTTCGCCTGCCGCAGTTTTGGTCTGTTGGGGTTCCCATGTAAGGCACTCACCTTCTCTTGTTTTATTTATGTTATTGGCTGCTTCATGGTAAACTGGTCATTAACTTTTGTTTCACTCTTTTTTGACATGTTGACAGGTATCAACGAAACGGATCTCTTAGTGTCAGACCACAATAAAGCTGTAAGGTGCACTTTAGAGAGTTATTTCTTCAACAATATCATATGAATTTTATTGAAGAATCCGTACTAGAACTGGGGATACCACTCTTTCGGTTTTTGGTGTGGTGAGTTATAACAGTGTTGTGTTCGATAAAGAAGACGTACTTCCAATATAATAGTTATAATATATATATATATATATAATAGGACTGCTAATCGTTACAGTGGTCAATATCGACACACTGTTACAAACCCTCAGCAACCCAGTTTGCTCTACTCTGATAGCGTGATCACACTACGACTGCTATCGTTAATGGTGATATCTACGTGACAAGATTCTCATGCTGAACAGGTGCAGTGTCTGATGTGTCGCACCAGTAATGCGTTGTATACCTTAAAAGCTTACATTCCATTTTTATATAATTGAATGCATTTTTATGGAAATTTCATCGGCTGTTCCATCACTGTGAATTCGGGAGCTAAGCTTTGGGCGTGAGCGTTAATGTTGGTAACGACATGTTCTATTTGTCTAGTGAAATATATTGATAACGTAACACTAATGGGTTCCAATATATTCCATATCTATCAGTACAATCATGCCTATTTCAGCACTCGTATAGTTCCTGTAACACCATTTGCACCAATGGATTATATTTTATTGTGGTTGTTTATTTAACCACACAGTTTGATCACTAGAGCAGTAAAGAGGATAGTAAAGAAAATTTTATGTATTCTGGCTGTCTTGCTATGTCTGAGACGCATTTACTAGGATTTTTTTCAATCAAGTGTTGCTCAGAACTCTCTCACTGGCAAGCTTTCCCGACCGTGGCCATCGTGGTGTTGTCTTGAAGATGCACTCGTATAATTCTCAGCTGGCAGCATATATATACATAATAATAAATATGTATATATTATAAATATAATATATATATATATATATATAATATATATATATATATATATATATATGTATATATATATATATATATATGTATATATTATATGCGAACAAGCCTGAATGGTCCCCAGGACTATATGCAACTGAAAACTCACACCCCAGAAGTGACTCGAACCCATACCGCTAGGAGCAATGCAACTGGTATTTACAGGACGCCTTAATCCGCTTGACCATCACGACCGGACATAAGGAAGCGATAGCCGCAGCTATTTGAATCACTTCCCCGCCGGCACTCGGATGGTAATCTTGGGCATAGCGTTTTATCAAATCACCTCATTTTTTGGGGCAACATTTTTGGGTCGTGATAGTCAAGCGGATTAAGGCGTCCTGTAAATACCAGTTGCATTGCTCCTGGCGGTATGGGTTCGCGTCACTTCTGGGGTGTGAGTTTTCAGTTGCATATAGTCCTGGGGACCATTCAGGCTTGTTCGCATTTGTGTTCCTCACGTGTTGCCCCCAAAAAATGAGGTGATTTGATAAAACGCTATGCCCAAGATTACCATCCGAGTGCCGGCGGGGAAGTGATTCAAATAGCTGCGGCTGTCACTTCCTTATGTCCGGTCGTGATGGTCAAGCGGATTAAGGCGTCCTGTAAATACCAGTTGCATTGCTCCTGGTGGTATGGTTCGAGTCACTTCTGGGGTGTGAATTGCAGGATGTGGCCCAGGTCAATGAGGCCACATCCTGCAATTGAATAAAGCACAAGTTAGTACACCTGCTACGTCTGTACGTTTGTACAACGTCCTAGTAACTTTAGTGCGTTGTGTCCTAGCAACGTTTGTGCATTTCGTCGTAGCAACACTAGTTCATTTCGTCCTAGCTCCGTTAGTACATTCGTTCTAGCAATGTTAGTGCGTTTCGTCCTAGAAACGTTTTGTGTTTCGTCCTAGCAACGTTTTGTGTTTCGTCCTAGCAACGTTTTTGTGTTTCGTCCTAGCAACGTTACTGCGTTTCGTGCTAGCAACGTTAGTACGTTTCGTGCTAGCAACGTTAGTACGTTTCGTGCTAGCAACGTTAGTACGTTTCGTGCTAGCAACGTTAGTACGTTTCGTGCTAGCAACGTTAGTACGTTTCGTGCTAGCAACGTTAGTACGTTTCGTGCTAGCAACGTTAGTACGTTTCGTGCTAGCAACTTTAGTACGTTTCGTGCTAGCAACGTTAGTACGTTTCGTGCTAGCAACGTTAGTACGTTTCGTGCTAGCAACGTTAGTACATTTCGTGCTAGCAACGTTAGTGCATTTCGGTCTAGCCACGTTAGTGCGTTATATCCTAGCAACGTCAGTGCGTTTCGTCCTAGCAACATTAGTGTGTTTCGTCCTAGCAACATTAGTGTGTTTCGTCCTAGCAACATTAGTGTGTTTCGTCCTAGCAACATTAGTGTGTTTCGTCCTAGCAACATTAGTGTGTTTCGTCCTAGCAACGTTAGTGCGTTTCGTCCTAGCAACGTTAGTGTGTTTCGTCCTAGCAACATTAGTGTGTTCGTCCTAGCAACGTCAGTGCGTTTCGTCCTAGCAACGTCAGTGCGTTTATACAACGTTTAAGCAACGTTGTATAAACCACTAGAAAACCGTTGGTGCACATGTAGAACGTTCGTTCATTGTTCCATTTCTGCCAGAGGTGCGACGAGTCCCGTCGACACATGTGTTGTATGTGGTTCATCACAGCTGTATGTTGTTCAGTATATACACTGAAGAACCCGTGTTCATGGACCAGCTGGTGGAAGTAGCGCTCAATGTCACGTCTTTACATACTTATTATCAAGGGAATAAATAGTAATGACACCTGAAGCCTTCATACCCCGACCAGGTATGATGCCAGCAAGTATAACCCACGAGGTATGATGCCAGCAAGCATAACCCACGAGGTATGATGCCAGCAAGCATACACCACGAGGTATGATGCCAGCAAGCATAACCCACGAGGTATGATGCCAGCAAGCATAACCCACGAGGTATGATGCCAGCAAGCATACACCACGAGGTATGATGCCAGCAAGCATAACCCACGAGGTATGATGCCAGCAAGCATAACCCACGAGGTATGATGCCAGCAAGCATACACCACGAGGTATGATGCCAGCAAGAATACACCACGAGGTATGATGCCAGCAAGCATACCCCACGAGGTATGACACCAGCAAGCATACACCACGAGGTATGATACCAGCAAGCATACACCATCAGGTATGATGCCAGCAAGCATACACCACGAGGTATAATGCCAGCAAGCATACACCACGAGGTATGATACCAGCAAGGATACCCCACCAGGTATGATGCCAGCAAGTATACCCCACGAGGTATGATAGCCAGCAAGCATACCCCACCAGGTATGATGTCAGCAAGCATACACCACGAGGTATGATACCAGCAAGCATACACCACGAGGTATAATGCCAGCAAGCATACACCAGGAATGATGCCAGCAAGCATACACCACCAGGTATGATGCCAGCAAGCATACACCACGAGGTATGATGCCAGCAAGCATACCTCACGAGGTATGATGTCAGCAAGCATACCTCCCACAGGGTCTGATGCCAGCAAGCATACACCACAAGGTATGATGCCAGCAAGCCATACCCCACCAGGTATGATACCAGCACGCATACACCACCAAGTATGATGCCAGCAAGCATACACCACCAGGTATGATGCCAGCAAGCATACTGGTTGTGTATGCTTGCTGGTATCATACCTGGTGGGGTATGCTTCTGGCATCATACCCTTGTGGGTATGTATGCTGGCATCATACCTGGTGGGGGTATGCTTGCTGCATCATCACCTCGTGAGGTATGCTTGCTGGCATCATACCTCGTGGTGTATGCTTGCTGGCATCATACCTGGTGGTGTATGCTTGCTGGCATCATACCTCGTGGTGTATGCCGTGCTGGCATCATACCTCGTGGTGTATGCTTGCTGGTATCATACCTCGTGGTGTAGTGCTTGCTGACATCATACCTGGTGGGGTATGCTTGCTGGCATCATACCTCGTGGGGTATACTTGCTGGCATCATACCTGGTGGGTATACTTGCTGGTATCATACCTCGTGGTGTATGCTTGCTGGATCATACTCGCTGGTGTATGCTTGCTGGCATATACCTCGATGGTGTATGCTTGCTGGTATCATACCTCGTGGTGTATGCTTGCTGGTGCTCATACCTCGTGGGGTATGCTTGCTGGCATCATACCTCGTGGTGTATTCTTGCTGGCATCATACCTCGTGGTGTATGCTTGCTGGCATCATAATCGGTGGGTTATGCTTGCTGGCTCATACCTCGTGGGTTATGCTGCTGGCATCATACCTCGTGGTGTATGCTGCTGGCATCATACCTCGTGGGTTATGCTTGCTGGCATCATACCTCGTGGGTTATGCTTGCTGGCATCATACCTCGTGGTGTATGCTTGCTGGCATCATACCTCGTGGGTTATACTTGCTGGCATCATACCTCGTGGTGTATACTTGCTGGCATCATACCTGTAGGGGTAATGAAGGCTTCAGGTGTCATTACTATTTATTCCCTTGATAATAAAGTATGTAAAGACGTGCATTGAGCGCTACTTCCACCAGCTGGTCCATCAACACGGGCTTCTTCAGTGTTATACTGAACAAAATACAGCTGTGATGAACCACATACAACACAAGTGTCGACGGGGACTCGTCGCACCTCTGGCAGAAATGGAACAATGAAACGAACGTTCTACATGTGCACCAACGGTTTCTAGTTGGTTATACAAACGTTGCTTAAACGTTGTATAAACGCACTGACGTTGCTAGGACGAACGCACTGACGTTGCTAGGACGAAACATCACTAATGTTGCTAGGACGAAACACACTAATGTTGCTAGGACGAAACGCACTAACGTTGCTAGGACGAAACACACTAATGTTGCTAGGACGAAATACACTAATGTTGCTAGGACGAAACACACTAATGTTGCTAGGACGAAACACACTAATGTTGCTAGGACGAAACGCACTGACGTTGCTAGGACTATACGCACTAACGTGCTACGACGAAATGCACTAACGTTGCTAGCACGAAATGTACTAACGTTGCTAGCACGAAAAGTACTAACGTTGCTAGCACGAAACGTACTAACGTTGCTAGCACGAAACGTACTAAAGTTGCTAGCACGAAACGTACTAACGTTGCTAGCACGAAACGTACTAACGTTGCTAGCACGAAATGTACTAACGTTGCTAGCACGAAACGTACTAACGTTGCTAGCACGAAACGTACTAACGTTGCTAGCACGAAACGTACTAACGTTGCTAGCACGAAAAGTACTAACGTTGCTAGCACGAAACGCAGTAACGTTGCTAGGACGAAAACAAAACCGTTGCTAGGACGAAACACAAAACGTTGCTAGGACGAAACACAAAAAACGTTTCTAGGAACGAAACGCACTAACATTGCTAGAACGAATGTACTAACGGAGCTAGGACGAAATGAACTAGTGTTGCTACGACGAAATGCACAAACGTTGCTAGGACACAACGCACTAAAGTTACTCGGACGTTGTACAAAGTACAGAACGTAGCAGGTGTACTAACTTGTGCTTATTCAATTGCAGGATGTGGCCTCATTGACCTGGGCCACATCCTGCAATTCACAACCCCAGAAGTGACTCGAACCCATACCACCAGTAGCAATGAAATGGTATTTACAGGACGCCTTAATCCGCTTTGACCATCACGACCGGACATAAGGAATTGACAGCCGCAGCTATTTGAATCACTTCCCCCGCCGGCACTCGGATGGTAATCTTGGCATAGCGTTTTATCAATCACCTCATTTTTTGGGGGCAAGCACGTGAGGAACACAAATGCGAACAAGCCTGAATGGTCCCCAGGACTATATGCAACTGAAAATCCCACACCCCAGAAGTGACGCGAACCCATACCGGCCAGGAGCAATGCAACTGGTATTTACAGGACGCCTAATCCGCTTGACTATCACGACCCCAAAATGTTGCCCCAAAAAATGAGGTGATTGATATAAACGCTATGCCCAAGATTACCATCCGAGTGCCCGGCGAGGAGAAGTGATTCAAATAGCGCGGCTCTCGCTTCCTTATGTCCGGTCGTGATGGTCAAGCGGATTAAGGCGTCCTGTAAATACCAGATGCATTGCTCCTAGCGGTATGGGTTCGAGTCACTTCTGGGGTGTGAGTTTTCAGTTGCATATGTCCTGGGGACCATTCAGGCTTGTTCGCCTAATATATATACCTATATATATATATATATATACCTATATATATAATATATATATATATATATATATATATATATAGATATATATATATAATCTATATTTAATAGTATGTATATCTACTGCTGCCCGCGAAGAATTATACGACGTGCATCTTCAAGCACAACACAACACGATGGCACACGGTCGGGAAAGCTTGCCAGTGAGAGAGTTCTGAGCAACACTTGATTGAAAAAAATCCTAGTAAATGCGTCTCAGACATAGCAAGACAGCCAGAATACATAATATTTTCTTTACTATCCTCTTTATGCTCTAGTGAATCAAACTGTGTGGTTAAATAAACAACCACAATAAAATATAATCCATTGGTGCAAATGGTGTTACAGGAACTATACGAGTGCTGAAATAGGCATGATTGTACTGATAGATATGGAAATAT
>WNGS01165503.1:35201684-35214616 GCA_020271785.1 Procambarus virginalis
GTGGCAGGGCTGGTGAACCTTCAGCAGGGAGTAGTGGCAGGGCTGGTGAACCTTCAGCAGGGAGTAGTGGCAGGGCTGGCGAACCTTCAGCAGGGAGTAGTGGCAGGGCTGGTGAACCGTCAACAGGGAGTAGTGGCAGGGCTGGTGAACCTTCAGCAGGGAGTAGTGGCAGTGCTGGCGAACCTTCAGCAGGGAGTAGTGGCAGGGCTGGTGAACCTTCAGCAGGGAGTAGTGGCAGGGCTGGTGAACCTTCAGCAGGGAGTAGTGCAGGGCTGGCGAACCTTCAGCAGGGAGTAGTGGCAGGGCTGGTGAACCTTCAGCAGGGAGTAGGGCAGGGCTGTTGAAACTTCAGCAGGGAGTAGCAGCTGGGCTGGTGAACCTTCAGCAAGGAGTAGCAGCTGGGCTGGTAAACCTTCAGCAGGGAGTAGTGGTAGGGCTGGTGAACCATCAGCAGGGAGTAGTGGTAGGGCTGGGGAACCTTCAGCAGGGAGTAGTGGCAGGGCTGGTAAACCATCAGCAGGGAGTAATGGCAGGGCTGGTGAACCTTCAGCAGGGAGTAGTGGTAGGGCTGGTGAACCATCAGCAGGTAGTAGTGGCAGGGCTGGTGAACCTTCAGCAGGGAGTAGTGGCAGGGCTGGTGAACCATCAGCAGGGAGTAGTGGCAGGGCTGGTGAACCTTCAGCAGGGAGTAGTGGCAGGGCTGGTGAACCTTCAGCAGGGAGTAGTGGCAGGGCTGGTGAACCTTCAGCAGGGAGTAGTGGCAGGGCTGGTGAACCTTCAGCAGGGAGTAGTGGCAGGGCTGGTGAACCTTCAGCAGGGAGTAGTGGCAGGGCTGGCGAACCTTCAGCAGGGAGTAGTGGCAGGGCTGGTGAACCTTCAGCAGGGAGTAGTGGCAGGGCTGGCGAACCTTCAGCAGGGAGTAGTGGCAGGGCTGGTGAACCGTCAACAGGGAGTAGTGGCAGGGCTGGTGAACCTTCAGCAGGTAGTAGTGGCAGGGCTGGCGAACCTTCAGCAGGGAGTAGTGGCAGGGCTGGTGAACCTTCAGCAGGGAGTAGTGGCAGGGCTGGTGAACCTTCAGCAGGGAGTAGTGGCAGGGCTGATGAACCTTCAGCAGGAAGTAGTGGCAGGGCTGGTGAACCATCAGCAGGGAGTAGTGGCAGGGCTGATGAACCTTCAGCAGGGAGTAGTGGCAGGGCTGATGAACCTTCAGCAGGGAGTAGCAGCAGGGCTGGTGAACCTTCAGCAGGGAGTAGCAGCTGGGCTGGTGAACGTTCAGCAGGGAGTAGTGGCAGGGCTGGTGAACCTTCAGCAGGGAGTAGTGGCAGGGCTGGTGAACCTTCAGCAGGGAGTAGCAACAGGGCTGGTGAACCTTCAGCAAGGAGTAGCAACTGGGCTGGTCAACCTTCAGCAGGGCTGTTGAACCTTCAGCAGGGAGTAGTGGCAGGGGTGGTGAACCTTCAGCAGGGAGTAGTGGCAGGGCTGGTGAACCTTCAGGAGGGAAAAGTGGCAGGGCTGGTGAACCTTCAGCAGGTTGTAGTGGCAGGCTGGTGAACCTTCAGCAGGGAGTAGTGGCAGGGCTGGTGAACCTTCAGCAGGGCTGGTGAACCTTCAGCAGGGAGTAGTGGCAGAGCTGGTGAACCTTCAGCAGGGAGTAGTGGCAGGGCTGTTGAAACTTCAGCAGGGAGTAGCACTAGCAGGGCTGGTGAACCTTCAGCAGGGCTGGTGAACCTTCAGCAGGGAGTAGTTTCAGAGCTGGGAGTAGTGAAAGAGTAGTACTCCTTGCTGAAGTGAACCTTCAGCAAGGAGTAGCAGCTGGGCTGGTAATCCTTCAGCAGGGAGTAGTGGTAGGGCTGGTGAACCATCAGCAGGGAGTAGTGGTAGGGCTGGGAAACCTTCAGCAGGGAGTAGTGGCAGGGCTGGTAAACCATCAGCAGGGAGTAATGGCAGGGCTGGTGAACCATCAGCAGGTAGTAGTGGCAGGGCTGGTGAACCTTCAGCAGGGAGTAGTGGCAGGGCTGGTGAACCATCAGCAGGGAGTAGTGGCAGTGCTGGTGAACCTTCAGCAGGGAGTAGTGGCAGGGCTGGTGAACCTTCAGCAGGGAGTAGTGGCAGGGCTGCGAACCTTCAGCAGGGAGTAGTGGCAGGGCTGGTGAACCTTCAGCAGGAGTAGTGNGGATGAAGATTGTGAGAAAAAACCTAGTAACACATCTGGAGAGAAGAGACTTCGTGACAACCCATCAACATGGGTTCAGGGAGGGTAAATCTTGCCTTACAGGCTTGATAGAATTCTACGATCAGGTGACAAGAATTAAGCAAGAAAGAGAAGGGTGGGCGGACTGCATTTTTTTGGACTGTCGGAAAGCCTTTGACACAGTACCCCATAAAAGGTTGATGCATAAGCTGGAGAAACAGGCAGGAGTAACAGGTAGGGCGCTCCAGTGGATAAGGGAGTACCTAAGCAATAGGAAGCAGAGAGTTACAGTGAGGGGTGAGACCTCAGACTGGCGTGAAGTCACCAGTGGAGTCCCACAGGGCTCTGTACTTGGACCTATCCTGTTTCTGATATACGTAAATGATCTCCCAGAGGGTATAGACTCATTCCTCTCAATGTTTGCTGACGACGCCAAAATTATGAGAAGGATTAAGACAGAGGAGGACAGCTTGAGACTTCAAGAAGACCTGGACAAGCTGCAGGAATGGTCGAACAAATGGCTGTTAGAGTTTAACCCAAGCAAATGTAATGTAATGAAGATAGGGGTAGGAAGCAGGAGACCAGATACAAGGTATCATTTGGGAGATGAAATACTTCAAGAGTCAGAGAGAGAGAAAGACCTGGGGGTTGATATCACGCCAGACCTGTCCCTGAAGCTCATATCAAGAGGATAACATCAGCAGCATATGCCAGGTTGGCTAACATAAGAACGGCCTTTAGAAACTTGTGTAAGGAATCTTTCAGAACATTATATACCACATATGTCAGACCAATCCTGGAGTATGCGGCTCCAGCATGGAGTCCCTATCTAGTCAAGCATAAGACTAAACTGGAAAAGGTTCAAAGGTTTGCCACCAGACTAGTACCCGAGCTGAGAGGTATGAGCTACGAGGAGCGACTGCAGGAATTAAACCTCACTTCGTTGGAAGACAGAAGAGTTAGGGGGGACATGATCACCACATTCAAGATTCTCAGGGGAATCGACAGGGTTGATAAAGACAGGCTGTTTAACACAAGGGGCACACGCACTAGGGGACACAGGTGGAAACTGAGTGCCCAAATGAGCCACAGAGATATTAGAAAGAACTTTTTTAGTGTCAGAGTGGTTGACAAATGGAATGCATTAGGAAGCGATGTGGTGGAGGCTGACTCCATACACAGTTTCAAGTGTAGATATGATAGAGCCCATAGGCTCAGGAAACTGTACACCTGTTGATTGACGGTTGAGAGGCGGGACCAAAGAGCCAGAGCTCAACCCCCGCAAGCACAACTAGGTGAGTACAACTAGGTGAGTACACACACACACACACATTTGTGTGTGTGTGTGATTGTCGGAAAGCCTTTGACACAGTACCGCATAAGAGGCTGGTACATAAGCTGGAGAGACAGGCAGGTGTAGCTGGTAAGGTGCTCCAATGGATGAGAGAGTACCTAAGCAATAGGAAGCAGAGAGTTACGGTGAGGGGTGAGACTTCAGATTGGCGTGAAGTCACCAGTGGAGTCCCACAGGGCTCTGTACTCGGTCCTATCTTGTTTCTGATATATGTAATGATCTCCCGGAGGGTATAGATTCATTTCTCTCAATGTTTGCGGACGATGCCAAAATTATGAGAAGGACTAAGACAGAGGAGGACTGCTTGAGGCTTCAAGAAGACCTAGACATGCTGAAGGAATGGTCGAAAAAATGGTTGTTAGAGGTTAATCCAAGCAAATGTAATGTAATGAAGATAGGCGTAGGGAGCCGGAGGCCAGATACTAAGTATCATCTGGGAGATGAAATTCTTCAAGAGTCAGAGAGAGTAAAAGACTTGGGGGTTGACATCACGCCAGACCTGTCCCCTGCAGCCCATATCAAGAGGATAAGATCAGCGGCATATGCCAGGCTGGCCAACATAAGAACGGCATTCAGAAACTTGTGTAAAGAATCATTCAGAACTTTGTATACCACATATGTCAGATCAATCCTGGAGTATGCAGCCCCAGCATGGAGTCCATATCTAGTCAAGGACAAGACTAAACTGGAAAAGGTTCAAAGGTTTGCCACCAGACTATTACCCGAGCTGAGAGGTATGAGCTATGAGAGGCTACGGGAGTTAAACCTCACTTCGCTGGAAGACAGAGTTAGGGGGGATATGATCACCACATTCAAGATGCTCAAGCGAATTGATAGGGTAGATAAAGACAGGCTATTTAACACAAGGGGCATGCGCACTAGGGGACACGGGTGGAAACTGAGTGCCCAAATAAGCCACAGAGATATTAGAAAGAACTTTTTTAGTGTCAGAGTGGTTGACAAATGGAATGCATTAGGAAGTAATGTGGTGGAGGCTGACTCCATACCCAGTTTCAAGTGTAGATATGATAGAGCCCAATAGGCTCAGGAACCTGTACACCTGTTGATTGACGTTTGAGAGGTGGGACCAAAGAGCCAGAGCTCAACCCCCACAAGCACAGTTAGGCGAGAACACACACACACTGGTGTCTGCCATCACCGGGGATCGAACCCGGACCCTACGATTATGAGTCCAGAGCGCTGTCCACTCAGCTCTCCGGGCCCCAGGACACACACACACACACACACACACACACACACACACACACACACACACACACACACAGGCATGAGAGTGTGTGTGTGTGTGTGTGTGTACTTACCTAGTTGTGCTTGAGGGGGTTGAGCTTTTGTTCTTTGGTCCCGCCTCTCAACCGTCAATCTACTGGTGTACAGGTTCCTGAGCTTCTCGAGCTCTATCATATCTACATTTGAAACTGAGTATAGAGTCAACCTCCACTACATCACTGCCTAATGCATTACATTTACTAACTACTCTGACACTAAAAAAGTAATTTCTAATGCCACTGTGACTTATTTGGGTTCTCAGTTTACACCTGTGTCCCCTTGTGCGCGTAAAACCCGTGTTAAATAGTCCATCCTTGTCTACCCTGTGAATTCCTCTGAGAATTTTGCATGTGGTGATCATATCTCCCGAGCTCTTCTGTCTTCCAGCGACGTGAGATGCAGTTCACGCAGCATTTTTTGATAACTCATGCCTCTTAGTTCTGGGACAAGCCTAGTGACAAACTTCTGAACTTTTTCTAGCTTCGTCTTGTGCAAGCCAAGGTACGGGCTCAATGCTGGGGCTGCATATTCCAGCATTGGCCTTACATATGTGGTATACAAGGTTCAGAAGGATTCCTTACACAGGTTTCTGAAAGCAGTTCTGATGTTAATCAGCCTCGCATACGCCGCCGATGTTATTCTTTTGATGTGGGCTACAGGAGACAGGTTTGACGTGATATCAACTCCTAGATCTTTCTCTCCGTCCGTTTCGTGAAGGTCTTCATCTCTCATTCAATATCCTGTGTCTTGCTTGAGGAGGGTTATTATTTCCTCCGCCTAGTTTCATTACCTTACATTTTCTTGGGTTGAACTTTATTAGCCATTAGTTGGACCATTTTCTTGGGCCATTCCTTCAGTTTGTCTAGGTCATCTTGGAGCCTCATACTGTCTTCCTCTGTCTTGATATTCCTCATAATTTGTGCATCATCAGCAAACATTAAGAGGCACGAGTCTATTCCTTCTGGGAGATCATTTACGTATATTAAAAACAGTATAGGTCCAAGGACTGTTCTCCCTGTGGACTGCGCTGGTGACGCCTCGCCACTCCGAGACCTCACACCCTCACAGTGACTAACTGTCTTGTGTTGCTCAGGTACTCCTTTATCCAGCAAAGTACCTTCACTTTCACTCTTGCTTGCATCTCCAGCTTGCGAACTAGTGTGTGTGTACTCATCTATTTGTGTTTGCGGGGGTTGAGCTCTGGCTCTTTGGTCCCGCCTCTTAAATGTCAATCAACTGGTGTACAGATTCCTGAGCCTACTGGGCTCTGTCATATCTACATTTGAAACTGTGTATGGAATCTGCCTCCACCACATCACTGCCTAATGCATTCCACCTGTTAACTACTCTGACACTGAAAAAAGTTCTTTCTAACGTCCCTGTGGCTCATTTGGGTACTCAGTTTCCACCTGTGTCCCCTTGTTCGCGTACCTCCCGTGTTAAACCGTTTAAATTTATCTACCCTGTCAATTCCTTTGAGAATTTTGTAGGTAGTGATCATGTCTCTCCTTACTACTCTGTCTTCCAGTGTCGTGAGGTGCATTTCACGCAGCCTTTCCTCGTAACTCATGCGTCTTAGCTCTGGGACTAGCCAGGTGGCATACCTCTGAACTTTTTCAAACTTCGCCTTGTGCTTTACAAGGTACGGGCTCCATGCTGGGGCCGAATACTCCAAGATTGGTCTTGCATATGTGGTATACAAGGTTCAGAAGGATTCCTTACACAGGTTCCTGAACGCAGTTCTGATGTTAGCCAGCCTTGCATACGCCGCAGATGTTATTCTTTTGATGTCGGCTTCAGGAGACAGGTTTGGTGTGATATCAAATTTTAGATCTTTCTCTCTGTCCGTTCATGATGGACTCATTTTCCATTCTGTACCAATTATGCAGTCGATCTTGGTTATTCTTGTAGCCTCATACTATCTTCCCCCGTCTTAATTCTCCTCATACGTTTTGCATCATCAGCAAACAATGAGAGGAATTATTCTATACCATCTGGAAGATCATTTACATGTATAAGAAACAGCATGGGTCCAAGGACTGAACCCTGCGGGACTCACTGGTGGACGTCTCGCCAATCTGAGACCTCATCCCTCACAGTGACTCGCTTGTCTTCTGTTATACCCTTATCCAATGGTGAGTACCTCTTTCCACTCCTGCCTGCATCTCCAGCTTTCGTTAGTAGTCTCTGGTGTGGTACTGTGTGAGGGTGAGTGTGTGTGTGTGTGTGTGTGTGTGTGTGTGTGTGTGTGTGGTGTGTGTGTGTGTGTTGTGTGTGTGTGTGTGGTGTGTGTGGCGTGTGTGTGTGCGCGTGTGTTGTGTGTGTGTGTGTCGTGTGTGTGGTGTATACTCACCTAGTTCAACTTGCATGGGTTGAGGTTTGGCTCTTTCGTCCGTCTCTCAACTGTCACTCAACTGATGCCTGAGCCTATTGCGCTCTATCATATCTACACTTGAAACTTTGTATGGAATATGCCTCCACCACATCACTTCCTTAATGCATGCCGTTTGTCAACCACTCTGACACTAAAAATTCCTTCTACAATCTCTGGGCTCATTGGGCACTCAAATTTCTACCTGTGTACTCTAGTGTTTGTGCCCCTTTTGTTAAATAGCCGGTCCTTATCTACCCTATCTATTCCTTTGACAATATTGTGTTTGGTGATCACGTCTCCCCTAACTCTTCTGTCTTCCAGCGACGTTAGATTTAATTCCCGTAGTCTGTCCTCGCAGCTCATACCTCTCAGTTCGGGTACTAGTTTGGTGAGCCCGTACCTTTGAACCTTTTCCAGTTTAGTCTTATGCTTGATTAGATATGGACTCCTTGCTGGAGCTGCATACTCCAGGATTGGCCTGACATATGTGGTTTACAAAGTTCTGAAGGATTCCTAACACAAGTTTCAAAAGGCTGTTCTTTTGTTGGCAAACTTGGTATATGCCGCTGATGTTATCTTCATGGTATAAGATTTAAGGGACAGATCTAGCGTGATATCAATTCCCAAGTCTTTCTCTCTCTCTCTCTCTGACTCTTGAAGAAATTTATCTCCCAAATGATACCTTGTATTTGGGCCTCCTGCTCCCTTCACTTATCATCATTACATTTCATTTGCCTGGTTAAACTCTAGCAACCATTTGTTCGACCATTCCTTTAATTTGTCTAGGTCTTCTTGAACCCTCAGCAGTTCTCCTCTGTCTTAATCTTTCTCAGAATTTTGGCGTCGTCAGCAAAAACTGAGAGGAATGAGTCTAAACCCTCCGGGAGATCATTTACGTATATCAGAAACATGATAGATCAGAGTACAGAGCACTGTCGGACTGGTGATTTCACGCCAATCTGAAGTCTCACCACTCACTGTAACTCTGCTTCGTATTGTTTAGATACTCCTATATCCACTGGAGCACCTTACCAGTTACTCCTGCCTGTTTCTCCCTCTGTGTGTGTGTGTGTGTGTGTGTGTGTGTGTGTGTGTGTGTGTGTGTGTGTGTGTGTGTGTGTGTAGGACGCCTGACCCTCCGCCTGTTGTAACACCCACTACAAGGTGCCCCGAGTTTAACGGGGCGTAGGATGCTGGCTCCGGCCGAACAAGACAGGGGCTCCATAGACTGCACGGTGCAACAAGGTGCATTCTATGCACCTTGTTGCATAGAATGCACCTTTTCCACCGACAGACACAGTCGTATCTGTCGTGGAAAACCAGTATGAGGAGTACCAGGCACTCTTGTCTGAAGCGTGTGACAAATTCTCAGTTAGGTAAAGGAAGAAAATACGAGAGCTTTTTATAACTATATATATATATATATATATATATATATATATATATATAATATACACCAGAATTCTCACCTCTTGGGGCTCTGAGTATGGTGAAGTGGGTATAAGTGCATATCTGCCATCTTGGTGGCCAGGGTTCAAGTCTCCTGGTGGATGTTTGTGTCTAAAGTTTCTATACTTCTAACTTGCGTGTTTAGGCAAGTGTGAGCATTATAGCATGGACACAGTGTTCTCCCATATAACAGGGCTTGATAGAAAACGTCAATGATCCCTCACTGTACCATTGCCTGGAGAAGATGGGTTATCTGGGAGTTAAATACCCCAGAATTCTCACCTCTTGGGGCTCTGAGTATTGTGTAGTGGGTATAAGTGCGTACCTGCCATCTTGGTGGCCAACTTCTACAAATCTATACCCCGTATTCCATGTTCTGTGTTTCACCCCACTATTGTATTACATCACCTCACCCAAATGCAGGTATAACACAATGTTGTTTCAGGCATAAGTTGTGTGTAGATAAACTAAAGTCTTTGAAAATGTAATAAGTTTTACGTAACGCGCTCAAGTGTCGCGTCAGACTAGAAATAAAAATGAATTTTGGAGAATTGATTTTTCATTTACCGTCACCAGTAAAAAGAAACATAAGGAAAATAGAGAAAATTCGTGTTAGAATTATTAATCTTACTTTTTCGGTCATATTTAATAATATATGTCTACAGGAAAGACTGCTACCAAAATATACCAATATATGTAATATATATACACACTTTCACGCAATCAATATCACGTGGTTACATTAATGCAGGCAACTGCACGTAATTTTTTGCAAAGATAAATCCTTTCGTTCGGTAAACTGGTTAGTTTACCTGTATAACTCGTACCTGACCGAGGAGTCAATAGATTATATTTATGTATAAGTTAGATTTAGAAATACATCACTATCAAGTTAGTGGCGTTGCCTCACTAAGCTCAAAGAGCAAATAAGAGCCCCACTAAGCTCAAAGAGCAAATAAGAGCCCCTCTAAGAATACTGACCAGGATATATAGAGCACCGTCACCTAGGTTAGAGAAAGCACAGAGCATAGGCACGCTCTGAGGTACTTATGTACCTCATAACATAAGAGGTACTCAACGTACCTCTTCATTATGAGATACGTTGAGTACCTCATAATAAAGTAGTAGACTTGTTGCAATTAAATCACAATGGTGTCGTATATCAGTGAAAATTCTGTTGATGCAAAGGCAGGTGTCCGGGAATCACCAGAACGCTGGTACAAGTCACTCGGCTGCCTCAAAATGATTTTCAAGTACACTTTGGTTAAAAAATATATTACTTACAGGGAGAAACGTCATTTTTAAAATCTATTCTCGTCGTTCAGTGTTTCCTCACATTAACTCCCTTACCTAATAAAATAAAATAAAAATTGTAAACCAAATAATGCCAGATTCGGTGCAAATTGCCTTCCAGACTATTAAATGTTACCTGTTCTTATGCCAAGTATTAAATTTATAATGGTCATGTCGAAACGAGAGACGTGTAATATGTCTCCAGTGTGAAACAACTGATAACCCCATACATTTTTGTGCTCTTCAATTTCTTTCCTGTTATATACATACCTTCATGTTTCTGTTATTGCAATAATGTGTTGTTTCTGAGAAAACCCAGTACACTTAATTCATCTATATTTCATCAACTCACACTATTTGTATAATATTAATGCTGTAATGGTATGCTGCTTGTGGCCTCATTGGCTTCCCCCTCAGTCTTGAGAGTTAACATTTCCTAAAGTACTCTTATTTTTACCAAAATATTAATTAAAAACAAATTTCCTTATCTAGATCTTCCTTTTTACAACAGTCACCCTTCTGTATTAAGCTCAGATCACCATCATCTACCAGTTGAAGTCCATATAAATGGCTCATTGTACTGCATTAGATAAGCCTGTTAGCCCTCATTTAGATAGCACCAAGTCCCTTACATATCACATATCTACCATAAAAGTTATCCCATTGGTCATTAATAGATATCATATTGGCTTTGCAATAGAAATTCATTCTGCAGTTTATTCCAATTGTCTTGGACACCCATTTATGGCCAACATACCCATTTATGGCCAACATACCCATTTATGGTCAACATAACCATTTATGGCCAACATAACCATTTATGGCCAACATAACCATTTATGGCCAACATAACCATTTATGGCCAACATAACCATTTATGGCCAACATAACCATTTATGGCCAACATAACCATTTATGGCCAACATACCCATTTATGGCCAACATAACCATTTATGGCCAACATAACCATTTATGGCCAACATAACCATTTATGGCCAACATAACCATTTATGGCCAACATAACCATTTATGGCCAACATAACCATTTATGGCCAACATACCCATTTATGGCCAACATAACCATTTATGGCCAACATAACCATTTATGGCCAACATACCCATTTATGGCCAACATAACCATTTATGGCCAACATACCCATTTATGGCCAACATAACCATTTATGGCCAACATACCCATTTATGGCCAACATAACCATTTATGGCCAACATAACCATTTATGGCCAACATAACCATTTATGGCCAACATAACCATTTATGGCCAACATAACCATTTATGGCCAACATACCCATTTATGGCCAACATAACCATTTATGGCCAACATAACCATTTATGGCCAACATACCCATTTATGGCCAACATAACCATTTATGGCCAACATACCCATTTATGGCCAACATAACCATTTATGGCCAACATACCCATTTATGGCCAACATACCCATTTATGGCCAACATAACCATTTATGGCCAACATAACCATTTATGGCCAACATACCCATTTATGGCCAACATAACCATTTATGGCCAACATAACCATTTATGGCCAACATACCCATTTATGGCCAACATAACCATTTATGGCCAACATACCCATTTATGGCCAACATAACCATTTATGGCCAACATAACCATTTATGGCCAACATAACCATTTATGGCCAACATAACCATTTATGGCCAACATAACCATTTATGGCCAACATAACCATTTATGGCCAACATAACCATTTATGGCCAACATAACCATTTATGGCCAACATAACCATTTATGGCCAACATAACCATTTATGGCCAACATAACCATTTATGGCCAACACAACCATTTATTACTGGGATTCCTATAATTTTAAGCAGTTCTTCATTCTTAAGTTCTCTTGTGTCTTGCATTTCCGCTTGCACTAAGACAGGTAGTTGACTTGTTTACATTACCTCTCAAGGTGATGTTTATTGTCAACTCTAACGATGTTGTTTATTGTCAACTCTAACGATGTTGTTTATTGTCAACTCTAACGATGTTGTTTGTTGTCAACTCTAACGATGTTGTTTATTGTCAACTCTAACGATGTTGTTTATTGTCAACTCTAACGATGTTGTTTATTGTCAACTCTAACGATGTTGTTTGTTGTCAACTCTAACGATGTTGTTTATTGTCAACTCTAACGATGTTGTTTATTGTCAACTCTAACGATGTTGTTTATTGTCAACTCTAACGATGTTGTTTGTTGTCAACTCTAACGATGCTGTTCTTCCTTCTCTCAAGATGTTATCCATTTTCTTGGGGCCAGAAGGCATGGTGTCGACACTGTTTTCTGTGAGGGTATAGACAAGATGCAAAATGTATGGGCACCTGAGGGTATGGGCACGGTTCAAGGGTATGGGCAAGTGATTGTATGGGCAAGTGAGGGTATGGGCACAGTGCAAAGGGTATGGGCAAGTGAGGGTATGGGCACGTGAGGGTATGGGCACGTGAGGGTATGGACACAGTGCAGATCTTGCCTATATACTGAGTTTTTTGGGGCTTACAGTCCCAAGAGGACATTTGAAGGCATAGACGACGTTTGTCTCTTTCAAAGCGTTCTGCTTTGTGTCTGGAGAGTTTCTCATGAGTAGGTTGGCAGTTTTCTTGGTTTTATAGTAAATCGTTAGTTGTATCTTCTGATTTTTGTCTGTAGGGATAACAGGTCTATTAACAATATCTTTCAGGACCCTTTCCTCCGTTTTATGAGCTGTGGAGAAGAAGTTCCTGTAAAATAGTCTAATAGGGGGTATAGGTGTTGTATTAGTTGTCTCTTCAGAGGTTGCATGGCGTTTTACTTTCCTTCTTATGATGTCTTCAATGATTCCATTGGAGAAGCCGTTGTTGACTAGGACCTGCCTTACCCTACAGAGTTCTTCGTCGACTTGCTTCCATTCTGAGCTGTGGCTGAGAGCACGGTCGACATAAGCGTTAACAACACTCCTCT
>WNGS01165503.1:35225670-35243285 GCA_020271785.1 Procambarus virginalis
TCACCAATATATAAAAATGTGCTTCTGACTTTTCCCTTCAGTATTGTTTCTGATTGAAATAATAATTTCGAACTTCAAATCCATGTATAAAAGAATTGTAAGGAATTAAATTGCGTCGTGGTTAGACATTCGCCTTGCATTTCGCAAGCTCTTTAGCCTGGGTTTGTATCCTGGCCGGGGAGAATTTACTGGATGTCAAGCCTTAACGGTAGCCTCTGTTTACCCAACAGTAAAATGGGTACATAGTTGTTAAACGATTTGGCGGGGTCGAATTCTAGGGAAGATAGGATTAAGGACTTGTTCGAAACACTATGCGTGCTAGTGGCTATGGAAGAATGTAAGAATTCTTGTATATATAAATACATTCAAATAAATGAATTGAAAGAATATATATTTTTGTTTCAATTAAATCATTGTGAGATACGTGGGGTCACGTTTTCTTTCACCGGCTGCCTTTGTTGCTCTAGCAATGAATAGGTACTTGGGAGTTAGTCGACTGTTGGGTTTGTTTCCTGGGAATAGTCATTCACTGGGCATGGGAAATGTGATCAACCTAAGAGGCATCGTTTCCAGACATAGGAAAACCCATGTTAAGTATGAAGATCACGCCAGTTCCCGAAGTATATGGCTGATACACTAACTCTAACTTCATCATATAATTCACATGTGAGTTGCGCGACCTATGAACCAACTTAACCAAGCTTAAACACTCCTTACAGAAGTCCAATGGGACGTGTCAAGTGCTGTACACATACCTGTGTAGAGGAGACTCTGTCAACCTCGTCAGCGACCCTGGCTGGAACTACTACGACATGGAGAAATCTCCTGATCCGGTAAGTGTCTTGGTAGGGAGTGAGTACACACCTGGGAGAGGTGGGGGGGGGGACATACCTGGGAGAGGTGGAAGGGGACATACCTGGGAGAGGTGGGAGGGGACATACCTGGGAGAGGTGGGAGGGACATACCTGGCAGAGGTGCTTATTCCCGTTCCTCTTTGCATGAAGTAACAGCAGGGCTGGTGAACCTTCAGCAGGGAGTAGTGGCAGGGCTGGTGAACCTTCAGCAGGGAGTAGTGGCAGGGCTGGTGAACCATCAGCAGGGAGTAGTGGCAGGGCTGGTGAACCTTCAACAGGGAGTAGTGGCAGGGCTGGTGAACCTTCAGCAGGGAGTAGTGGCAGGGCTGGTGAACCTTCAGCAGGGAGTAGCAACAGGGCTGGTGAACCTTCAGCAAGGAGTAGTAACTGGGCTGGTGAACCTTCAGCAGGGCTGTTGAACCTTCAGCAGGGAGTAGTGGCAGGGGTGGTGAACCTTCAGCAGGGAGTAGTGGCAGGGCTGGTGAACCTTCAGCCGGGAAAAGTGGCAGGGCTGGTGAACCTTCAGCAGGTTGTAGTTTCAGGCTGGTGAACCATCAGCAGGGAGTAGTGGCAGGGCTGGTGAACCTTCATCAGGGAAAAGTGGCAGGGCTGGTGAACCTTCAGCAGGGCTGTTGAACCTTCAGCAGGGAGTAGTGACAGGGCTGGTGAACCTTCAGCAGGGCTGTTGAAACTTCAGCAGGGAGTAGCAGCTGGGCTGGTGAACCTTCACCAGGGAGTAGCAGCTGGGCTGGTAAACCTTCAGCAGGGAGTAGTGGTAGGGCTGGTGAACCATCAGCCGGGAGTAGTGGCAGGGCTGGGGAACCTTCAGCAGGGAGTAGTAGCAGGGCTGGTAAACCATCAGCAGGGAGTAGTGGCAGGGCTGGTGAACCTTCAGCAGGGAGTAGTGGTAGGGCTGGTGAACCTTCAGCTGGGAGTAGCAGCTGGGCTGGTAAACTTTCAGCAGGGAGTAGTGGCAGGGCTGGTGAACCTTCACCAGGGAGTAGTGGCAGGGCTGGTGAACCTTCAGCAGGGAGTAGCAGCTGGGCTGGTAAACCTTCAGCAGGGAGTAGTGGCAGGGCTGGTGAACCCTCAGCAGGGAGTAGTGGCAGGGCTGGTGAACCTTCAGCAGGGAGTAGTGGCAGGGCTGGTGAACCTTCAGCAGGGAGTAGTGGCAGGGCTGGTGAACCATCAGCAGGGAGTAGTGGCAGGGCTGGTGAACCTTCAGCAGGGAGTAGTGGCAGGGCTGGTGAACCATCAGCAGGGAGTAGTGGCAGGGCTGGTGAACCTTCAGCAGGGAGTAGTGGCAGGGCTGGTGAACCATCAGCAGGGAGTAGTGGCAGGGCTGGTGAAACTTCAGCAGGGAGTAGTGGCAGGGCTGGTGAACCATCAGCAGGGAGTAGTGGCAGGGCTGGTGAACCTTCAGCAGGGAGAAGTGGCAGGGCTGGTGAACCATCAGCAGGGAGTAGTGGCAGGGCTGGTGAACCTTCAGCAGGGAGAAGTGGCAGGGCTGGTGAACCATCAGCAGGGAGTAGTGGCAGGGCTGGTGAACCTTCAGCAGGGAGTAGTGGCAGGGCTGGTAAACCATCAGCAGGGAGTAGTGGCAGGGCTGGTGAACCTTCAGCTGGGAGTAGCAGTTGGGCTGGTAAACCTTCAGCAGGGAGTAGCAGCTGGGCTGGTAAACTTTCAGCAGGGAGTAGTGGCTGGGCTGGTGAACTATCAGCAGGGAGTAGTGGCAGGGCTGTTGAACCTTCAGAAGGGAGTAGCAGCTGGGCTGGTAAACTTCAGCAGGGAGTAGTGGCAGGGCTGGTGAACCTTCAGCAGGGAGTAGTGGCAGGGCTGGTGAACCTTCAGCAGGGAGTAGTGGCAGGGCTGGTGAACCTTCAGCAGGGAGTAGTGGCAGGGCTGGTGAACCTTCAGCAGGGAGTAGTGGCAGGGCTGGTGAACCTTCAGCAGGGAGTAGTGGCAGGGCTGGTGAACCTTCAGCAGGGAGTAGTGGCAGGGCTGGTGAACCTTCAGCAGGGAGTAGTGGCAGGGCTGGTGAACCTTCAGCAGGGAGTAGTGGCAGGGCTGGTGAACCTTCAGCAGGGAGTAGTGGCAGGGCTGGTGAACCTTCAGCAGGGAGTAGTGGCAGGGCTGGTGAACCTTCAGCAGGGAGTAGTGGCAGGGCTGGTGAACCTTCAGCAGGGAGTAGTGGCAGGGCTGGTGAACCTTCAGCAGGGAGTAGTGGCAGGGCTGGTGAACCTTCAGCAGGGAGTAGTGGCAGGGCTGGTGAACCTTCAGCAGGGAGTAGTGGCAGGGCTGGTGAACCTTCAGCAGGGAGTAGTGGCAGGGCTGGTGAACCTTCAGCAGGGAGTAGTGGCAGGGCTGGTGAACCTTCAGCAGGGAGTAGTGGCAGGGCTGGTGAACCTTCAGCAGGGAGTAGTGGCAGGGCTGGTGAACCATCAGCAGGGAGTAGTGGCAGGGCTGGTGAACCTTCAGCAGGGAGTAGTGGCAGGGCTGGTGAACCTTCAGCAGGGAGTAGTGGCAGGGCTGGTGAACCTTCAGCAGGGCTGGTGAACCTTCAGCAGGGAGTAGTGGCAGGGCTGGTGAACCTTCAGCAGGGAGTAGTGGCAGGGCTGGTGAACCTTCAGCAGGGAGTAGTGGCAGGGCTGGTGAACCTTCAGCAGGGAGTAGTGGCAGGGCTGGTGAACCTTCAGCAGGGAGTAGTGGCAGGGCTGGTGAACCTTCAGCAGGGAGTAGTGGCAGGGCTGGTGAACCTTCAGCAGGGAGTAGTGGCAGGGCTGGTGAACCTTCAGCAGGGAGTAGTGGCAGGGCTGGTGAACCTTCAGCAGGGAGTAGTGGCAGGGCTGGTGAACCTCAGCAGGGAGTAGTGGCAGGGCTGGTGAACCTTCAGCAGGGAGTAGTGGAGGGCTGTGAACCTTCAGCAGGGAGTAGTGGCAGGGCTGGTGAACCTTCAGCAGGGAGTAGTGGCAGGCTGGTGAACCTTCAGCAGGGAGTAGTGGCAGGGCTGGTGAACCTTCAGCAGGGAGTAGTGGCAGGGTGGTGAACCTTCAGCAGGGAGTAGTGGCAGGGCTGGTGAACCTTCAGCAGGGAGTAGTGGCAGGGCTGGTGAACTTCAGCAGGGAGTAGTGGCAGGGCTGGTGAACCTTCAGCAGGGAGTAGTGGCAGGGCTGGTGAACCTTCAGCAGGGAGTAGCAGGGCTGGTGAACCTCAGCAGGGAGTAGTGGCAGGGCTGGGAACCTTCAGCAGGGAGTAGTGGCAGGGCTGGNATATAGGTGTGGTGTGTGTGTGTGTGTGTGTGTGTGTGTGGTGTGTGTGGGTGTGTGTGTGTGTGTGTGTGTGTGGTGTGTGTGTGGTGGTGTGTGTGTGTGTGTGTGTACTCACCTAGTTGTGCTTGCGGGGGTTGAGCTCTGGCTCTTCGGTCCGCCTCTCAACCGTCAATCAACAGGTGCACAGTTTCCTGAGCCTATTGGGCTATCATATATCTACACTTGAAACTGTGTATGGAGTCAGCCTCCACCACATCGCTTCCTAATGCATTCCATTTGTCAACCACTCTGACACTAAAAAGTTCTTCTAATATCTCTGTGGCTCATTTGGGCACTCAGTTTCCACCTGTGTCCCTAGTGCGTGTGCCCCTTGTGTTAAACAGCCTGTCTTTATCAACCTATCGATTCCCCTGAGAATCTTCAATGTGGTGATCATGTCCCCCCTAACTCTTCTGTCTTCCAACGAAGTGAGGTTTAATTCCCGTAGTATCTCCTCGTAGCTCATACCTATCAGCTCGGGTACTACTCTGGTGGCAAACCTTGAACCTTTTCCAGTTTAGTCTTATGCTTGACTAGATATGGACTCCATGCTGGAGCCGCATACTCCAGGATTGGTCTGACATATGTGGTATAATGTTCTGAAAGATTCCTTATACAAGTTCTAAAGGCCGTTCTTATGTTAGCCAACCTGGCATATGCTGCTGATGTTATCCTCTTGATATGAGCTTCAGGGGACAGGTCTGGCGTGATATCAACCCCCAGGTCTTTCTCTCTCTCTGACTCTTAAAGTATTTCATCTCCCAAATGCTTCTCCTGCTTCCTACCCCTATCTTCATTACATTACATTTGTTTTGTTAACTCTAACAACCATTTGTTCGACCATTCTGCAGCTTGTCCAGGTCTTCTTGAAGCCTCAAGCTGTCCTCTCTGTCTTAATCCTTCTCATAATTTTTGCGTCGTCAGCAAACATTGAGAGGAATGACTCTATACCCTCTGGGAGATCATTTACGTATATCAGAAACAGGATAGGTCCAAGTACAGAGCCCTGTGGGACTCCACTGGTGACTTCACGCCAGTTTGAGGTCTCACCCCTCACTGTAACTCTCTGCTTCCTATTGCTTAGGTACGCCCCTTATCCACTTGAGCGTCCTACCAGTTACTCCTGCCTGTTTCACCAGCTTATGCATCAACCTTTTATGGGGTACTGTGTCAAAGGCTTTCCGACAGTCCAAAAAATGCAGTCCGCCCACCTTTCTCTTTCTTGCTAATTTTGTCACCTGATCGTAGAATTCTATCAAGCCTGTAAGGCAAGATTTACCCTCCCTGAACCCATGTTGATGGGTTGTCACGAAGTCTCTTCTCTCCAGATGTGTTACTAGGTTTTTTCTCACAATCTTCTCCATCACCTTGCATGGTATACAAGTTAAGGACACTGGCCTGTAGTTCAGTGCTCTTGTCTGTCACCCTTTTTGTATATTGGTACTACATTAGCAGTCTTCCATATTTCTGGTAGGTCCCCCGTTTCCAGTGACTTACTATACACTATGGAGAGTGGTAAGCAAAGTGCTCCTGCACACTCTTTCAATACCCATGTGTGTGTGTGTGTGTGTGTGTGTGTGTGTGTGTGTGTGTGTGTGTGTGTGTGTGTGTGTGTGTGTGTGTGTGTGTGTGTGTGTGTGTGTGTGTGTGTGTGTGTAAATATGACCGAAAAAGTAAGATTAATAATTCTAACACGAATTTTCTCAATATTTCTTATGTTTCTTTTACTGTTGATGGTAATTGAAAAATCAATTCTCCAAAATTCATTTTAATTTCTAGTCTGACGCGACACTTGAACGTGTTTCGTAATAACTTATTACATTTTCAAAGACTTTAGTTTACACACACACAACTATAACCTGCAAACACTAAACAGAGTTTTACTATGCTAATATTTAAACAGCTTTTTTCTTATATACTCGCATTTGGTTGAGGTGATATGTTACAACAGTTTTTAATGAGGTGAACAAACTTTCAACACAAGACAGAACACGGTTCAATGGGAATAGATGAAAGGGAAGAATGGAAGTAACTGCAAAGGGCCTTTTGGCCCATATTTCCTCTAGATGCTTCTATATTGGTATGGAGTCTTGAAGTGGGTAGAATATAGTTGTGCATTAATTGGCTGTTGATTGCTGGTGTTGACTTCTTGATGTGTAGTGCCTCGCAGATGTCAAGCCTTGTGTGTGTGTGTGTGTGTGTGTGTGTGTGTGTGTGTGTGTGTGTGTGTACTTACCTATTTGTACTTACCTATTTGTGTTTGCAGGATCGAGCATTGACTCTTGGATCCCGCCTTTCCAGCTATCGGTTGTTTACAGCAATGACTCCTGTCCCATTTCCCTATCATACCTAGTCTTAAAAGTATGAATAGTATTTGCTTCCACAACCTGTTCCCCAAGTGCATTCCATTTTTCCACTACTCTCACGCTAAAAGAAAACTTCTTAACATCTCTGTGACTCATCTGAGTTTCCAGTTTCCACCCATGTCCCTTCGTTCTGTTATTATTACGTGTGAACATTTCATCTATTTCCAATTTGTCAATTCCCCTGAGTATTTTATATGTCCCTATCATATCTCCTCTCTCCCTTATTTTCTCTAGTGTCGTATGTGTGTGTGTGTGTGTGTGTGTGTGTGTGTGTGTGTGTGTGTGTGTGTGTGTGTGTGTGTGTGTGTGTGTGTGTGTGTGTGTGTGTGTGTGTGTGTGTGTGTGTGTGTGTGTGTGGTGTGTGTGTGTGTGTGTGTGTGTGTGTGTGTGTGTGTGTGTGTGTGTGTGTGTGTATGTGTATATATAGGTACATGTATGTGTATAATGTATATGTTGAAACTGATCAGAATCACATTTCACCTATTTAAATGCACATTAATGACACTATGTAAAAGACACATCGAAGACATGATGTAGAGCAGATGTAACTACGTATGTATGTATTTATATATTTATTTACATTTTTATTTATTTATATACAAGAAGGTACATTGGGGGTTAAGAGAGAACATAGGAATGATGATGATGATTTTACAATCTTGTAGAGCCACTAGCACGCATAGCGTTTTGGGCAATGACACTCGGTTTCTGTATTTATGTCTGTAGGTTGCATCAGGATTTTAAAAGCACTACAATCACCTTCCAAAGTTGATTGTTCAATGAATCCCTGGACTATATGTTTAACAGATCTCTAAACTTGTCCATGGAGGACAGAAGAAATATATATATATATATGCTGGTTACCATTGTTTATGTGTGGCGACGTTTGTGGTAGAAAATAAATAAAACATCCTGTGGGCGGTAATGGACCCCATGGCTATCCTGTGGGCGGTATTGGACCCCATGGCTATCCTGTGGGCGGTAATGGACCCCATGGCTATCCTGTGGGCGGCAATGGACCCCATGGCTATCCTGTGGGCGGTCATGGACCCCATGGCTATCCTGTGGGCTGTAATGGACCCCATGGCTATCCTGTGGGCGGTAATGGACTCCATGGCCATCCTGTGGGCGGTAATGGACCCCATGCCCATCCTGTGGGCGGTAATGGACCCCATGGCCATTCTGTGGGCGGTAATGGACCCCATAGCCATCCTGTGGATGGTAGTAGAACCCATACACGTCCTGCGGGTTGTAGTGGACCCCATAGCTATCCAAAAGGTGGTATTGGAAGCCATATGTATCTAAAAGTTTATAGTGGACGCCATACCTATCCAAAAGGTGGTAGTGGACCCCCATACCTATCCAAAAGGTGGTAGATGGCCCAATACCTATCCTTTTGGGTGGTAGTGGACCTGAAAAACATCGAGTGGCTTGTTTTGAACCTTATATCCATCCTGTTGGCAGAAGTATTACTCTATTACTCTCATCTATCCTTTTCTCAATTATGGTATTTATGCTTGGGGTAAAACTACCCAAAATAATCTACGTCCTCTAATTTCTCAACACAAATCTGCTATTAGAACAACATCAAACTCTGGCCCCAGACAGCACTCGGTACCCTAACTTAAATCTTTGAATATGTTAGATATTTAGTCACAGTACATCCTCTCATGTTTACTCTATATATTTAAGACTCAGAACTGTAATATCAATCATGACCTTAAACGATTCCTAGAAGGTTATAACAGAACCCATGGGCACCAAACTAGAAACAAAATCCTATTTGATATTCCAAGAGTGCGCAATAACCAAACTAGAAATGCTCTACACATCAAGGAACCCAGAATATGGAATGACCTTCCCAATCATGTCAAAGGCTGTACCTCACTCAACCAGTTTAAAAGAAAAACTAAGTACTACCTAATAAACTCCATGTAACTTACCTTACCCTCTAAATGTCAACCGATGTCTTGCTATTTTTTTCAAACAATACTGTTTGTTGACCAAGTTGTATAATTGTATATTTCTGCCATGTTCCCCCTCCCCCTATTGTTTTCATTATATCAACACAATTTATACTTTAATCTCAGTTAGAATTAATCTTTAGTGTTTTTTCTCCCCACACCTTGCCTGAAACGCTGTGAGTATTACTGGCTTTAGGTATTGTATGTACTAGCTCTATCTATATATCTAACATTATGTTTGTAACTCATCTTTTATGTATGTACTTTATCTGAATAAACATTTTGATTTTATTTTGATTTTAGTGTACCCCATAGACATTCCAATGTAACATCGTTTTCTGTAGACGTTCCTCAGTCCATTCTCTTTTTTCTTTTTCAAAGATTTTCAAAGCATACACTATTGCATATAATGTTGATTTGCGAAGCATCATTACTATATGTAATAACTAATAGTGCTTATTATAATTATAAACCCCATACCCATCCTGTGGGCAGTAGTGGACCCAATATACTCATCCTGTTAGTGGTAGTGAACTCCATTCCCATCCTGTGGTGCGGTAATGGACCCCATACCAATCATGTGAACGGTATTGGACCCCATTCCCATCATGTGGGTGGTGGTGGACCCCCCAATGCCCATCCTGTCGGCGGTAGTGGAGCCTTTACCCCATCGTGTGGATGACACATATATAGTGGTCCCCAAACCCATCCTTTCGGCAGTAGTGGACCCCATACCCCTCCTGTGGATAATACTGATCCCCATGCTCATCCTGCGGGTGGTAATAGACCCCATATCCATCCCGTAGATGATAGTGATCCCCATACCCATCATGTGGGCGGTATAAATAATAAATAAATAAATAAATGTTTATTCAGGTAAGGTACATACATACAAGAGATTTTACAAAAAATGATAGATTTATAGATAAAGCTAGTACATACAATGCCTAAAGCCACTATAACGCAAAGCGTTTCGGGCAGGAAGAACATTAATGACTAAAACTTAATACTAATTGAGTATAGAGAATAAAATGTGTTGAGAACAAATAAAAATAAAAAAGAGGGGAACATGGCTAAAAAAGCAGCACAAATACAATTATGTCGACAAACAGCGATGTTTTAAAAAAACAGACATGGGTTGACAATATAGGGGGAACGTAGGTTACAGGGAATTTATTAGGTAGTACTTCGTTTTAATCTTAAACTGGTTGAGAGAGGTACAGTCTTTAATATGATTGGGAAGGTCATTCCACATTCTGGGTCCCTTTATTTGTAGAGCATTTCTAGTTTGCAGGCGATGAGTCACAATAACGTGGCTGAAGTATGTTGACCAGACCACACACTAGAAGTTGAAGGGACGACGACGTTTCGCAACCTCTCTCTTGCCTATTTATTACCCGTTCTCTACCTCATCATCACAAGCGACTTGAGAATGGTCCAGGACGGACCGAAACGTCGTCGTCCCTTCAACTTCTAGTGTGTGGTCTGGTCAACATATTTCTAGTTTGATTAAGTCGTACTCTTGGAATATCAAACTGTATTTGTTTCTGGTGTGGTGCTCATGGGTTCTTTTACAACCTTCAATGATTCTTTTGAGGTCAGGATTGTCATTACAGTTCAGCGTTTTATATATGTATAATACACATGAGAGAATGTGCAGTGACTTAATATCTAACATATTCAGAGATTTGAGTAGGGGTACCGAGTGATGTCTGGGGCCAGAGTTGGATATTGTCCTAATAGCAGCTTTGTGTTGAGTAATTAGAGGACGTAAATGATTTTGGGTTGTAGAACCCCAAGCACAAATACCATAGTTGAGATATGGATAGATGAGGGAGTAATAGTCACCAGGGCAGGGCGGGGTACATAATATTTGATCTTAGAAAGAATGCCAACAGTTTTTGAAACTTTTTTAGATATATTTAGAATGTGTCCCTGGAAATTCAGCTTGTGGTCAATGAGAACGCCAAGGAATTTGCCATCTATTTTGTTACAAATTTGGGTATTGTTTATTCTGAGATTTATTTGATTAGAGGATTTATTGCCAAACAGAATATAGAAAGTTTTGTCAATGTTAAGGGTGAGTTTGTTGGCAGTTAGCCAAAGATGGACTTTATTTTGCTCAGTATTTACTGTGGCATTTAGAGCAAGGGGTCAGGACTGGAGTAAATGAAGGTTGTGTCGTCAGCAAATAGAATTGGTTTGAGGTGTTGGGAGGCATTTGGAAGGTCATTAATGTATAGTGGATGCCATATTCATCCTGTGGGCAGTAGTGGACCATACACCCATCCAGTGGGCGGTAGTGGACCTCATACCAATCTTGTGAATGATAATGGTCTCCATACCCATCCTGTGGGTGGTAGTGGATCCTATACTGAATATGTGGACCCCTTACCGATCCCGAGGGTGTTAGTGGATCTTATATCTTGAGGTTATCTTGAAATGATTTCGGGGCTATTTTTAGTGTCCCCGCGGCCAGGTCCTCGACCAGACCTCCACCCCCAGGAAGCAGCCCGTGACAGCTGACTAACACCCAGGTATCTATTTTACTGCTAGGTAACAGGGGCATAGGGTGAAAAAACTCTGCCCATTGTTTCTCGCCGGCGCCTGGGATCGAACCCAGGACCACAGGATCACAAGTCCTGTGTGCTGTCCGCTCGGCCGACCGGCTCCACCTATATATTAGTCCTGTAGGCGATACTGGACCCATAGTCATTCTGTGGGCGGCAATGGACGCCATACACATCCTGTGGGCAGTAGTGGACCCCATACCCATCCTGTGGGTGATTGTGAGCCCCATACTCATCCTGTGGGTTGTAGTGGATGCCATACTTATCCTGTGAGCGGTATTGGACCATATACCCATTCAGGGGGCGGTCGTGGACCTAATACCCTTCCTGTGGATGATAGTGGTCCCCAAACCCATCCTGTGGGCGGTAATGGACCCATACCCACTCACCCACCTAACAGGTGGTAGTGGATCCTATACTCATCCTATATCGTCGTCCCTCCCCCTAAATCAACAACAACAGCATACCCATTCTACAGTTGGTAGTAGAATTGGTAGTAGTGAATTGGGAAGTAGAATTGGGAGTAGAGTTGGTAGTAGAACCATGCAATCCTGTTTGCAGTAGTTTACCCCATAGACATTCCAAAGTAACAACGTTTTCTGTTGACGTTCCTACAGTACATTCTTTAAAGATTTACAAAGCACAAATTAGTGTAAATAATGTTGATTGGTGAAGTACTCGTATTCTATGTAATAATTTATAGTGCTTATTATTATTTACTAAGAACAACTAATATTTCTCAAAACAAAACTACGAGCCTTCAATACGATGGAGCTGATCCGTAATATTCTAAGAGCATGACAATAGTAGGTAAATTTCACAACCCATGTGGGACTGGAACACTACAATTTTCATTAAAATTTAACCAATCACGACTATTCTGCTGTCTACGGTGGTGGACGGGTACTATGAGACGTAAATTGGTACGTGAGAAAGAGTTAGTGCCTAGAAAAAAATATAACTGGGAATATACCACATATGTACAAATTCATAAGTAAAATATAGACTATAAGCAATAAGTCATATATGTGCTGTCTTGTGCTAGAATAGGTTGATTTTGGTAGCAGTCTTTCATGTAAACATATGTTCTTGAATATGACTGAAAGGTTAAGATTAATGATTCTATCACGATCATTCTCAATATTTCTTACGTTTTTATTCACTGTCGAGGGAAATTTTTTTTTTTAAGATATATCCAAGATATATATCCAAGATATATCCAAGATATATTTTTTTTAAGATATATCTTTTTTTTAACAAATATCCAAGAGTTGTTACATTTTTGTAGAGCCACTAGTACGTGTAGCGTTTCGGGCAGGTCCCTGGAATACGACCCCCCACGAAGAATCGTTTTTACAACCAAGTACCCATTTTACTTTCGAGTTAAACAGAGGCTACAGTTAAGGATTTGCGCCCAGTAAATCCTCCCCGGCCAGGATACGAACCCATGACAAAGCGCTCGCGGAACGCCAGGTGAGTGTCTTACCACTACACCACGGAGACTAATTGAAAAATTAACTCTCAAAAGTTCATTTTCAAATGTTTATATATGGTCCGATGCCTAGAAGCGTTTTGTAAGACTTCTCACATTTTCCAAGACAAATGTTATGTACTCCGTTTCATGCTTATATTTGTTTTTGGGTGAGGTGATAGGATACAAATTTTTTGGGTAAGGTGACAGGAAATAAATCAATGGGAAAAGACAGAACACGAAACAATTATAATATACCATGGGTATACATTTTATCTGCTTGCTTCTGAGCTGGTGCGGGGTCTTGAAGTGGGTAGAATGTAATTATGTGTTAATTGGCTGTTGATTGCTGGTGTTGACATTTTGATGTGTAGGGCTTAGCTGATGTCGAGCTTCCTACTGTCACTGTATCTATCAATAATTTTTGTGTTGCTTGTTAAGATATCTCTGGTGATGTTCTGGTTGTGCTAGTAGATTATATGCACTTCGATTGAGCCCTGATGTTTGTGCATTTTTTATCGCCTAGAAAGAAATGTTGTTGTCTTGCCTATATACCGAGATCTTCGAGGCTGACAGTCCCCAAATGGGCATGTGAAGGCATAGACGACATTGGTTTCTTTCAAGGCGCTCTGTTTGGTGTCTGGAGAGTTCTTCATGAGTAAGTTGGCCGTTTTCTTGTTTTTGTAGTAAATTGTCAATTGTATCATCTGATTTTTGTCTGTGGGAATAACGTTCCTATTAATAATATCTTTTAGGACACTTTCCTCCGTTTTATGATCCGTCGAATTGAAGTTCCTGTAAAACAATTAATAGAGGGTACAAGTGTTGTGTTAGTTGACTCTTCAGAGGTTGCACAGCACTTCACCTTTCTTTTTTATGACGTCTTTAACATAACCGTTAGAGAAGCCATTGTTGACTAGGACCTACTTTACCCTACAGAGTTCTTCATCGACCTGCTTCCAACCGGAGCTGTGAGTGAGAGCCCAGTCGACGTAAGTGTTGACAACACTCACCTTGTACCTGTCTGGGCAGTCCCTATTGGCATTAAGGCACATTCCTATGTTCGTTTCCTTTGTGTAGACTGCAGTGTAGAAGCCACAATTCCTTTCCATGACTGTTACATTTAGAAAGGGCAGCTTCCCATCCTTCTCCATCTCGTAAGTGAAACTTAACAATGAATTTTGCTCAAATGCCTCCTTCACCTGCTGAAGACGTCTGACATCAGGTACCTGCATAAAAATGTCATCAACATACCTGCAATAAATGGCGGGTTTCAAGTCCATGTCAACTACCACCCTCTGCTCTATGGTACCCATGTAGAAGTTCGCAAACAGGATACCTAGGGGAGAACCCATGGCGACCCCATCTACTTGCATACATATATGTGTCCATCGGGACTCAATAAGGGTGTATCTTTAGTGCAGACTTCGAGTAACTTCCTCAGTATGCTCTCTGGTATGTCTAGAGTGGTGCAAGCCGGATCATGATGCACTCTGTCCATCATCATCCAGGTTGTTTCGTCCACAGGCACGTTGGTGAACAGCAACTCCACATCCAGAGAGGCTCTTATCCCCGTGGCCCATGCTCCCCGTAATAAGTCCACGAATTCCTTTGGAGACTTCAGGCTAAAAGCACAAGGCACATAAGGAGTTAGCAGGCAGTTGAGTCACTTAGCCAGTTGTATGTGCGTGTGGGTATCTGGCCGATGATTGGCCGAAGTGGGTTTCCAGGCTTGTGGGTCTTGACATTCCCGTATGCATAACCAGGTTTGTATTCCCCGATAACCCTTGGCAGGTGGAGTCCGGATTTCTTGATGTTCACAGTTTCAATCAATCTGATTACCTTCGGTTTCAATTCGGCTGTAGTGTCCCTCCTTACGCTTTGGAATTTAGTTTTATAGCATGTGTTACAGCAATACACGCTATTACTAAATATGTTATGATTGAATTTCAATGTTTCTGATTGCATTCATAAATTGAATTTTCATAGATATTTATTTATTTTCATTTTGAAATGATTATTTTCTCTGACATTGAGTTGAAATTTAGCTGTGCTGTTTACCATACTATTCAACTCCTAAATATAAGTATAGATGCCACACCTGTGACAGGTAAAAACATGCTTTTCTCTGAAAAACAGGGCCATCTTTTGCATGAAAGCTATATACAAGGTATACTAAATATATTATGATTCCATTTAAATGTTCCGATTGCATTGATAAATAGAATTTTCATAGATTTCGATTTATTTTCATTTTGATGTCATTATTTTGTGTGACATTGTGCTTGAACTGAGCTATGTGGTTTACCATACCTTTCATTTCATGAGTATAGTCTATTTTTTATTGTTTTCATTTCGATTTTTTTTTTACTGTTCTTTTTTTCAGTAATGGGAACATCAGCTCATTTGATATTCCATTTTCTGTTGGAAACATCAGAAAATTTGGGAATGCATTAGACGAGGGAGTGTGGATTGGTGGGGGACAAGGGACGGGAGTGGGGGATGGTTGGGAGACGAGGGGACAGGGGAGGGGTAATGGTGGGGAAGACGAGGAGATGGGGGTAGTTGGAGATGGTGGAGATGAGGGGACAAGGGAATGGAGAATGGTGAGGGAGGACAAGGGGGACAGGGAATTGGAGATGGTGGGGAGGAAGAGTGGACAAGGGATGGGGAATGCAGAGAGGACGAGGGGATGGGGGAGTGAGAGATGGTGGGGAGGACGAAGGGACGGTGGAGTGGGAAAGGTGGGGAGGACGAGGGGACAGTGGAGTGAGGGATGGTGGGGAGGAGAAGAAGGCGGGGGAGGAGGGAATGGTGGGGACGACAAAGAGTTGGGGGAGTGGGAATGGTTGGGAGGACATGAGGACGGAAGGGGGGGGGTGTGGAATAATTGGGAGGACTAGGGGACGAGGGAGAGGAATGGTGGGAGGACTGGGAGACCGGGAAAGGTTGCTATGGCTCAGCAACACACACATGCATTACTGAGCCATAGCAACGCATTACCAGGTACTCTAGTCTATATAAATATAAATGAAAACGTTCGTTTGTTCAAAATCGCTAATCTCCGAAAGTTCTTCACTGATTACTTTGAAATTTTCACACAACGTTCCATTCGCATCCGGCCAGGTTTTTATTTACATACTATATAGATGTCACGTCTGTGATGGTAAAAAAACATGCTTTTTCTGAAAAACTATGTTTTTCAAGTGTTTTTCATGTGAGAGAAATCTTCAAAATCTCTTTACCGATTGCTTAGAAATTTTGACACCACGTTGCATTCGAATTGGCATGTGTTTCTATATTCCCACTACATACATGGCTTACCTGTGGCCAGAGAAAACGTGCTTTTTTGACAAACATCGCCATCTGTTGGATGTAAGTGCAACACACGCTGTAATCTCCAAAGTTCTTCACCGATTGCTTTGAAATTCTGACACAATGTGCCATTCGAATATGTGCGTTGTTTTATATACGTACTATATAGATGCTAACCCTGTGATGGGTAGAAACATGCGTTTTTGTAAAACAGCGCCATCTGTTGCACATAATAGCAACATGCACGCTATACTAAATATGTCACGAATTCCATTTCAGTGTTTCCGATTGCATTGATAAATTCTATTTTCATAAATTTCGATTTATTTAATTTTTTTTCGAATTATTTTGTGTGACATTTTTGTGTGGAAGGTTTCTGTACCTCAGCAATGCACATGCATTGCTGAGCACTAGCAATGCATGGCCGGGTACAAGCCAAAGCAATGCATGGCTAGTCTATACAAATAAAAATGTAAATGTTAGTTTGTTAAAAATATCTAATCTCTGAAAGATTTTCACGAATTGCTTTGAAATTTTGACACAGAGTTCAATTCAAATACGCGCATATTTTTATATACATACTATATAGATGCTAAACCTGTGACAGGTAAAAATATGCTATTTTTAAAAAAATAGCGCCATCTGTTGCTAGTAAAAGCAACACACGCTATACTAAATATGTTACGATTCCATTTCATTGTTTTCCATTGCATTGATGAATTTAATTTTCATAGATTTTGATTTATTTTCAAGTTGATTTAATTATTTTGGATGACATTACGTTGGAATTGAGCTGTGTTGTTTGCCATACTGCTCATATTGTGGGAATAGTTTATTTGTTATTTTTTATTATTATATATTTCATTTTTAGCTATTCTTTTTATTTTTCAGTGATAGGAACATCAGATCGTTTGATGTTCCCATTTTTCTGATGGGAACATCAAATCATTTGGGAATGCATAGAACGAGGAGTGGGAAATGATGGGGAGGAGGAGGGGATAGGGTGGGGGATAATGGGTGGGAGAACGAGGGGATGGGGGATGTTGGGGAGGACGAGAGGATGGGGAGTGGAGATTGGTTGTTAGGACAAGGGAAAGGGGATGGGAGATGGTGTTGAGGACGGGGAACGGAGAAGAGGGGGATGGAGGGAGACAAGAGACGGGGGAGGACGTCCTCCCCACCACCTTCAGCAGGAATGGTGGGGAGGACGACGTGTGATTATTAATAGATTACGATTAATGTGAGAACAAATTTAATTGATTAAGAGTCACAAAATGAGAATATTTAATGCGAGGATAAATTCAGTATTTATTCTAGTTGACAAGTTGAGTATATTTATAGTTGAGAAGAAGTTGAGTATATTTTGTATGAGGTCAAGTTTGGGTATATTTAGTATGAGCCCATGTTGTGTAAACTAGTGTGAGGAAAACTGGTTATAGTTAGTATGAGAACAAGTTGAATATAATTATTATGAAACGAGTTAGGTATAATTATTGTGGGGAAAAGTTAAGTATATTATGCCTATTATATATTCTTTACTTTTATAGGAAAATCACCATATATAAAAATGTGCTTCTGACTTTTCCCTTCAGTATTGTTTACTGAATTGAAATAATAATTTCGAACTTCAAATCCATGTATAAAAAATTGTAAGGAATTAAATTGCGTCGTGGTTAGACATTCGCCTTGCATTTCGCAAGCTCTTTAGCCTGGGTTTGTATCCTGGCCGGGGAGAATTTACTGGATGTCAAGCCTTACCGGTAGCCT
>WNGS01165503.1:35263449-35273737 GCA_020271785.1 Procambarus virginalis
AAGTTTGTATTCATTTTTATTCATCAAAATTTCTATTTCATAGCTGTTAATTGTCTTTAACTGTGTTAAGAGACTGTTAACTCACTGGAAGCATCAATATAAATTAATCATTAAATATAATCATATATAAAATCACTAACATTTATCAATAACTTACCATCAGACAAATTTAGTGAAATTTGAAATTAATATCACTAAACCTTAATGAAAAAGGGCAAAGGAGGCACATGCCCGCCAAACACACACCGAAACTACGACGTTGGTACAACGTTCGAACAAGTTTTAACACCTCCTAACCAGTTATAACAACCAATATAGCAAGTTGTAACAACGTTCTAATACGTCATAAACACGTTAAGCCAAGAGTAACAACTTTATTACAAGTTGTAACAAGCGAAAATAGAGACAGTTTCGGTTTGTGTTTCCAGGGTGGTCCACCCAGACCCACCTATGACCATCCCTAACAACCACCAGTCACCCTGCAAAGTTTGGTGACTGTAGCACCCCCTCCCCCCCTCCCCATCCTGTTACGGAAAGCCACAAATACTTGCATAAATTCAGCCCTCCCAAATTAAAATATAAATTGTAAATTAATTTAATAACGTGTTCAACTATAGCTTAAGGTAACAAGGACAACGACCGTGGGTGTAGTTAGAACCAGCACCGCTCGTTTAGTGGCAGGAGACGAGAGCCAATCAGAGCCGTTGACCGAAGAAATAAACGCACCGATTAATTTGGTCGTTGACAGTTTGTCACTCACTCCAGCGACAGAACATCATCGTCGGCTCCCTTAACGTCGATGTTAGATCGGCGTCGAAGGCGGCGCCTGTGGTGGGGAAATGTGTCGACCTTGGTGTAGTGGGGAAATGTGTCGACCTTGGGTAGTGGGGAAATGTGTCGACCTTGGGGTAGTGGGGAAATGTGTCGACCTTGGGGTAGTGGGGAAATGTGTCGACCTTGGGGTAGTGTAGAAATGTGTCGTCCTTGGGGTAGTGTAGAAATGTGTCGTCGTCCTTGGGGTAGTGTAGAAATGTGTCGTCCTTGGGGTAGTGTAGAAATGTGTCGTCCTTGGGTAGTGTAGAAATGTGTCGTCCTTGGGGTAGTGTAGAAATGTGTCATCCTTGGGGTAGTGTAGAAATGTGTTGACCTTGGGCTAGGGGGGAATGTGTTGGCCTTGGGACAGTGCGGAGATATACAGTAAGAGTTTCATTGATATGCGCCATAGAAAAACTTTCTGGTGACGGCAAAGGGTTTTATATACAGTCAATTGACATGTATATACATTGTACATGTCAATTCACTGAGGCTGGGTCTGGCTGGGGAGAGTTACTCCTGACAAGAACACATGAGACCTCGTAGGTTGGTCAGTTGTATCACTTCTGCTACAGAAGTGTTGGGGGCTGCTTCACAACAGCAGGAGGTTAGATCCCATCACCACGCATCTATCCTTCCAACTTCCAACACATAGACTATTAAACACACACACCAAAAAAACTCTGCCATTGACAAGCAAGCAACAAATTACAGTACATTATTTTATCCACGTATATACTTGATATGGTACTCGGCGGATCACGGGTCCACACACACACACACACACACACACACACACACACACACACACACACACACACACACACACACACACACACACACACATACTCACGCCTTTCTCTTCCGACCTAAACACACATTTTCCGGTTGTGCTCCACAAACACCATACCCATCTCCCAACACACACCCTCCCCACCTCTACCCACGCATATTCTCCCCCCACCCTAACAATGCAGCCATTTCCACAACTCATTATCTGTATCCCTTCAATCAAATGATTTTGTCCAGAATTTGTATTTTTATTAACACATTTAGGTACATATGCATTTGTGTAGCTGTCCTTGGCTATATGAAGGGGAGTACACTGTAACAAAAAGCTAGCTACGTGGTGCTAAAAGTCCCCATCACATAGAATGGTTAGTCATACAGAGGCATGTGATCAGTAATGTGAAATGGCAGACTCTGAGTGCATTATGAGGATATCTGCAAGACACCAGAGTGAATAAAGTAATTACAAAGCTCCAGGTACCTCATGCCACGGGTCTGAATGGCTTGATAACTGGACATTCGGTGATGCAGTGTGGGAGATCATGCCGCAGTTCCTGCTCACAGAGTTTGCACCTGGAGTCCTCAGGATTGGGAGATCCGTCACCAGTAGCCACCTGCCACGGGTAACGGTAACCCAACCTCATCCTGGACACTACTGTGTCGCACAGTTTGGTGGACGTTTTGTGCTGCCCTTTTGTGATAGGTTTCAGGTATGAACAAAGCATAGCTTTTTATATTGGTGCTTTTATAATGGTAAGTTCTGTGTCCTGACCGCAAAACTTTCTGAATATATTGGTGAACTCTATGAACGTTTGGCTGCACATTTCATATCAAGCACCCTCTTCAAGGGGGGAATGGCAGAGGCTGGGTCCTCTTCAAGGGTGGCATAGGGGCCGACCCCGACCACCCTGTGAGACATCATAAAGCTACCATCCACCATGCAAATTTGCGAGATGCTAGCCCCAAGCGTCTGGCTTCGAACCTGGGCCAGACAAACTGACACATATTTGTTAGAGTATCCGGGAGTGGCCTGGGTCTCTCTATCTTACTCTCCCTCACATTCTCTCTATTTTTGTACCATTCTCAATCCCTCCCTACCTATCTCTCCCAATCTACCTCCCTTCCTCCCTCCCTACTCGTTTTATCTTCCTCTCCTTCCTTCGCTCCCTTCCTCCCATTCTTCCATTCTTCCTTTCATTCGGTGTCCCAGCCGACAAAACATGCTTAACTAATTTTTAATCAACATAGATAGGGGGGGGGGAATATAGTTAAACACCATCAAATCCACAGTTATAATTTCTTAGGAGTCGTTGATGGCCGCAAAAGATTGATTTATCCTAATACACTCTTCCTTACATGTATGGTCTTATAAAAACTCATAAGCCAAATAATCCGGCAAGGCCGATAATTAGTTCAATTGGTTCGGCGGCTTATAAACTTTCTAAGTGGTTAGTCAAGGTTTTGTCCCCAATAGTTGGTACTATTTCCAACTCACACTTGACAAACAATGTGGACTTAGTTAATAAGCTATCCACACTGAATTTAAATTTTGATTTTAAACTAATAAGTTTCGATGTGACCTCTTTATTCACTAAAGTACCCGTTGATGACCTGTTAGAATTTCTACGTGAGGAACTACCTAAATATAATTTGAACTTGCAGACCAATAAAGTATTAGAACTTATCAAATTGTGTATAAAAGACAATTATTTTAGTTTTAATGGAAAATTTTTCAAACAAACATTTGGAATGGCGATGGGCAATCCTCTTTCCCCCGTTTTAAGTAATTTGTATATGGAATTCTTCGAAACAAAAATCTTATCCAGTATTATCCGGCTAATGTAGTTTGGTTTAGGTATGTTGATGATATTTTGTGTTTATGGCCGTGTGACAAAGACCATATAGTTTTTCTTAATGAACTCAATTCTTTGGTACCTTCAATAAAATTCACTTGTGAGACTGAGGTGAATGGTATGCTTCCGTTTTTGGACATTATGATTCATAGAGTCACTAGAAAGTTCAAATTTAATGTGTATAGGAAACCTACCAACGTGGGGTCGTATGTTCATTTTTATTCGAATCATCATAGTAAAGTTAAACGGGCAGTATTTTCAGGAATGTTTCTACGAGCTTTGAGGGTGTGCAGCCCTGAGTTTTTTGATGAAGAGATTGCTATAATATATGAAATCGGGAAGAGTTTACAATATCCTAAGAGGTTTTTGGATTTCTCGTTTGAACAAGCCAAGCGTACGTTTTATAATCACATCCCTAAGGCGAAACCAGAAATTATTAACTCATTGGTTGTACCTTATGCGAGTGGACTTGAAAAATTGTCTTTGATTTTTAAGAAACTTAATATAAATTTGGTGTTCACTAATAGTACGATCAAATCCAATTTATAAAAAAACTCCCCTGATACAGCAGGTTGCGTGTATTCAATTCCCTGCAATGATTGTGATTCTGTGTACCTTGGACAAACAGGAAAGTCCTTACAATTGCGGTTGTCACAACATGCTTATAGTATTAGAACTGCCCAAACGTCTAATGCATTGTATCTACATACGAATTTATGCGATCACAATATTAACTGGAATGGTGCAAAAAGCATTACCAATTGTGGGGATTTCGTGGAACGGAATTTGATTGAGTCTGCTCTAATCAGTCAGTGTCCAAATCTTCTTAATGTTAGTACTGGAATGTACAAACTTGATCCATTTTTAAGTTATAATATTGCACAACAGTTTAAGAAAAAACTGTAATTGTTAAAGAGGCTTACAATGTCTCATTATAATTTTATATTTATATATTCATTTATTGCATGTTCATGAGGCTTTTCTTTAATCTTTCATCCTTTTTCTCTGACCGCTTAATCCTCTTTGACCATTCTAAGCTAAGCTTTTCCTGTCTCTGGTCAATTCTTTCCCTAGGGTTGGGTTGGTCAGGTGTCGGCCTATATATCCTCCCAGTTCCCTTCTCCTCTTGTCAGTCTGGTTTGACAAAGGCTTTAACAAAGTCGAAACGTTACCTCCTTTCATTTTTCTCTGTGGATTTTCCGCATAAAATGATCAGTGTTTTGTGATCGTCAATTGCATATATATATATATATATATATATATATATATATATATATATATATATATATATATATATATATATATATATATATATATATATATATATGACAATGTCAGTTCACGGAGGAAGAATTGAAACAGGAATTTCCTTAAGTACTTTTGTATATTAATATAAGTCTTCAGAAGGAATGAATGAAAATCATTTCATTTCATTCATTCCTTCTGAAGATGTATTAATATACGAAAGTACTTAAGGAAATTCCTGTTTCAATTCATCCTCCGTGGTCTGACATTGTCACATTTTTCATCAGGTGTTAATTTTCGTAATTTACACACACACACACACACACATACATTATTATATATATACTTGAGCGCGTTTCGTAAAACTTATTACATTTTCAAAGACTTTAGTTTACACACACACAACTATAACTGAACAGAGTTAAACAGCTTCGATTTTATACCTGCATTTGGGTGAGGTGATATGTTACAATAGTTTTGGATGAGGTGAAAACAAACTTTCAACACAACACAGAACACGAAACAATGAGTATAAGCTAAAGGGAAGAATAGAAGTAACTGCAGAGGGCCTATTGGCCCATATTTCTTGGTGCTTCTATATTGGAGCTGAGTCTTGAAGTGGGTAGAATATAATTGTGCGTTAATTGGCTGTTGATTGCTGGTGTTGACTTCTTAATGTGTAGTGCCTCGCAGATATCAAGCCGCCTGTTATCGCTGTATCTATCGATGATTTCCGTGTTTTTTGTTAAGACTTCTCTGGTGATGGTCTGGTTGTGGGAAGAGATTATATGTTCCTTGATAGAGCCCTGTTGCTTATGCATCGTTAATCGCCAGGAAAGAGATGTTGTTGTCTTGCCTATATACTGAGTTCTTTGAGGCTTACAGTCCCCAAGTGAGCATTTAAAGGCATAGACGACATTGGTCTCCTTCAAAGCGTTCTGCTTTGTGTCTGAAAGTTTCTCATGAGTAGGTTGGCAGTTTTCATGGTTTTGTAGTAAATCGTCAATTGTATCTTCTGATTTTTGTCTGTTGGGATAACGTTTCTATTAACAATATCTTTCAGGACCCTTTCCTCCGTTTTATGAGCTGTGGAAAAGAAGTTCCCTTAAAATAGTCTAATAGGGGGTACAGGTGTTGTGTTAGTTGTCTCTTCAGAGGTTGCATGGCATTTCACCTTCCTTCTTATGATGTCTTCAACAAAACCATTGGAGAAGCCGTTGATGACTAGGACCTGCCTTATCCTACAGAGTTCTTCGTCGACTCGCTTCCATCCTGAGCTGTCGCTGAGAGCACGGTCGACATAAGCGTTAACAACACTCCTCTTGTACCTGTCTGGGCAGTCACTGTTGGCATTGAGGCACATTCCTATGTTTGTTTCCTTAGTGTAGACTGCAGTGTGGAAACCTCCGCTCCCTTCCATGACTGTTACATCTAGAAAGGGTAGTTTCCCATCCTTCTCCATCTCGTAAGTGAAACGCAACACGGAATTGCGCTCAAATGCCTCCTTCAGCTCCTGCAGATGTCTGACATCAGGTACCTGTGTAAAAATGTCGTCAACATACCTGCAGTATTTGGCCAGTTTCAAGTTCATATCGACTAAGACCTTTTGTTCGATGGTACCCACGTAGAAGTTCGCAAACAGGACACCTAGGGGAGAACCCATGGTGACCCCATCTACTTGCTTATACATGTGTCCATCCGGGCTCAAGAAGGGTGCCTCTTTAGTACAAGCTTGGAGTAGTTTCTTTAGAATGTTTTCTGGTATGTCAAGAGGAGTACAGGCCAGATCACGATACACTCTGTCCGCTATCATCCCGATTGTTTCATCCACAGGTACGTTGGTAAACAGTGATTCTACGTCAATCGAGGCTCTTATCCCTGTGGTCCGTGTTCCCCGCAACAACATCTCTTTCCAGGCGATTAACGATGCATAAGCAACAGGGCTCTATCAAGGAACATATAATCTCTTCCCACAACCAGATCATCACCAGAGAAGTCTTAACAAAAAACACGGAAATCATCGATAGATACAGCGATAACAGGCGGCTTGATATCTGCGAGGCACTACACATTAAGAAGTCAACACCAGCAATCAACAGCCAATTAATGCACAATTATATTCTACCCATTTCAAGACTCCGCTCCAATATAGAAGCATCAAGAAATATGGGCCAATAGGCCCTCTGCAGTTACTTCTATTCTTCCTTTTAGCTTATACCCATTTTTTCGTGTTCTGTGTTGTGTTGAAAGTTTGTTTTCACCTCATCCAAAACTATTGTAACATATCACTTCACCCAAATGCAGGTATAAAAACGAAGCTGTTTAACTCTGTTCTCTGCTAATAAAATCTGTATAAAATCGAAGCTGTTTGGTTTGAAGCCAAGAGAAACAACCCTTCTACCTCCTCGACCAGAGCCCCAAGCGTTCAACCCACCACCTTAGCTCTCACTAATCGACCAGAAGACTTTCCGGTCTTACCAACATGTGGCTCCTTCCAGCAGGCAACACAGCCTTCTCATTGGGGATCCAACGTCCCACAGGCTCCTTCACAGCCCCCTGCATCACGTGCAGGCATTATCCCTTAAACTAGCGGAAAGGCTTGCAGGACCTGACAACCAGCGCTTTGTTAGTGAACTGAACGCATTATACATAGACAATGGCCTGGCCCCATTATAGCCACTAGCGTAAATCTCACTGCATCCTCTACCACTCCGGAGACTACCACCAGGACGACTGTGCGGTCAACTTCAACACCTACTCCAGAACCGGCCATGACCCGGGCGACACAAACAGAGGTAATTCCTTCACCAGCTCCCAACACTCCTACAATCACAGTCACAGCAGCCGCGCTAGCAGACGTGCTGTCTGCAAACGATAACAACACCACCAGCGCTCCTGAAATAGCTACAACCACCAATCAACGACACCTAAGCCTACCTAAGGCTGCGAGGCGAAAGACCACTACGGAGGTTACGGACTCCTCAGACGAGGAAATCATAGTAGGAGCTCCAGCGCCGCATCACAAATACGACACCTACACGGTTCAAGACTTCCTCATGGAGGCCACGTCACCAAACTCCAGCGACAGCACTACTCAGCCAAAGTCGCAGGCAAAGAAAAAACGGAAAACCTAAAGGTCGACACTAATCCCACCAGCTCCATAAACTGGTATAGCCAGCCCTCCATGCTGAAAACCAGCATGGAGACCCCCATACATCGCCAGATCTCTAGTATCAGCTACTGGTACAGATAATGGCTCCAAAGAGCCTCCACTTACGGGCTCACCATAGCCCATGCTACTGGAACTGATTCTGAGTAGCGAATCTTAAACGACAACAAAACTCTGTTCTGTTATAGTTGTGTGTGTGTAAACTAAAGTCTTTGAAAATGTAATAAGTTTTACGAAACGCACACAAGTGTCGCGTCAGACTAGAAATAAAAATGAATTTTGGAGAACTGATTTTTCAATTACCATCGACAGTAAAAAGAAACATAAGAAATATAGAGAAAATTCGTGTTAGAATTATTAATCTTACTTTTTCGGTCATATTTAATAATATATGTCTACAGGAAAGACTGCTACCAAAATATACTAATATTAGAACGCACGACCCAGCAGCAAGGAATCAAGCCTTCACGATAAAATATCGCCGAGATCTGATTCGTAATCAGATACACAAGGCAGAAAATGAAATCAAAGACAACAAAACGCAACTACTTCATGCTACAAACCAATGGAGAAACAGCAACATCGACGAAAGTCTCCGTACTCGCATCGAGCAACACCTCGACATCCTCACAGATCGACATCACCTCAGCACCGAAACCAGGATAATCAAGAAACTAACAACATTATATGGAGGACCTATGGCAATTCCACGACCGAGAGACGGCTTCCTGAACCTTGCAGGAATCAACCTCACTGAGGACCAAGTCACTCTCCTAAATCTGGGTATAAACTGCCACGTTATGTCCAGACCAAGTGAGATGGCCCGGAACGTGGAGTTGGTAATCCTGTTGGACGACATATTCGACCTCGAGACACAAAAAAAAAGTCACCACCAAGGACACCTTACAAGCAGAACTTATCGCAGAAGGAGGAACGAATCGAGGCAACTACAGAAGCACCATACTGTCCCCTGAGCTCAAAGCGGCAGCTAAGAGCCTTCGTGAGAACAAGGAGATAGTCGTCAGGAGAGGTGACAAGTCGCCAATATACGTCATTCTTAAAAAAGACGAATGTCTGGCGAAAATGAACCTCACACTCTCTGACCAAACTAAATTCCAAAGAGTAACGAACGACACTACAGCCGAATTGAAAGCAAAGGTGAAAAAATTTATCGAAACTGTGAACGCCAAGAAATCCGGACTTCGCCTGCCAAAGATTATTGGAGAATACAAACCTGGATACGCATATGGAAATGTCAAGACACACAAGCCTGGAAACCCACTTCGGCCGAACATCAGCCAGATACCCACACCTACGTACAGACTGCCGAAGCGACTCAATGGCTTGCTGACTCCTTATGTCCCTTGCGCATTCAGCCTGAAGTCTCCAAAGGAATTTGTTGACTTACTGCGGGGAACACGGGCCACAAGGATAAGAGCCTCGTTGGACGTAGAATCACTGTTTACCAACGTACCTGTGGATGAAACAATCGGGATGATAGCGGACAGAGTGTATCGTGTTCCAGCTTGTACTCCTCTTGTCATACCAGAAAGCATTCTAAGGAAACTACTCCAAGTTTGTACTAAAGAGGCACCCTTCTTGAGCCCGGATGGGCACATGTATAAGCAAGTAGATGGGGTCGCCATGGGTTCTCCCCTAGGTGTCCTGCATGCGAACTTCTACATGGGTACCATCGAGCAAAAGGTCTTAGTCGACATGAACTTGAAACCGGCCATATACTGCAGGTATGTTGAAGACATTTTTACACAGGTACCTGATGTCAGACATCTGCAGGAGCTGAAGGAGGCATTTGAGCAGAATTCTGTGTTGCGTTTCACTTACGAGATGGAGAAGGATGGGAAGCTGCCCTTTCTAGATGTAACAGTCATGGAAAGGAGCGGAGGTTTCCACACTGAGTCTACACTAAGGAAACAAACATAGGAATGCCTCAATGCCAACAGTGACTGCCCAGACAGGTACAAGAGGAGTGTCGTTAACGCTTATGTCGACCGTGCTCTCAGCCACAGCTCAGGATGGAAGCAAGTCGATGAAGAACTCTGTAGGGTAAGGCAGGTCCTAGTCAACAACGGCTTCTCCAATGGTTTCGTTGAAGACATCATAAGAAGGAAGGTGAAACGCCATGCAACCTCTGAAGAGACAACTAACACAACACCTGTACCCCCTATTAGACTATTTTACAGGAACTTCTTTTCCACAGCTCATGAAACGGAGGAAAGGGTCCTGAAAGATATTGTTAATAGAAACGTTATCCCTACAGACAAAAATCAGAAGATACAATTGACGATTTACTATAAAACCAAAAAAACGGCCAACCTACTCATGAGAAACTCTCCAGACACAAAGCAGAACGCTTTGAAAGAGACCAATGTCGTCTATGCCTTCAAATGCCCACTTGGGG
>WNGS01165503.1:35274737-35285936 GCA_020271785.1 Procambarus virginalis
CAAGGGGTGCACGGTTCGAGGTCCCATACAGTCCAGTGAATGGAATATCTAGTCAATGTGGTGTCCAAGTTATTTGTTATTCATTCTTGCAATTTGTCAATGGTTAAATTATTCAATCATTCATTAACGCACCAATTTACGAAGCCTGTGTATCTTTGAATTATGAGGGTTGTTGTTACATCGGTTAAGACTTTCCCACGCGTGTAAGCCGAAGCTCTATCGACTGGGCTAGAGCAGTCTTAATAAGGAAAGTTCCAGAAGCAGCCTCCTGCGGCCAAAATGGAATTTTAGAATTTGGAAAAGATAGGTATAAGAGTGGTTTACGAAGGAGTTAAAATACAAGAGAGAAAAGAGGAAAATGTTCAAGACGCCTGATAAAGCAGAATGAAGTCAACTAGACAAGCACGATGTGGGGTCGTTGTAGCCGATTGCAGCAATCAACACAGTAAGGTGAACGCTGCGACTGAAAGAACGAAAGGAGATAGAAGGACAGACAGGAGGAAAGTGGTGATAATTTTCAGGCGTGGAGCGCCACCAATATAAGAGACAAAAAAGCAAAGGAATACCAAAAAAATGTCATAAAGTTATACATTTTAACTGTGATCATGAGACTTGGAGACGGCGTAATAAAACACTGTGGGACGCCTTACAGATTGGGGAAGTTTTACAGTGTTAGTTATGTGAAGACTATTTTAAGGGTGGACCATCCAGGCAGATAAGATATGGAAGTTTCTTCCAAGAGGAATATATGAAGCTTAATAGATATCTGGAGGATCTGGCCACAGATAAGATCACATTGTTTGTGGAGATAAGGAGATAATTTCTGAGACGCCAGATGACACAAGACAAGATTTATAGAGTGATGGATGCTGTAGTGAGCTGTGAAGGATGTTGTAGTGAGCTGGTGAAGGATGTTGTAGTCAGCTGGTGAAGGATGTTGTAGTCAGCTGGTGAAGGATGCTGTAGTGAGCTGGTGAAGGATGTTGTAGTCAGCTGGTGAAGGATGTTGTAGTGTGCTGGTGAAGGATGTTGTAGTCAGCTGGTGAAGGATGCTGTAGTGTGCTGGTGAAGGATGTTGTAGTGTGCTGGTGAAGGATGTTGTAGTAAGCTGGTGAGGATGTTGTAGTGAGCTGGTGAAGGATGCTGTAGTGTGCTGGTGAAGGATGCTGTAGTGTGCTGGTGAAGGATGCTGTAGTGCTGGTGAAGGATGCTGTAGTGTGCTGGTGAAGGATGCTGTAGTGTGCTGGTGAAGGATGCTGTAATAAGCTGGTGAAGGATGCTGTAGTGTGCTGGTGAAGGATGCTGTAGTAAGCTGGTGAAGGATGCTGTAGTGTGCTGGTGAAGGATGCTGTAGTGAGCTGTGAAGGATGTTGTAGTGAGCTGGTGAAGGATGTTGTAGTCAGCTGGTGAAGGATGTTGTAGTCAGCTGGTGAAGGATGCTGTAGTGAGCTGGTGAAGGATGTTGTAGTCAGCTGGTGAAGGATGTTGTAGTGTGCTGGTGAAGGATGTTGTAGTCAGCTGGTGAAGGATGCTGTAGTGTGCTGGTGAAGGATGTTGTAGTGTGCTGGTGAAGGATGTTGTAGTAAGCTGGTGAAGGATGTTGTAGTGAGCTGGTGAAGGATGCTGTAGTGTGCTGGTGAAGGATGCTGTAGTGTGCTGGTGAAGGATGCTGTAGTGTGCTGGTGAAGGATGCTGTAGTGTGCTGGTGAAGGATGCTGTAGTGTGCTGGTGAAGGATGCTGTAATAAGCTGGTGAAGGATGCTGTAGTGTGCTGGTGAAGGATGCTGTAGTAAGCTGGTGAAGGATGCTGTAGTGTGCTGGTGAAGGATGCTGTAGTGTGCTGGTGAAGGATGCTGTAGTGTGCTGGTGAAGGATGCTGTAGTGTGCTGGTGAAGGATGCTGTAGTGTGCTGGTGAAGGATGCTGTAGTGTGCTGGTGAAGGATGCTGTAGTGTGCTGGTGAAGGATGCTGTAGTGTGCTGGTGAAGGATGCTGTAGTGTGCTGGTGAAGGATGCTGTAGTGTGCTGGAGAAAGTTGTCTTGGCAGGAAGTTAGTTAGGGTTATCGAGGTCTCCCTACAGCCACGTTCTCTTCATCTGCCACAACGTACAAGATACAAAGTACTAACTAACCTAACCAGAAACGCACGAACCCAAGCAACCCACCTAACCTGCCCTTACCTAACCCAAGCAACCCACCTAACCTGACCTTACCTAACCCAAGCAACCCACCTAACCTGACCTTACCTAACCCAAGCAACCCACCTAACCTGCCCTTACCTAACCCAAGCAACCCACCTAACCTGACCTTACCTAACCCAAGCAACCCACCTAACCTAACCTTACCTAACCCAAGCAACCCACCTAACCTGACCTTACCTAACCCAAGCAACCCACCTAACCTGACTTTACCTAACCCAAGCAACCCACCTAACCTGCCCTTACCTAACCCAAGCAACCCACCTAACCTGACCTTACCTAACCCAAGCAACCCACCTAACCTGACCTTACCTAACCCAAGCAACCCACCTAACCTGCCCTTACCTAACCCAAGTAACCCAACTAACCTGACCTTACCTAACCCAAGCAACCCACCTAACCTAACCTTACCTAACCCAAGCAACCCACCTAACCTGACCTTACCTAGCCCAAGCAACCCACCTAACCTGACCTTACCTAACCCAAGCAACCCACCTAACCTGACCTTACCTAACCCAAGCAACCCACCTAACCTAATCTTAAATTCTATAGAAAACGTGAATATTGGGGAGCCTCTATTTTCCACAATACTTTGGGGACCACAACGTACACAATCAGACGGATTAGTTGAGAGGACGGGCTGCTCCCTAGGTCAGTTGCGGATGCTTCCCACAACAGTTGCCTAGTTCTTGGGGTAAACATTTCCTGCGAGAACAGTTAATCAGGTGAAAGGAAACATCGCCCAACCATTTCTGCTCTGCAGCGAGTTTCGAACGCTGGTGTGGACCTATCGGTTGCGACTTGACTGCACAGACCACTGAGCTACAGGATACCTATTTAAGATATATAACATTACAATGATCATTACAGGTAGAAAATACCGGCGTGAAGCCTCACCCTCATTAATGGTCAGCGAGGTGGCTTAGTGGCTTAGTGATGTCTCTTCACAGTTCCCTTCAGGATGGATGGTTGCTGTAGCCATACTGGCTTAGTGATGTCTCTTCACAGTTCCCTTCAGGATGGATGGTTGCTGTAGCCATACTGGCTTAGTGATGTCTCTTCACAGTTCCCATCCTCCAGGATGGATGGTTGCTGTAGCCATACTGGCTTAGTGATGTCTCTTCACAGTTCCCTCCAGGATGGATGGTTGCTGTAGCCATACAGGCTTAGTGATGTCTCTTCACAGTTCCCTCCAGGATGGATGGTTGCTGTAGCCATACTGGCTTAGTGATGTCTCTTCACAGTTCCCATCCTCCAGGATGGATGGTTGCTGTAGCCATACTGGCTTAGTGTGTCACTCACACCCCAGAAGTGACTCGAACCCTTCTGTCAATTGGTTTAAGGTCAAAGGTGATGGTCAAGTGGTTTAAGGCATCCCTGTACATACCAGTTGCGTTGCTCCTGGGAGTATGGGTTCGAGTCACTTCTGGGGTGTGAGTTTTCAGTTGTATCTAGTCCTGGGGACCATTCAGGCATGTTTGCATTTGTTTTCCTCACGTGTTGCCCCAAAAAAGAGGTGATTTGATAAAATGCTATGCCCAAGATAACCATCCAGGTGCCGGCGGGGAAGTGGTTCATATAGCTCAGGCTATCACTTCCTTTTGTCCGGTCGTGATGGTCAAGTGGTTTAAGGCATCCCTGTACATACCAGTTGCGTTGCTCCTGGGAGTATGGGTTCGAGTCACTTCTGGGGTGTGAGTTTTCAGTTGTATCTAGTCCTGGGGACCATTCAGGCTTGTTTGCATTTGTGTTCCTCACGTGTTGCCCCAAAAAAAGAGGTGATTTGATAAAATGCTATGCCCAAGATAACCATCCAGGTGCCGGCGGGGAAGTGGTTCATATAGCTCAGGCTATCACTTCCTTTGTCCGGTCGTGATGGTCAAGTGGTTTAAGGCATCCCTGTACATACCAGTTGCGTTGCTCCTGGGAGTATGGGTTCGAGTCACTTCTGGGGTGTGAGTTTTCAGTTGTATCTAGTCCTGGGGACCATTCAGGCTTGTTTGCATTTGTGTTCCTCACGTGTTGCCCCAAAAAAGAGGTGATTTGATAAAATGCTATGCCCAAGATAACCATCCAGGTGCCGGCGGGGAAGTGGTTCATATAGCTCAGGCTATCACTTCCTTTTGTCCGGTCGTGATGGTCAAGTGGTTTAAGGCATCCCTGTACATACCAGTTGCGTTGCTCCTGGGAGTATGGGTTCGAGTCACTTCTGGGGTGTGAGTTTTCAGTTGTATCTAGTCCTGGGGACCATTCAGGCTTGTTTGCATTTGTGTTCCTCACGTGTTGCCCCAAAAAAAGAGGTGATTTGATAAAATGCTATGCCCAAGATAACCATCCAGGTGCCGGCGGGGAAGTGGTTCATATAGCTCAGGCTATCACTTCCTTTGTCCGGTCGTGATGGTCAAGTGGTTTAAGGCATCCCTGTACATACCAGTTGCGTTGCTCCTGGGAGTATGGGTTCGAGTCACTTCTGGGGTGTGAGTTTTCAGTTGTATCTAGTCCTGGGGACCATTCAGGCTTGTTTGCATTTGTGTTCCTCACGTGTTGCCCCAAAAAAAGAGGTGATTTGATAAAATGCTATGCCCAAGATAACCATCCAGGTGCCGGCGGGGAAGTGGTTCATATAGCTCAGGCTATCACTTCCTTTGTCCGGTCGTGATGGTCAAGTGGTTTAAGGCATCCCTGTACATACCAGTTGCGTTGCTCCTGGGAGTATGGGTTCGAGTCACTTCTGGGGTGTGAGTTTTCAGTTGTATCTAGTCCTGGGGACCATTCAGGCTTGTTTGCATTTGTGTTCCTCACGTGTTGCCCCAAAAAAAGAGGTGATTTGATAAAATGCTATGCCCAAGATAACCATCCAGGTGCCGGCGGGGAAGTGGTTCATATAGCTCAGGCTATCACTTCCTTTGTCCGGTCGTGATGGTCAAGTGGTTTAAGGCATCCCTGTACATACCAGTTGCGTTGCTCCTGGGAGTATGGGTTCGAGTCACTTCTGGGGTGTGAGTTTTCAGTTGTATCTAGTCCTGGGGACCATTCAGGCTTGTTTGCATTTGTGTTCCTCACGTGTTGCCCCAAAAAAGAGGTGATTTGATAAAATGCTATGCCCAAGATAACCATCCAGGTGCCGGCGGGGAAGTGGTTCATATAGCTCAGGCTATCACTTCCTTTTGTCCGGTCGTGATGGTCAAGTGGTTTAAGGCATCCCTGTACATACCAGTTGCGTTGCTCCTGGGAGTATGGGTTCGAGTCACTTCTGGGGTGTGAGTTTTCAGTTGTATCTAGTCCTGGGGACCATTCAGGCTTGTTTGCATTTGTGTTCCTCACGTGTTGCCCCAAAAAAGAGGTGATTTGATAAAATGCTATGCCCAAGATAACCATCCAGGTGCCGGCGGGGAAGTGGTTCATATAGCTCAGGCTATCACTTCCTTTGTCCGGTCGTGATGGTCAAGTGGTTTAAGGCATCCCTGTACATACCAGTTGCGTTGCTCCTGGGAGTATGGGTTCGAGTCACTTCTGGGGTGTGAGTTTTCAGTTGTATCTAGTCCTGGGGACCATTCAGGCTTGTTTGCATTTGTGTTCCTCACGTGTTGCCCCAAAAAAAGAGGTGATTTGATAAAATGCTATGCCCAAGATAACCATCCAGGTGCCGGCGGGGAAGTGGTTCATATAGCTCAGGCTATCACTTCCTTTTGTCCGGTCGTGATGGTCAAGTGGTTTAAGGCATCCCTGTACATACCAGTTGCGTTGCTCCTGGGAGTATGGGTTCGAGTCACTTCTGGGGTGTGAGTTTTCAGTTGTATCTAGTCCTGGGGACCATTCAGGCTTGTTTGCATTTGTGTTCCTCACGTGTTGCCCCAAAAAAGAGGTGATTTGATAAAATGCTATGCCCAAGATAACCATCCAGGTGCCGGCGGGGAAGTGGTTCATATAGCTCAGGCTATCACTTCCTTTGTCCGGTCGTGATGGTCAAGTGGTTTAAGGCATCCCTGTACATACCAGTTGCGTTGCTCCTGGGAGTATGGGTTCGAGTCACTTCTGGGGTGTGAGTTTTCAGTTGTATCTAGTCCTGGGGACCATTCAGGCTTGTTTGCATTTGTGTTCCTCACGTGTTGCCCCAAAAAAAGAGGTGATTTGATAAAATGCTATGCCCAAGATAACCATCCAGGTGCCGGCGGGGAAGTGGTTCATATAGCTCAGGCTATCACTTCCTTTTGTCCGGTCGTGATGGTCAAGTGGTTTAAGGCATCCCTGTACATACCAGTTGCGTTGCTCCTGGGAGTATGGGTTCGAGTCACTTCTGGGGTGTGAGTTTTCAGTTGTATCTAGTCCTGGGGACCATTCAGGCTTGTTTGCATTTGTGTTCCTCACGTGTTGCCCCAAAAAAAGAGGTGATTTGATAAAATGCTATGCCCAAGATAACCATCCAGGTGCCGGCGGGGAAGTGGTTCATATAGCTCAGGCTATCACTTCCTTTTGTCCGGTCGTGATGGTCAAGTGGTTTAAGGCATCCCTGTACATACCAGTTGCGTTGCTCCTGGGAGTATGGGTTCGAGTCACTTCTGGGGTGTGAGTTTTCAGTTGTATCTAGTCCTGGGGACCATTCAGGCTTGTTTGCATTTGTGTTCCTCACGTGTTGCCCCAAAAAAGAGGTGATTTGATAAAATGCTATGCCCAAGATAACCATCCAGGTGCCGGCGGGGAAGTGGTTCATATAGCTCAGGCTATCACTTCCTTTTGTCCGGTCGTGATGGTCAAGTGGTTTAAGGCATCCCTGTACATACCAGTTGCGTTGCTCCTGGGAGTATGGGTTCGAGTCACTTCTGGGGTGTGAGTTTTCAGTTGTATCTAGTCCTGGGGACCATTCAGGCTTGTTTGCATTTGTGTTCCTCACGTGTTGCCCCAAAAAAAGAGGTGATTTGATAAAATGCTATGCCCAAGATAACCATCCAGGTGCCGGCGGGGAAGTGGTTCATATAGCTCAGGCTATCACTTCCTTTTGTCCGGTCGTGATGGTCAAGTGGTTTAAGGCATCCCTGTACATACCAGTTGCGTTGCTCCTGGGAGTATGGGTTCGAGTCACTTCTGGGGTGTGAGTTTTCAGTTGTATCTAGTCCTGGGGACCATTCAGGCTTGTTTGCATTTGTGTTCCTCACGTGTTGCCCCAAAAAAAGAGGTGATTTGATAAAATGCTATGCCCAAGATAACCATCCAGGTGCCGGCGGGGAAGTGGTTCATATAGCTCAGGCTATCACTTCCTTTGTCCGGTCGTGATGGTCAAGTGGTTTAAGGCATCCCTGTACATACCAGTTGCGTTGCTCCTGGGAGTATGGGTTCGAGTCACTTCTGGGGTGTGAGTTTTCAGTTGTATCTAGTCCTGGGGACCATTCAGGCTTGTTTGCATTTGTGTTCCTCACGTGTTGCCCCAAAAAAGAGGTGATTTGATAAAATGCTATGCCCAAGATAACCATCCAGGTGCCGGCGGGGAAGTGGTTCATATAGCTCAGGCTATCACTTCCTTTTGTCCGGTCGTGATGGTCAAGTGGTTTAAGGCATCCCTGTACATACCAGTTGCGTTGCTCCTGGGAGTATGGGTTCGAGTCACTTCTGGGGTGTGAGTTTTCAGTTGTATCTAGTCCTGGGGACCATTCAGGCATGTTTGCATATATATATATATATATATATATATATATATATATATATATATATATATATATATATATATATTAGTGGGGTGAAACACAGAACATGGAAAATAGGCCAATAGGCCTATTTTCACCCACCCAATGGCCTAGGCCATCCAATAGGCCTTCTGCAGGTCTATTGGGACCCGACTTCTACTTCTACAAATCTATACCCCGTTTTCCATGTTCTGTGTTTCACCCCACTAATATATATATATATATATATATATATATATATATATATATATATATATATATATATATATATATATATAAGGAGATGTATTTAAAGGTTCATTGATAGCGATGTTTAGGAATTTGTAAGCAGTATATGAGAGTCTTAAGTCGGAATGTTTGTGCATCTCTGCATGATGACTGCAGGACTCAGGTTGCACCTCTGGGGAGGTCTAAAGTCCTAAGGTAGGTACGGGTTGTGCATCTCTGGGGATGCTTCTTTATTATGGGTGTTCAGTAGCCTGGTTGGTGAGAGTGAGGTTATCCGTTTTTGTGGTCAAGGGTTCGAGGTTCCGATGGTTCAAGTGGATGAAATGTTGTTATTATATTATAGAATGAAATGTTATGATATAAAGAACACATATATATTCATATATGTAAAGAGAGGGAGAGTTCAATATGACAGAAAGAGTGAGATCGATGCTTCTAGCACGAATTTTCTTTATTTTTCTATGTCTTTCTTCACTTAGGAAGGAATTTGAAAAATTAACTCTCCAAGGCTCATTTTACAATTTTATTATGGCCTGACGCTATGAGATGAGACTTGTTAACTCATATTAACATTATCAAAACCAGAGATTAAATGGTTACAAAGAATGAATGATGAAGATTAAGCCACCCAAGAGGTGGCACGGGCATGAATAGCCCGTAAAGTTTCAGTATTGCCGAGGATGAGGTGAAGGTGAAGCATCTCACTTATGGATCAAAAAGCCCATTGTAACTTACCATTCTCCTATGTTTCCATGACGGCCGGGGTAGTATAGTGTATGTTTCGTGGTGTTCCCGAGGATGGCGGAGTGTAATCTGGCGTTACTTGGCTGTTGGTAGATGGCTTTGGTTTGTTTGATGTGAAATGTTTCGCAAATGTCCAGTCTTCTGTTATGTGATTCTGTCGGTCTGTGATTCTGTCGATCTGTGATTCTGTCGATCTGTGATTCTGTCGATCTGTGATTCCATGGGTCTGTGATTCTGTGGGTCTGTGAGTCTGTAGGCTTCCGAATATATGCGTCTATGAGTCTCTGTCTGTAAGTCTGGGAAATCTTTGGCTTCTCTGAATCTGTTGGTGTTTGCATCTGGGAGTCGGTTATCGCTCTAGCTCCCAAAAAGACTTTATACTGATTTTTTAGAAAGTTACCCTCAGTAGTTCACCATATCATCTGAAGATGGTGAATATATTTGTACACACAACGGGAAGTATATTACTGCAAACTAAAGGGTTTGAGTTATAATGATATATGTAAACTGAGAGGGGGCGCACCCTTTCTCAAGATGCCTTTGATTTTGATTTTTCTCAAGAAATAATTATACTTTTCACCTTTAGGTGGTTATAGTAACCGTTGCAGGGTTTATAAACCTCTGCCCTACCAACAAACCAAAACCAAAAGAGACTTTTTTCCCCTCGGCTGTTATACATTAAACAAAATTTCATCTTTTTTTTAAGATATCTACTGAAAAGATTTATGAATTTCCTAAGTCTTTTTTCTAGGCATGGGATGAGGAAAGGGTAAATCGTGTTTTTCAAAATGTGGAGAAGTTTTCCCCGGCTAATTTAAGCTCATATTGTCTGAAAATCGTATTGGAAGCAACTTTTTTTTTGAGAAGTTAGAAAGTGTTCGGTGGCATATGCGTGCAACAATTGATCGGAAGGTGTCTGGAACTCTCTTAACTTTAATAAAATTATTGTTGTTCTCACAGCTTTCACATTTATGATCCCTTATTAAAAAATATATTTCCCGTAGACTTTTTTCACAATGGTTTAAAGAAAGGCCCAAAATCAATTAGCAATTACCTACTTAATACTAAAAATAATAACGAAAATCTGCGGTCTTAGTAATGAGCGGAACATCACCAGTACCGGAGGTGTGTGTCTTAATGAATGAGGCCGTCACCACAGTGGCTGGTAAACACCTGACATTTCCACACATGTTGCAGGTTTTCTCCTCCTCCCCTCCTCTCCTTGTCTCCTGAGGACCAAGTTGAAGTCATTACAACATCAGGCTCCAGTTGTCCGGGTTTTTGTACCCGGGGGGCGAAGTGGCCTTGTAAGGGACAGATATTACTATTTGTACCCTAATTACTGCCTCTGTTTCCAAGAGCCTCTCCTCTCTCTTCTCTCTCATCTCCTTCTTCCTTCTCTTTTTTTGTTTTGGTTTTTGGTTTTTGTTTTTGGTTTTTTCTCTCTCTCTCCTCCTTTCCACTACGGAAAGAAAAAGTCGCCTAATGTTTAAGTGATAAGGGAAATGGACTGAAATTGAATTGAAGTCGATAACTTACTTTTTCTTCCAGATCAGTCAATAACATGTCCAGTAGATTGTGGTGTTGATCACGACAACACCTTTTGAAGGCGCCAACGCTGTTGCTCCTTTGCCACCATGGTTCACGTGAGTGTACTTACACGAGTGCACCTTCCCAGTACCCAGAGTACCGGCATGGTACCAGGCTACACCACCGGGTGTTCCTGGCACACAATAGCCTACCATTATGGATCAAGGTGCCCCTGAAGGCGTTTCAAAATAAATACCAAGGGGCTCCATAAGGAACTATGTAATACCTTTAAGTGTTACTCACGTGGATTAGGGAACACCTAAACAAAGGTTTACCCGTCATACTAGTATACTACTATTCCCGGTATCGTATATTAGTCTATCGTATACCACCATGGGTGAAGGAACCATCAGGTGAAGGAGGGCTTAATTAAAGCCCGTGGGGGTCAGAGCTGAGCACGTCGCCGGTTCTGAGTCAAATATTGGACGGTCTCCTGGAGCGGACGCCGGTCGTAGAGCACAGCTGAAAAGGCTGAAGAGAGCAAATCATCAACGTTCCCTGCTGTTAGTCTCCCCTTGTTGCCTGCAGTCATTCACCTGTCTGACCCAGGAGCACCTACAGTCATTCACCTGTCTGACCCAAGGAGCGTCTACAGTCATTCAGCGCCTACAGTCATTCACCTGTCCTGACCCAAGGAGCGCCTACAGTCATTCACCTGTCTGACCCAGGAGCGCCTACAGTCATTCACCTGTCTGACCCAGGAGCGCCTACAGTCATTCACCTGTCTGACACAGGAGCACCTACAGTCATTCACCTGTCTGG
>WNGS01165503.1:35286936-35298479 GCA_020271785.1 Procambarus virginalis
GGAAGGGAACTATCAAGGGCAAGTACCTGCCATTACGACTGTATATCACTTGGAAGGAGTCAGGAAAAGGATTTGGGATGGGACGGAGGGAAAGAATGGTGTCCAACCACGTGGACGGTCGGGGGGGGGGGGGTTGACGGCGACCTGCACGAAGCGAAACCGTCACTCTACCGTCCAAACCAATAGTTGGACTAGCAGTGTGGCAGATGAATGGTTTGGCAAGGAAATGGCTCAGAAATGGTTGTGATGATGGCAGGGAGAGATGGATCGTGGAGGGGGGGGGGGGGCGGGAGGACAGTGGTAGCGAATGACAGAAAAATTGGATTCCAGATCCGGTAATTGTTATCACTGAGCATGCACGATCTGTTCTGGCAGGCAAGAATTATTAAAAATATACATACAGGACATTACCTCTATAACAAAGACACTGACACGAATATATAACACAAATAACCCACCGGATAAGTAGCAATAGGGGCCGGATAAAAGGGTATGAAAGAGTTGATTAATAATGCAGGTATCGTACGACACTCGGCCCTGTAACGGCCGACGATCGTCCAACAATTCTGAAAATGAAAATCATTCGCCGTGCCTTAATTATTTCCTGTTTTCAACACAGGAAATAATTCACGAAGATAAAATGATGTATAATTAATTAATTCGGACATATTATGAGTTTCTACTTTCCGATCATTTCATGTTCATTTTCCAGGCAACTGACTGCATTCACATTGACTGTAGACGCCAGCAGGTGAATGACTGTAGGTGCTCCTGGGTCAGACAGGTGAATGACTGTAGGCGCTCCTGGGTCAGACAGGTGAATGACTGTAGGCAACAAGGGAGACTAACAGCAGGAAACGTTGATGAGTTCCCCTCTTTCAGCCTTTTCAGCTGTGCTCTACGACCGGCGTCCGCTCCAGGAGACCGTCCAATATTTGCCTCAGGAGCCGGCGACGTGCTCAGCTCTGACCCCACGGGCTTTAATTAAGCCCTCCTTCACCTGATGGTTCCTTCACTCATGGTGGTATACGATAGACTAGTATACGATACCGGGGAATAGTAGTATACTAGTATGACGGGTAAACCATTGTTTAGGTGTTCCGTGAGGCACGTGAGGAACACTGGAAGGTATTATATAATTTCTTATGCAGCCACCCCTGCAATTTATTTTGAAACGCCTTCAAGGACACCTTGATCACTAATGGTAGGCTATTGTGTGCCAGGAACACCCGGTGGTGTAGCCTGGTACCATGCCGGTACTCTGGGTACCGGGAAGGTGCACTCGTGTAAGTACACTCACGTGAACCATGGTGGCAAAGGAGCACAGCGTTGGCGCCTTCAAAAGGTGTTGTCCTGATCAACACCACAATCTACTGGACATGTTATTGACTGATCTGGAAGAAAAAGCATATTATCGAATTCAATCCAATTTCAGTTCATTTCCCTTATCACTTAAACATTAAGCGGCTTTTTCTTTCCATAATGGAAAAGGGGGGGAGAGAGAGAGAGAGAGAGAGAGAGAGAGAGAGAGAGAGAGAGAGAGAGAGAGAGAGAGAGAGAGAGAGAGAGAGAGAGAGAGAGAGAGAGAGCTCTTGGAAACAGAGGCAGTAATTAGGGTACAAAAGTAATATCTGTCCCTTACAAGCCACTTCGCCCCCCCCCCCGGGTACAAAACCCGGACAACTGGAGCCTGAAGTTGTAATGACTTCAACTTGGTCCTCAGGAGACAGGAGAGGAGGGGGAGGAGAAAACCTGCAACATGTGTGGAAATGTCAGGTGTTTACCAGCCACTGTGGTGACGGCCTCAGTCATTAAGACACACACCTCCGGTACTGGTGATGTTCCGCTTATTACTAAGACTGCAGATTTGGGTTATTATTTTTAGTAGTAAGTAGGTAATTGCTAATTGATTTTGGGTATTTTTTTTAAACCATTGTGAAAAAAGTCTATGGGAACACTATTTCTTTTTTAATAAGGGATCATTAATGTGAAAAGCTTTGAGAACAACAATAATTTTATTGAAAGTTAAGAGAGTTCCAGACACCTTCCGATCAGTTGTTGCACGCATATGCCACCGAACACTTTCTAACTTCTCAAAAAAAGTTGCTTCCAATACAATTTTCAGACAATATGAGCTTAAATTGGCTGGGGGAAAACTTCTCCACATTATGAATAACACGATTTACCCTTTCCACATCCCATGCCTGAAAAAAAAGACTTAGGAAACTCATAAATCCCTTCAGTAGATATCTTAAAAAAGAAGAGAGGAAATTTTGTTTAATGTATAACAGCCAGGGGGGAAAAAAGGTCTCTTTTGGGTTCGGTTTGTTGGTAGGGCAGAGGTTTATAAACCCTGCAACGGTTACTATAACCACCTAAAGGTGAAAAGTATATTTTTTTCGTGAGCAAAACCAAACCAAAGGCATCTTGAGAAAGGGTGCGCCCCTCTCAGTTTACATATATCTTTATAACTCAAACCCTTTAGTTTGCAGTAATATACTTCCCGTTGTGTGTACAAATATATTCACCATCTTCAGATGATATGGTGAACTACTGACGGTAACTTTCTAAAAAATCAGTATAAAGACTTTTTGGGAGCTAGAGCGATAACCGACTCCCAGATGCACACAACAACAGATTCAGAGAAGCCACAGATTTCACAGACCCACAGACACAGACTCATAGACACATATATTCGGAAGCCCACAGAATCACAGACCCACGGAATCACAGACCCATGGAATCACAGACCGACAGAATCACATAACAGATGATTGGACATTTGCGAGGCATTTCACATCAAACAAACCAAAGCCATCAACAAACAGCAAAGTACACTCCGCCATCCTCGGGAACACCACGAAACATACACTATACTACCCCGGCCATCATGGAAACATAGGAGAATGGTAAGTTACAATGGGCTTTTTGACCCATAAGTGAGATGCTTCACCTTCACCTCATCCTCGGCTATACTGAAACTTTACGGGCTATTCATGCCGGTGCCACTTCTTGGGTGGTTTAATCTTCATCAATCATTCTTTGTAACCATTTAAACTCTGCCTTTGATAATGTTAACATGAGTTAACGAGTCTCATCTCGTAGCGTCAGGCCATAATAAAATTGTAAAATGAACTTTGGAGAGTTAATTTTTAAAATTTCTTCTCAAGTGAAGAAAAACAGAAAAATAGATAAGTTTCGTGCTAGAAGCATCGATCTCAATCTGTCATATTCAATTCTCCCTCTTTATATATATATATATATATATATATATATATATATATATATATATATATATATATATATATATATATATATATATATAATCTTTCCCTCAGCGACTCACAGTGGAAACAGGCCTCCCTTCCTGTCAGACTCGGGGGCCTTGGCGTGCGCACAGCAACACAAATTGCTGTACCAGCGTTCCTGTCCTCTTCAGTGGGGTCTGATAACTTGGTGAAGGAAATCCTACCTGAGCACCTAGTTCAACAGGCAGGGGTACATGATCCCAGCTTCACAGACTGCACAACCAAATGGGTCTCTCTCGCAGGACCAGCACCCCAACCACCTCCTTCTGAAGCCCATAAGCAATCCAGCTGGGATCGCTCCACTGCCGACCAAGAAGCTGCGACTTTGCTAGAAGCTGCAACACCACATGACACTGCCCGACTTAGAGCAGTAGCAGCTCCCCATGCAGGTGATTTCCTATTAGCAACCCCAATGTCAGCAACCGGCGCCCGTCTCACACCGCAGGCCCTCCAAATTGCCGTGGCACGACACTCCGTCTCGCTGCCCCAATCCACACTGAATACAGGTGTATTTGCGGCGAGGCAGAGGCCGACAGGTATGGACGGCATGGCCTTCTCTGCCAAAGGGCAGGAGGATGGCATGCAAGACACGGCGAGGTCAATGACATCATTAATGGCTCGACCAACACTACCGGACAAAAGAGGATGGTAGCCGAGGCTATTTCAGTTGCATATAGCGCTGGGGACCATTCAGGCTTGTTCGCATTTGTGTTCCTCATGTGTTCCCCAAAGAATGAGGTGATTTGATAAAATACCATGCCCAAGATTACCAACCGAGTGCCGGCGGGGGGGGTGGAAATAGCCTCGGCTACCATCCTCTTTTATCCAGTCGTGTTGGTCGAGCGGTTAAGGGATCCTGTACGCCAGGAGAGTGCTCCTGGCAGTATGAGTTCGAGTCACTTCTGGGGTGTGAATTTTCAGTTGCATATAGTCCTGGGGACCATTGAGGCTTGTTCGCATTTGTGTTCCTCACGTGTGCCCAGAGAATGAGGGGATTTGATAAAATACCATGCCAAAGATTACCAACCGAGTGCCGACGGGGGGGATAGAAATAGCCTCAGCTACCATCCTCTTTTGTTCAGTCGTGTTGGTCGAGCGGTTAAGGGATCCTGTATGCCAGCAGAGTGCTCCTGGCAGTATGGGTTCGAGTCATTTCTGGGGTTTGAGTTTTCAGTTGTTTGTATGTGTGTATATATATATATATATATATATATATATATATATATATATATATATATATATATATATATATATATATATATATATATATATATATATATATACATAAACATCTCTGACCAACGCTCTATAATTTGTTTCCCTCAAGAGATAGAATATTCGAAATTCCGCTTCGCCCAAATTTCCTGACGATGGGATTCCGCTCTGTTGCTCCCCACTTATTGCTTGTAGTATTTTTATTGGTTCCTTTCCTGGGCTCCAATACCATGACAATATTGATGCCACCAAACTGGCTATATCTACGACGCCTTAATATGACGCGGCTTTTTATCTCATATTGTTCAGGAGTTTCTCGTTACCGTGTTATTAGAGAACATTTTGTTTCATTTTAGTTAGTTTTGTGGTGAGGTATAACTGGCAACCTTCGCTCCCACTCCACTTGTCTACTGTGAAGAGACATCACTAAGCCAGTGTGGCTACATCAACCATCCATCCTGGAGGATGAGAATTATGAAGAGACATCACTAAGCCAGTATGGCTACAGCAACCATCCATCCTGGCGGGAACTGTGAAGAGACATCACTAAGCCAGTATGGCTACAGCAACCATCCCTCCTGGAGGATAGGAACTGTGAAGAGACATCACTAAGCCAGTATGGCTACAGCAACCATCCCTCCTGGAGGATGGGAACTGTGAAGAGACATCACTAAGCCAGTATGGCTACAGCAACCATCCCTCCTGGAGGATAGGAACTGTGAAGAGACATCACTAAGCCAGTATGGCTACAGCAACCATCACTCCTGGAGGATAGGAACTGTGAAGAGACATCACTAAGCCAGTATGGCTACAGCAACCATCCCTCCTGGAGGATAGGAACTGTGAAGAGACATCACTAAGCCAGTATGGCTACAGCAACCATCCATCCTGGAGGGAACTGTGAAGAGACATCACTAAGCCAGTATGGCTACAGCAACCATCCATCATGGAGGGAACTGTGAAGAGACATCACTAAGCCAGTATGGCTACAGCAACCATCCATCCTGGAGGGAACTGTGAAGAGACATCACTAAGCCAGTATGGCTACAGCAACCATCCATCATGGAGGATGAGAATTATGAAGAGACATCACTAAGCCAGTATGGCTACAGCAACCATCCATCCTGGCGGGAACTATGAAGAGACATCACTAAGCCAGTATGGCTACAGCAACCATCCATCATGGAGAACTATGAAGAGACACCACTAAGCCACTAAGCCACCTCGCTGACCATTAATGAGGGTGCTGCTTCACGCCGGTATTCTCTACCTATAATGATCATTGTAATGTTATATATCTTAAATAGGTATCCTGTAGCTCAGTGGTCTGTGCAGTCAAGTCGCAACCGATAGGTCCACACCCAGCGTTCGATTCCCGCTGCAGAGCAGAAATGGTTGGGCGACGTTTCCTTTCACCTGATTTACTGTTCTCGCAGGAAATGTTTACCCCAAGAACTAGGCAACTGTTGTGGGAAGCATCCGCAACTGACCTAGGGAGCAGCCCGTCCTCTCAACTAATCCGTCTGATTGTGTACGTTGTGGTCCCCAAAGTGTTGTGGAAAGTTGCGGCTCCCCAATATTCACGTTTTCTATAGCATTTATTATTAAGTTAGGTGGGTAGCTTGGGTTAGGTAAGGTCAGGTTAGGTCAGGTTACTTGGGTTAGGTAAGGTCAGGTTAGGTGGGTAGCTTGGGTTAGGTGAGGTCAGGTTAGGTGGGTTGCTTGGGTTAGGTGAGGTCAGGTTAGATGGGTTGCTTGGGTTAGGTAAGGTCAGGTTAGGTGGGTAGCTTGGGTTAGGTGAGGTCAGGTTAGGTGGGTTGCTTGGGTTAGGTAAGATCAGGTTAGGTGGGTAGCTTGGGTTAGGTGAGGTCAGATTAGGTGGGTTGCTTGGGTTAGGTAAGGTCAGGTTAGGTGGGTTGCTTGGGTTAGGTAAGGTCAGGTTAGGTGGGTTGCTTGGGTTAGGTCAGGTCACGTTAGGTGGGTTGCTTGGGTTAGGTAAGGTCAGGTTAGATGGGTTGCTTGGGTTAGGTAAGGTCAGGTTAGGTGGGTTGCTTGGGTTAGGTAAGGTCAGGTTAGGTGGGTTGCTTGTGTTAGGTAAGGTCAGGTTAGGTGGGTTGCTTGGGTTAGGTAAGGTCAGGTTAGGTGGGTTGCTTGGGTTAGGTAAGGTCAGGTTAGGTGGGTTGCTTGGGTTAGGTAAGGTCAGGTTAGGTGGGTTGCTTGGGTTAGGTAAGGTCAGGTTAGGTGGGTTGCTTGGGTTAGGTAAGGTCAGGTTAGGTGGGTTGCTTGGGTTAGGTAAGGTCAGGTTAGGTGGGTTGCTTGGGTTAGGTAAGGTCAGGTTAGGTGGGTTGCTTGGGTTAGGTAAGGTCAGGTTAGGTGGGTTGCTTGGGTTAGGTAAGGTCAGGTTAGGTGGGTTGCTTGGGTTAGGTAAGGTCAGGTTAGGTGGGTTGCTTGGGTTCGTGCGTTTCTGGTTAGGTTAGGTTAGGTTAGGTTAGGTTAGGTTAGGTTAGGTTAGGTTAGGTTAGGTTAGTACTCTGTATTATGTACGTTGTGGCAGATGAAGAGAACGTGGCTATAGGGAGACCTCGATAACCCTAACCAACTTCCTGCCAAGACAACTTTCTCCAGCACACTACAACATCCTTCACCAGCACACTACAGCAACCTTCACCAGCACACTACAGCATCCTTCACCAGCACACTACAACATCCTTCACCAGCACACTACAGCATCCTTCACCAGCACACTACAGCATCCTTCACCAGCTCACTACAGCATCCTTCACCAGCACACTACAGCATCCTTCACCAGCACACTACAGCATCCTTCACCAGCTCACTACAGCATCCTTCACCAGCACACTACAACATCCTTCACCAGCACACTACAGCATCCTTCACCAGCACACTACAGCATCCTTCACCAGCTTACTACAACATCCTTCACCAGCACACTACAGCATCCTTCACCAGCACACTACACCATCCTTCACCAGCTTACTACAGCATCCTTCACCAGCACACTACAACATCCTTCACCAGCTCACTACAACATCCTTCACCAGCACACTACAGCATCTTTCACCAGCACACTACAGCATCCTTCACCAGCACACTACAGCATCCTTCACCAGCACACTACACCATCCTTCACCAGCACACTACAGCATCCTTCACCAGCTCACTACAGCATCCTTCACCAGCACACTACAGCATCCTTCAAAAGCACACTACAGCATCCTTCAAAAGCACACTACAACATCCTTCACCAGCACACTACACCATCCTTCACCAGCACACTACACCATCCTTCACCAGCACACTACACCATCCTTCACCAGCACACTACAGCATCCTTCACCAGCACACTACAGCATCCTTCAAAAGCACACTACAGCATCCTTCAAAAGCACACTACAGCATCCTTCACCAGCTCACTACACCATCCTTCACCAGCACACTACAGCATCCTTCACCAGCTCACTACAGCATCCTTCACCAGCTTACTACACCATCCTTCACCAGCACACTACAGCATCCTTCACCAGCTCACTACAACATCCTTCACCAGCACACTACAGCATCCTTCACCAGCTCACTACAACATCCTTCACCAGCACACTACAGCATCCTTCACCAGCTCACTACAACATCCTTCACCAGCACACTACACCATCCTTCACCAGCTTACTACAGCATCCTTCACCAGCACACTACAGCATCCTTCACCAGCTCACTACAACATCCTTCACCAGCACACTACAGCATCCTTCACCAGCTTACTACAACATCCTTCACCAGCACACTACAGCATCCTTCACCAGCTCACTACAACATCCTTCACCAGCACACTACAGCATCCTTCACCAGCACACTACAGCATCCTTCACCAGCACACTACAGCATCCTTCACCAGCTCACTACAGCATCCTTCACCAGCACACTACAGCATCCTTCACCAGCTCACTACAGCATCCTTCACCAGCTTACTACACCATCCTTCACCAGCACACTACAGCATCCTTCACCAGCTTACTACAGCATCCTTCACCAGCACACTACACCATCCTTCACCAGCTCACTACAACATCCTTCACCAGCTCACTACAACATCCTTCACCAGCACACTACAGCATCCTTCACCAGCTTACTACAACATCCTTCACCAGCACACTACAGCATCCTTCACCAGCTTACTACAGCATCCTTCACCAGCACACTACAGCATCCTTCACCAGCACACTACACCATCCTTCACCAGCACACTACAGCATCCTTCACCAGCACACTACAGCATCCTTCACCAGCTTACTACAGCATCCTTCACCAGCACACTACAGCATCCTTCACCAGCACACTACAACATCCTTCACCAGCACACTACAGCATCCTTCACCAACACACTACAACATCCTTCACCAGCACACTACAGCATCCTTCACCAGCACACTACAACATCCTTCACCAGCTTACTACAGCATCCTTCACCAGCTCACTACAGCATCCTTCACCAACACACTACACCATCCTTCACCAGCACACTACACCATCCTTCACCAGCTCACTACAGCATCCTTCACCAGCACACTACACCATCCTTCACCAGCACACTACACCATCCTTCACCAGCTCACTACAGCATCCTTCACCAGCTCACTACAGCATCCTTCACCAGCACACTACACCATCCTTCACCAGCTTACTACACCATCCTTCACCAGCACACTACAGCATCCTTCACCAGCACACTACAACATCCTTCACCAGCACACTACAGCATCCTTCACTAGCTTACTACAGCATCCTTCACCAGCACACTACAGCATCCTTCACCAGCACACTACAACATCCTTCACCAGCACACTACAGCATCCTTCACCAGCACACTACAACATCCTTCACCAGCACACTACAGCATCCTTCACCAGCACACTACAGCATCCTTCACCAGCTCACTACAGCATCCTTCACCAGCACACTACAGCATCCTTCACCAGCTAACTACACCATCCTTCACCAGCACACTACAACATCCTTCACCAGCACACTACAGCATCCTTCACCAGCTCACTACAACATCCTTCACCAGCACACTACAGCATCCTTCACCAGCTCACTACAGCATCCTTCACCAGCTTACTACACCATCATTCACCAGCACACTACAGCATCCTTCACCAGCACACTACAACATCCTTCACCAGCACACTACAGCATCCTTCACCAGCTTACTACAGCATCCTTCACCAGCACACTACAGCATCCTTCACCAGCACACTACAGCATCCTTCAGCAGCACACTACAGCATCCTTCACCAGCTTACTACACCATCCTTCACCAGCACACTACACCATCCTTCACCAGCTTACTACAGCATCCTTCACCAGCTCACTACAGCATCCTTCACCAGCACACTACACCATCCTTCACCAGCACACTACAGCATCCTTCACCAGCACACTACAGCATCCTTCACCAGCACACTACAGCATCCTTCACCAGCACACTACACCATCCTTCACCAGCACACTACAGCATCCTTCACCAGCACACTACACCATCCTTCACCAGCACACTACAGCATCCTTCACCAGCACACTACAACATCCTTCACCAGCACACTACAGCATCCTTCACCAGCACACTACAACATCCTTCACCAGCACACTACAACATCCTTCACCAGCACACTACACCATCCTTCACCAGCACACTACACCATCCTTCACCAGCACACTACAGCATCCTTCACCAGCACACTACAGCATCCTTCACCAGCACACTACAACATCCTTCACCAGCACACTACAACATCCTTCACCAGCACACTACACCATCCTTCACCAGCTCACTACAGCATCCTTCACCAGCACACTACACCATCCTTCACCAGCTCACTACAGCATCCTTCACCAGCACACTACAGCATCCTTCACCAGCACACTACACCATCCTTCACCAGCACACTACAGCATCCTTCACCAGCTCACTACAGCATCCTTCACCAGCTCACTACAGCATCCTTCACCAGCACACTACAACATCCTTCACCAACACACTACAGCATCCTTCACCAGCACACTACACCATCCTTCACCAGCACACTACAACATCCTTCACCAGCACACTACAGCATCCTTCACCAGCACACTACAGCATCCTTCACCAGCTTACTACACCATCCTTCACCAGCTTACTACAGCATCCTTCACCAGCTTACTACAACATCCTTCACCAGCACACTACAGCATCCTTCACCAGCTCACTACAACATCCTTCACAGCTCACTACAGCATCCTTCACCAGCTCACTACAACATCCTTCACAGCTCACTACAGCATCCTTCACCAGCTCACTACAGAAATATTCTCCTTATCTCCCCAAACAATGTGATCTTATCTGTGGCCAGATCCTCCAGAGATCTATTAAGCTTCATATATTCCTCTTGAGAGAAACTTCCATGTCTTATCTGCCTGGATGGTCCACCCTTAAAATATTCTTCACATAACTAACACTGTAAAACTTCGCCAATCTGTAAGTCGTCCCACAGTGTGTTATTACGCCGTCTCCAAGTCTCATGATCACAGTTAAAATGTATAACTTTATGACATTTTTTGGTGTTTCCTTTGCTTGTTTGTCTCTTATATCTGGTGGCGCTCCACGCCTGAAAATTATCACCACTTTCCACCTGTCTGTCGCTTCTATCTCCTTTCGTTCTTTCAGTCGCAGCGTTCACCTTACCGTGTTTGATTGCTGCAATCTGCTACAAACGACCCCACATCGTGCTTGTCTAGTTGACTTCATCCTGCTTTATCAGGCGTCTTGAACATTTTCCTCTTTTCTCTCCTGTATTTTAACTCCTTCGTAAACCACTCTTATATCTATCTATCTTTTCCAAACTCGAAAATTCCATTTTGGCCGCAGGAGGCTGCTTCTGGAAACTTTCCTTATTAAGACTGCTCACAGCCCAGTCGATAGAGCTTCGGCTTACACGCTGGGAAAGTCCACGGGGTCCACGGTTC
>WNGS01165503.1:35317612-35333399 GCA_020271785.1 Procambarus virginalis
ATATATATATATATATATATATATATATATATATATATATATATATATATATATATATATATATATATATTGTGACGATAATCTCTTATCAGAGATTTAGCCTGCTATTTCTGCGACTCATCCTGTCCTCATCAATATACAAGATACGTTTTGTAGTGGCTAAACGTATTATAAGATAGCCACACGTACCAGCAACTCCCTCCTCCCCCCCACTCCAGCACCTGCTGCACCTGGTCGACGCGCCGAACCCTTCAACTGCCTAACTAGCGACTTGCGGCCATCCAGCTTCCTCATTGGCCGCCAACCAACACTCCACTCCGGCTCCTCGCCAATCACAAGACCTCGCCAGTTATTGTTGGAGTCCCTTGCGTTTCTGCCAGCCAGAATATTGTGTGCTCGCAAGCTATGAACTCCTAAGTGACTCACCTTGTGTGGTCAAATAGAGGTTTATAGTTAGTGCATATATTCCAGCATTCATATTTTATTTACTTTTGTATGTCAATTCTCCTCCCCATTAACGTAATCTATTTTCATGTTTATGTTTTTTCCACTTGACATTTTTACCATTAAGCCAAGATTTTGCATTTGTTTCAATTTGTGTTTTTTTATTGTTATTAAAATCCATTTTTATTATTGTCTTTCGTATTTCCGACCTTACCACAGATTACCAATCACGCAGTCATTCTTTTTTTTCTCTTTTTTTTCTTTTCTTTTTTTTATATATTATATGTGGCCCAGCACTGACACCTGCTAGTTGGAAGACTGCCGACCACCATTTCCAACTCGTTACCGTCACATATAAATGGGGGCCTGTCCACGGAGCTTCACTCAGGTATTGGTAATTGTGGTAAGCACACTTGGCTCTTATTTCCCTTGCTTCCATTATTCACATTAATCATTTTTTATTTTATATGGTGCTGTGTATATTGTACATTACGGGAATAGCATATGGTGAGAGTGAGACAACTTTGGATTACGTGGTGACTGTAGGCCGCAGTCATACTCTTAATTGGTCGTCTCCCCCTTCCGTGTTATCCTCCGTGTTTAACATCTTTGTCCCCAGATATTTCTCACTTTTTGACAGATTATCACATAGGTACCCTGGTACTGTGGTCTGTCTCCGGGTCAATAGCACCCAAGTCCTGCAATCCGACTCTAGGAGGAAAAAGAGGGCTTTAGATCCTCTAGCACGAACTATTATTGGCGAATTGGGACCTCGCCGATAGTTCTCGTCACCAGTTGACACTCGCACCCCTACTCGTCGGTCAGACTGATGGTATTTACCAAAAGGTAGGGAATTGGCGTTCTTTCTTTTGAGCACAAAGTTCGCTAATTCTGTAAATACCATATTCAATTTCAGTGGGTACCATTGCTTATGTTCTATAGTGACTTGGCAAGGTATGACTACATTTTTTGGACTACCTCATTTATTTTGAAGCCATTTAGTGTTTCACTTGTATTTTAAACTTAGTTTTCACTAATTAGTAGGATTTTCTTGCCTTTATCCTCCCATAGTGAGTACCAGGTACAAGATTTCCTGCGACCTTATTCATTTACCATCTTGAATTAACTTTAATTATTAATAATTCCCCACAGGATAGGTATCAGTTGCCACGTTTCCTGTTTCTGACACTCACCATATTCTCACTATATTCGTCTCCTTTGTTTTGCTATATTTTCACCATGTTCCGCTTACAAGCTTTCAAAGCAGATCCAGAAAGTGAAATAGGGACCTTACGTCACGCTAAGAGGGTCGATTTGTTAACTCTTGCACATGAGTATCACTTAGAAGTTCCTGATGGAGCCAACAAATTTGCCATTAATAATATGATACTGGATCACCTTGCTGATGAAGATATTATAGATTCTTCTACTCATGAACAGTACATTATTTCAGATAAAGATGACTTGAGAGCGATAAAGCTCAAATTGGAACTTGCCAAGATCGAGCTACAGCAACAACAAGAAGCAGCTGCAAGCAGAGAGCGTGAAGCTGCAATCAGAGAGCGTGAAGCTGCCCTCAGAAAGGAAGAACAAGCGTGAAGCTGCCCTCAGAAAGGAAGAAGAAGCGAAGCTCAAGGAAAGCTGGAAAGGAAGAAGCTGCCCTGAAGAAGGAAGAAAGTGAACGTGAGTTGGCCTTATACAAACAGCGACTCGAGATACAACGCGACCACGACAAACGACAGGCAGAAGCAATGCTAGAATGTCGTAACCGAGAACTCACGAGGGACGCTGCACACCAAGCTCAACTCCAACAAGCGGCAGCTAGTCTTCCTCCCAGTTTCAATATCTCCCATGCAAGTAAGTTAATGCCCCCGTTCCTCGAAACGGAGGTTGATGTGTTCTTTACCACTTTTGAGACCCTTGCTGTTCAACTTAATTGGCCTGACGACCAATGGGCTACCCTTCTCAGAGTACATTTAACAGGTAGAGCAGCAGTCACACTCAGCACTTTGGCTTCGGAAAACGACTACACCACCCTGAAACAAGCTGTGTTGGACGCCTACCTTCTCTCCACCGAAAGCTATCGACGAAAGTTTCGTGACTACGTCAAGGCAAGTACCACCACCTTCTTAGAATTTGCTAACACCAAACAAAGATATTTCATGAAATGGCTGGAGGCAGCACATGTCTCTACTTTTTCAGAACTTGTCAACCTCATACTGGTTGAAGAATTTTTGAGACGTGTACCTCCTCCTGTCCGCCTATACTTAGCAGACAAGGAAGAGACGGAGTTAGTGAAGTGTGCGAAGTCAGCTGACACTTACAGCCTCATCCACCGGCTGACTCCAGATCCTACCAGCAAGAAGTCTTGGTACAGTTACGAGAAAGCGAGCCCAGATCAAGGTACCTCTCAACTGTACTGCAGGTATTGTCGATTATATGGACACACCATTGACAAATGTGGTAAGTCCCAATCTAAAGGTAACGTCGAACCCCCTAAGTCTAAAACTACTCACCCTAAGTCCGGTAAGCCTGTAATGAATGTTGGTGTTCATGCTAATGATCTCTCTCTCTTTACCAAGCATCTATATCCAGGAACTATCTCTACCCACGGTTCAGATTCAGAGGGACGTTTCGGACTTAAGATCCTACGGGACACAGCGGCTCTACAATCGATCGTTTGAAATCGGCTGTGCCCAACGTCGCCTACACAGGAGAGACTGTGTTCATCACTGACCTTACTGCTACAACTCCTTATCCACTTGCCCGAGTTTACCTGGATTGTCCCTTCGTGACCGGTGAAGTCCAAGTCGCCGTCAGGGAAAAGCCTTTTCCCATGCCTGGAGTGCAACTTCTCCTGGGCAACGACTTGGCAGAAGACCAACAACCAAACAACCTGATCATCAAGGACATATCCAAGGTAAGCAACTCTGTGGTGGATAACCCGATTTTTGAACATTTCCCAGTAAAGGTTCAAGAGAGTGATGAAGGTTCTCCTCCTGTTATGGTGACCACCCGTGCTCAAGCTGCACGTCCACAGCCAGCCGACTCTACTGCTACCGCTGTCCCTCAGGACCCTTCGAAACTACCCCCTAACCTGACCGCGGTGGAGTTCCGTAAGTTACAGAGAGATGATCTTACATTGACACCATTATTCTTTCAGGCTGAAACCCAATCCGACAGTGTTCCTGGGTTCTTTATGGAGAACGAAATACTCTATCGCAGGTATAGACCCAGTAAACTGAAGGACGAGGACGATTGGGCAAACGTTGAACAACTAGTGATTCCCACCAGCCTGCGGCCCACGATTCTACACCTGGCCCACGGCGCTTTGTCACACTATGGGTTCAACAAGACTTACCATGGAATTCGACAAGACTACTACTGGCCAGGTATGGTAAACGACATCAAAACTTATGTCAAATTATGCCACGTGTGTCAGTTAGCCGGGAAACCGAACGTTTCCATTCCCAGAGCACCACTGATACCCATCCAGGTGCCTGAGGAACCGTTCCACAAGCTCATTATCGACTGCGTTGGTCCTTTGCCTCGGACCAGTGCAGGCAACGCATATATCTTAACCATCCTGTGTCCTACCACCAGATTTCCGATAGCAGTTCCAGTAAAAAATATTACAGCTGCTACAGTGGTGAAGAATCTACTGAAAATCTTCACCCAGTATGGATTTCCGAGGGAGATTCAGAGCGACTGTGGTACCAACTTCACCAGTGATCTCTTCAAACGGACTCTGGAGGAGTTCAACATCAAACAGGTACTGTCCAGCCCCTATCATCCTGCTTCACAGGGTTCTCTCGAGCGTAGTCATCAAACCATCAAGGCACTCTTAAAAAAGTTCTGTAATGAGACCTCAAAGGATTGGGATAGGCAAATTGATCTCATCATGTGTATTTTCAGAAGTCTTCCCAACGAGTCACTAGGAGTATCTCCTTATGAGATGCTCTACGGACGTAAGTGCCGTACACCTCTCAAGGCTTTCAAGGATTCTCTACGTGATGACACCTTCAGTGAGCATCAGAGTGTGCCCCAGTATCTTCAAAATCTCCGACACATTCTAGAGAGGGTCCATTCCTTTGCCAGCAACAACCTACAGAAAGCCCAGGAGAGGATGAAGACTCGTTACGACCGGCACTGTAAAGTAAGGAAGTTTACACCAGGAGACTTAGTGCTTGCCTATTTCCCTATCCCAGGTTCTCCTTTACAGAACAGGTTCTCAGGACCCTACCGTGTTAAGGAGTGCCGGAACAACTTCAACTACGTTCTCGAGACCCCCGATAGGCGGCGGAAGACCCAGCTGTGCCACATTAATTTACTCAAGCCCTACCATGGGGTTCCTCCCACTGTGTTAACCAATTTCACCTCATTTACAGGTCCATACAGCCACAGTGAGACCTTCCCTGCTTCTCCTTCCGAGAGCACTGACACTGAGACAGCGCTCTCTAACTCGGAAATCCTTACTAACCTTCAACATCATTTTCAGGACGATAATAGTGCTCCACTAATCAAACTCGTCAGAGAATATCAAGAGTTGTTTCGAGATGACCCCCAAGAGTGTACTGTAACTCAGCACGACATCCAACTGCTACCTGACACCCAGCCGATTCGCCAACCATTCTACCGAATCAGCCCGAGCAAAACGGAAGTCATGCGGGCTGAGGTACAGTATCTCTTGGACCATGGACTGGCTACCCCCTGTGAGTCCCCCTGGGCCTCACCATGCATCCTGGTACCCAAACCTCACGGCAAAATCCGTCTGTGTACGGATTATAGGAAGTTGAACCAGGTCACAGTGAAGGACGCCTACCCAATACCCAGGGTAGACGACATTCTGGATGCCATTGGTAATGCCCGCTACCTGTCTCAGGTAGACCTACTAAAGGGCTACTACCAGGTGAGTTTAACGGAGCGAGCTAAGGTACTGTCCGCCTTTATAACCCCGTTTGGTCTCTACAGGTACAATCGCCTTCCCTTTGGACTCTGCAATGCCCCAGCCACCTTTCAGAGAGCTGTCAACCGCGTCATCCAGGGCTTGGAAAACACCTACGCCTATTTGGACGACATCGTGGTAGCATCCAACACCTGGAGCGAACACCTGCTCCAGCTACAACGATTGTTCTACAAGCTCCTGAAAGCCGGCCTCACCATCAATTTGGGCAAGTCCACCTTCGCGAAAGGTAAAGTGCGGTACCTGGGTCATGTTATAGGGAGTGGCAGCCTGGCTCCGTTAAACATTCACATTCAAGCAATCCAACAGTATCCACAGCCTACTACCAGGAAGCAGCTCCTGCGCTTCCTTGGTCTTGCTTCCTATTACCGTAGGTTTGTGAAGAATTTTAGCACTGTTGCAACCCCATTAATCACCTTAACCAGTCCCAAGCAACGGTATAATTGGACCAGAGAGCAAACCGTTGCATTCGAACAACTCAAATTCCTCCTCTGTTCTAATCCCATTCTCGCCTCACCAGATATCAAGAAGCCTTTCATCCTCCATGTCGACGCCAGTGGTACCGGCATCGGAAGTGTCTTAATGCAGCAGCGAGGCGAGGAGGTTCTACCTGTCAGCTACTACAGTTGCAAGTTGAAGCCTCATCAGAAGAACTACAGTACTATAGAGAAGGAACTCCTGTCCATCGTCCTGAGCTTACAACACTTTGCACCATATCTGCACGGTGCTAGGTCCACTACCATCTATTCGGACCACAACCCTCTGAGATTCTTACATCAAGCCCAATTTAATAACCAACGTCTGCTGCGATGGGCTTTATATCTTCAAGGCTTCAATTTAAAGATCTGCTACATCAAGGGGCCTGATAACATCATCGCTGATGCCCTCTCCAGAGTGCATGAGGTAGAGGCAGCTCCACCTCCCACTCTACCTCCAGTGGACATGATTCACCCGAAACAGCAGGCTTCGGGGGAGAGTTGTGACGATAATCTCTTATCAGAGATTTAGCCTGCTATTTCTGCGACTCATCCTGTCCTCATCAATATACAAGATACGTTTTGTAGTGGCTAAACGTATATATAAGATAGCCACACGTACCAGCAACTCCCTCCTCCCCCCCACTCCAGCACCTGCTGCACCTGGTCGACGCGCCGAACCCTTCAACTGCCTAACTAGCGACTTGCGGCCATCCAGCTTCCTCATTGGCCGCCAACCAACACTCCACTCCGGCTCCTCGCCAATCACAAGACCTCGCCAGTTATTGTTGGAGTCCCTTGCGTTTCTGCCAGCCAGAATATTGTGTGCTCGCAAGCTATGAACTCCTAAGTGACTCACCTTGTGTGGTCAAATAGAGGTTTATAGTTAGTGCATATATTCCAGCATTCATATTTTATTTACTTTTGTATGTCAATTCTCCTCCCCATTAACGTAATCTATTTTCATGTTTATGTATTTTTTCCACTTGACATTTTTTACCAGTAAGCCAAGATTTTGCATTTGTTTCAATTTGTGTTTTTTTATTGTTATTAAAATCCATTTTTTATTATTGTCTTTCGTATTTCCGACCTTACCACAGATTACCAATCACGCAGTCATTCTTTTTTTTCTCTTTTTTTTCCTTTTCTTTTTTTATATATTATATGTGGCCCAGCACTGACACCTGCTAGTTGGAAGACTGCCGACCACCATTTCCAACTCGTTACCGTCACAATATATATATATATATATATATATATATATATATATATATATATATATATATATGATAATATATAAATGAGAGAGAAGAATGGAAGTAACTGCAAAGGGCCTATTGGCCCATACTTCCTCTTGATGCTTCTATATTGATACAGAGCCTGAAGTGGGTAGAATATAGTTGTGCATTAACTGGCTGTTGATTGCTGGTGTTGACTTTTTGATGTGTAGTGCCTCGCAGATGTCAAGCCACCTGCTATCGCTGTATCTATCGATGAATTCTGTGTTGTTTGTTAAGACCTCTCTGGTGATGGTCTGGTTGTGGGAAGAGATTATATGTTCATTAATGGAGCCCTGTTGCTTATGCATTGTTAATCGCCTGGATGTTGTTGTCTTGCCTATATACTGAGTTCTTTTGGGCTTACAGTCCCCAAGTCAATATTTCAATATTTGGCTTATGAATTAGTACATATATGGTATATTCCCAGTTATATTTTTTCAAGGCACTAACTCTTCCTCACGTACCAATTTACGTCTCATAGTACCCGTCCACCACCGTAGACAGCAGAATAGTTGTGATTGGTTCAATTTGAATGAAAAGCGTAGATTTCCAGTCCCACATGGGTTGTGAAATTTACCTACTATTGTCCTTGCTCTTAGAGTATAACGGATCAGCTGCTCCTATTGAAGGCTCGTAGTTTTGTTTTGAGAAATATTAGTTGTTCCCAGGAATCCCAGTCCCTAGTCGTTTGAAAATCTCTAAAGAAGATATTATTGGAACGTCAACAGAAAACGATGTCACGTTTGAATGTCTATGGGGTAAACTACTGCAAACAGGAGGGTATGGTATCCACTTCCAACTGTAGGATGGGTATGCTGTTGTTGTTGATTTGGGGCAACGACGATATAGAATTGGTATAAGGTCCTCTACCACCTGTTAAGTGGGTAAGTGGTCCATACCACTTATAGGATGGGTTTCGCCCCTCAACTGCCCACAGGATGGGTATGGAGACCACTATCATCCACAGGATGGCTATGGGGTCCACTACCACCTACTGGATGGGTATATGGTCCACTACCACACACAGGAGGATGAGTATGGCGTCCAATACCACCTGCAGGATGGGTATGGGGTCTGCTACTACCCATAGGATGGGTTTTGGGGGACCACTATCATCTACAGGATGAGTATGGGGTCCACTACTGCCCACTGGATGGTTATATGTTTCACTTCCGCCCACAGGATGTGTGTGGCGTCCACTATACCGCCCACATAATGGATATGGGGTCCACAATCACTTACAGGATGAAAATTGTGTCCACTACTGCCCACAGGTTTGGTATGGCCTTTATTGCCGCCCACAGAATGAGTATAGGGTCCTGTACCGCCCACGGGATGGGTATATGATTAACTACCGCCAACAGGATGAGTATATCGTCTACTACTATTCCCACAGGATGGGTATGCGTCCACTGCCGCCCACATGATAAGTATGGTGTCCACTACCGCCCAAAGGATGGGTATGGCCTCCACTGCCGCATACAGGATGAGTACAGGGACCAGTACCGCCCTCGGGATGGGCATGGGTTCATTACCGCCCACAGGATGCGTATGGGGTCAAGTACCGCCCACAGGATAGGTATGGGGTCCACTACCGCCCACAGGATGGGTATGGGGTACACAACCACCTATAGGATGGGTATGGGGTTCAATACCACCCACAGCATGGGTATGGGGCTCCCAACCACCCACAGGATGGGTATGGGGTTCAATACCACCCACAGGATGGGTATGAGGTTCACAACCACCCACAGGATGGGTATGGGGCTCACAACCACCCACAGGATGGGTATGGGGTCTACTACCGCCCACATGATGTGTATGGCGTTCATTGCCACCCATAGAATGTGTATACGGTCCAGTATCGCCTATAGAACTAATATATAGGGTCCACTACCGCCCACAGGATCGGTAAGGGGTCTACTACCGCCCACATTGTCTGTATAGGGCCCACTACCACCCACAGCATGGGTATGGGGACCACTATCATTCACAGGATGGGTATGGGGTCCACTACCGACCACTTGATGGGTATATGGCCCACTACTGCCCACAGGATGATTATGAAACCTCACTGGACATCCGCTTTGGCTCTGCACACTTTCAACATGAACTATAGTTTCATACTGGACCAGATATTGGTAGTGACCACAAACCTCTCATTATAAAATCTACTAACTTCCAGCCACCAATCCACATCCTAACGCTCCCAATGTGGAACATTAAGAAACTAGATAAGAAAATGGGATGATATTGTCTGTCTCCCAGATACAGACGATGTAGACCCAAACACGCGACTGTCCACAATCACCTCGGCCATAAATTCTGCAGCCACCCAAATGTTCAAGAAAACTTCAGACCATAACTGAGATAAGGATAGTTGAGAGAGTAATAGAGTAATACTACTGCAAACAGGATGGATATAGGGTTCAAAACAAGTCACACGATGTTTATGGGGTCCACTACCACCCAACAGGATAGGAATTGGGCCATCTACCACCTTTTGGATAGGTATGGGGGTCCACTACCACCTTTTGGATAGTTATGGCGTCCACTACAACCCGCAGGATGTGTAAGGGTTCTACTGCCGCCCACAGAATGATTATGGGGTTCATTACCGCCCACAGGATGGGGATGGGATCCATTCCCGCCCACAGGATGGCCATGGGATCCATTCCTGCCCACAGGATGGCCATGGGGTACATTACCACCCACTGAAGGGCCATGGAGTCCATTACCGCCCACAGGATGGCCATGGGGTTCTTTACCACCTACAAGATGGCGATGGGGTCGATTACCGCCCACAGGATAGCCATGGGGTCCATTACCACCCACAGGATGGCCATGGCGTCCACTACCGCCCACAGGACGGCCAAGGGATCCATTACCGCCCACAGGATGGCCATGGGGTCCATTACCGCCAACAGGATTGCTATGGGATTTATTCCCACCCACAGGATGGCCATGGAGTCCATTACCGCCCACAGGATAGCCATGGGGTCCATTACGGCCCACAGGATGACCATGAGGTCCATTACCGCCCACATGATGGCCATGGGATCCATTACCGCCCTCAGGATGGCCATGGGGTCCATTACCACCCACAGGACTTGTATGGGATCCATTCCCGCCCACAGGATGGCCATGGGATCCATTTCCGCCCACAGGATGGCCATGGGGTCCATTACCACCCACAAGATGGCCATGGGATCCATTACCCCCACAGGATGGCAAAGGGGTTCATTACCGCTCACAGGACGGCCATGAGGTCCATTACCCACCCAGACGATGGGTATAGGATCCATTCCTGCCCACAGAATGGCCATGGGGCTCCATTACCGCCCACAGGATGGCCATGGGGCTGCATTACCGCCCACAGGATGGCCATGGGGCTCCATTACCGCCAACAGGATGGCCATGGGTCTCCATTACCGCCCACAGGATGGCCATGGGGTCCATTAACACCCGCAAGATGGCCATGGGATCCATTACCACCCACAGGATGGCAAAGGGGTTCACTACCGCCCACTGGATGGCCATGGGGTCCATTACCACCCACAGGATGGCTATGGGGTTCAATACTACTCAAAGGATGGTCATGGGGTCTATTACCGCCCACAGGATTGTATGGGATCCATTCCAGCCCACAGGATGGGATTTTGTCCATTACCGCCCATAGGATGGTCATGGGGTTCAATACCGCCCACAGGATTGCCATGGGGTCTATTACACCCCACAGGATGGCCATGGGGTTTACTACCGCCCACAGGATGGTCATGGGGTCCATTACTGCCCACATGATGGCCATAGGAACCTTTCTCGCCCCCACAGGATGGCCATGGAGTCCATTACCACCCACTGGAGGGCCATGGGGTCCATTACTGCTAACAGGATAACCATGGGGTCCATTAGCACCCACAGGATGGCCATGGGGGGGTCCACTACGACCAACAGGATGGCCACGGGGTCCATTAGCATCCATAGAATGGCCATGGAGTCTATTAGCACCTACAGGATGGCCATGGGGTCCATTAGCATCCATAGAATGGCCATGGAGTCTATTAGCACCCACAGGATGGCCATGGGGGTCCACTACGACCAACAGGATGGCAATCGGGTTTATTACCGCCCACAGGATGGCCATGGAGTCCATTACCGCTTACAGGATGGCCATGGGGTCCATTAGCACCCACAGCATGGCCATAGAGCCCATTACCGCCCACAGGATGGCCATGGGGTCCATTACCGCCCTCAGGATGGCCATGGGGTCTATTGCCACCCACTGGATGGCCATGGGGCCCATAACCGCCCACAGCATGGGACTGGGCTCCATTACCTCCCACTGGATGGCCATGGGGACCATTGCCGCCCACAGGATGGGTATGGGATCCATTACCGCCCACAGCATGACCATGGGTCCATTACCGCCCACAGAATGGCCATGGGTCCATTACTGCCCACAGGATGGTCATGGGTCCATTACCACCCAAAGGATAGGTATGGGATCTATTACCACCCACGGATGAGCATGGGATCCATTATTCCCGCCCACAGGATGGCCATGGGATCCATTCCTACCCACACGATAGCCTTGGGGTCCATTACCGCCCACAGGATGGCCATGGGGTTTAATATCGCCCACAGGATAGGTATAGGATCCATTCCTGGCCACAGTATGAGTATGGGATACATTCCCGCCCACAGAATGGCCATGGGATCCATTCCCGACCACAGGATGGCCATTGGGTTCATTACCGCCCGCAGGATGGCCATGTTGTCTTTTACCACCCTCAAGATGGCCATGGGGTCCATTATACCGCCCACAGGATGGCCATGGGGTCCATTACCGCCCACAGGATGGCCATGGGGTCCATTACCACACACGGAATTGTATGGGATCCATTCCCGCCCACAGGATGGCCATGGGGTTTACTACCGCCCACAGGATGGTCATGGGGTCCATTACTGCCCACATGATGGCCATAGGAACCTTTCTCGCCCCCACAGGATGGCCATGGAGTCCATTACCACCCACTGGAGGGCCATGGGGTCCATTACTGCTAACAGGATAACCATGGGGTCCATTAGCACCCACAGGATGGCCATGGGGGGTCCACTACGACCAACAGGATGGCCACGGGGTCCATTAGCATCCATAGAATGGCCATGGAGTCTATTAGCACCTACAGGATGGCCATGGGGTCCATTAGCATCCATAGAATGGCCATGGAGTCTATTAGCACCCACAGGATGGCCATGGGGGTCCACTACGACCAACAGGATGGCAATCGGGTTTATTACCGCCCACAGGATGGCCATGGAGTCCATTACCGCTTACAGGATGGCCATGGGGTCCATTAGCACCCACAGCATGGCCATAGAGCCCATTACCGCCCACAGGATGGCCATGGGGTCCATTACCGCCCTCAGGATGGCCATGGGGTCTATTGCCACCCACTGGATGGCCATGGGGCCCATAACCGCCCACAGCATGGGACTGGGCTCCATTACCTCCCACTGGATGGCCATGGGGACCATTGCCGCCCACAGGATGGGTATGGGATCCATTACCGCCCACAGCATGACCATGGGTCCATTACCGCCCACAGAATGGCCATGGGTCCATTACTGCCCACAGGATGGTCATGGGTCCATTACCACCCAAAGGATAGGTATGGGATCTATTACCACCCACGGATGAGCATGGGATCCATTCCCGCCCACAGGATGGCCATGGGATCCATTCCTACCCACACGATAGCCTTGGGGTCCATTACCGCCCACAGGATGGCCATGGGTTTAATATCGCCCACAGGATAGGTATGGGATCCATTCCTGGCCACAGTATGAGTATGGGATACATTCCCGCCCACAGAATGGCCATGGGATCCATTCCCGACCACAGGATGGCCATTGGGTTCATTACCGCCCGCAGGATGGCCATGTTGTCTTTTACCACCTCAAGATGGCCATGGGGTCCATTATACCGCCCACAGGATGGCCATGGGGTCCATTACCGCCCACAGGATGGCCATGGGGTCCATTACCACACACGGGAATTGTATGGGATCCATTCCCGCCCACAGGATGGCCATGGGATCCATTTCCGCCCACAGGATGGCCATGGGCTCCATTACCACCCACAGGATGGCCATGGGATCCATTACCCTCCACAGGATGGCCAAGGGGTTCATTACCGCCCACAGGATGGCCATGGGGTCCATTACCACCCAGAGGATGGGTATGGGATCCATTCCTGCCCACAGGATGGACATGGGGCTCCATTACCGCCCACAGGATGGCCATGGGGTCCATTACCACCCACTAGATGGCCATGGGATCCATTACCACCCACAAGATGGCCCGGACTCCATGGCCATCCTGTGGGCGAGAATGGTTCCTATGGCCATCCTGTGGGCGGTAGTAAAACCCCATGGCTATCCTTTGGGGTGAAATAAACCCCATGGCAATCTTGTGGGCGGTATTGGACCCCATGGCCGATCCTGTGGGCGGTAATGGACCCCATTCCCATCCTGTGGGCAGTAATGGATCCATGGCCATCCTGTGGGCGGTATTGGACCGCATTGCCATCCTGTGGGCGGTAATGGACCACCATTCCCATCCTGTGGGCTGGAATGGATCCCATAAAAAATCTATTGGACGGTAATAGACCCCATGGCCATCCTGTGAGTAGTAATGGTCCCCAAAACCATCCTGTGGGTGGTAATGGACTCCATGGCCATCCTGGTGGGCGGTAGTGAACCCCTTGGCCATCCTGTGGGTGGTAATGGATCCCATGGCCATCTTGTGGGTGGTAATGGACCACATGGCCATCCTGTGGGGCGGTTAATGGAAGCCCCATGGCCATCCTGTGGGCAGGAATGAATCCCATACCCATCCTCAGAGTGGTAATGGAGGGTACTTGTACCCCATACCCATCCTTTGAGCGGTAATGAACACCTTGGCCATCTTGTGGGGGGTAATGGATCCCATGGCCATCTTGTGGGTGCTAATGGACGCAATGGCCATCCTGTGGGCGGTAATGGAGCCCCATGGCCATCCGTTGGGCGGAAATGAGTCCCATGGCCATTCTGTGGGCAGGAATGGATCCCATACCCATCCTCAGGGTGGTAATGGAGCCCCATGGCCATCCTGTGGGCGGTAATGGAGTCCCATGGCCATCCTTTGGGCGGAAATGAGTCCCATGGCCATCCTGTGTGGGCGGGAATGGATCCCATACAATTCCTGTGGGTGGTAATGGAACCCCATGGCCATCCTGTTGGCGGGAATGGACCCCATGGCCATCCAGTGGGCGGATACGGACCCCATGGTCATCCTGTGGTCGGTATAATGGGACCCCATGGCCATCTTGAGGGTGGTAAAGGACAACATGGCCATCCTGTGGGCGCTAATAGACCCCCATGGTCATCCTGTGGGCGGTAATCGACCCCATGCTATCCTGTGAGCGGGAAAGGATCCCATTCCCATCCTGTGGGCGGTTATGGACCCCATGGCCATCCTGTGGGTGTCAATAGACCCTATGGCCATGCTGTGGGCGGTAATGAACCCCATAGCCATCCCAGTGGGTGGTAATGGACCTCCATACCCATCCTGTGGGCGAGAATGGTTCTTATGGCCATCATAAGAACATAAGAACATAAGAACAAAGGCAACTGCAGAAGGCCTATTGGCCCATACGAGGCAGCTCCTATTTATAACACCCAATCCCCACTCATATACATGTCCAACCCATGCTTGAAACAATCGAGGGACCCCACCTCCCCAATATAACGCGGCAATTGGTTCCACAAATCAACAACCCTGTTACTGAACCAGTATTTACCCAAGTCTTTCCTAAATCTAAACTTATCCAATTTATACCCATTTATCATGTTTCGCCGTTCTGTCCTTTTTGTTGCTACTTTTAATAAACCTACTAGTAATATCCCCTTTGTTATGTCCATTCATCCAACCATCCATCATGTGTGGCAGTAATGGACCCCCATGGCAATCCTGTGTGCGTATTGGACCCCATGGCCATACCTTGAGCGGATGGACCCCATTCCCATCCTGTGTGGCGTTAGACTGACCCTACCCATCCTCGTGGACAGTAGAATGGACCCATTGTGCCCAGCCTGTTGGCGGTATTGGGCACCCCATTGCCATCCTTTGGGCGGTAATAGACCCAATGTGCTATCCTTTGAGCTAGTATGTCGGACCCCATGGGCCACCTGTGGGTGGTAATGGACCCAGGTGGCCCTATCCTTGTGGGTGGTATATGGGATCCCAATGGCCATCTGTGGGTGGCTAATGGACCCTCATGGCCATCCTGTGGGTGGTAGTGAACCCCCGTGACTATCCTGCGAGTGGTAATGGATGCCATGGCCATTATGTGGGCAGGAATGGATCCCATGCTCATCCGTGGGTGGTAATGAACCCCATGGCCATCCTGTGGGGGTATAATGGGTCCCCATGGCCATCTTGAGGGTGGTAAGGACCAACATGTGCATCCCTGTGGTCGGTAATGGACCAATGGCCCATCCTGGGGGGCGGTAATGGATCGCATACCTATCCTTTGGGTGGTAATGGACCCATGGCCATGCTGTGGGCGGTAATGAACTCCT
>WNGS01165503.1:35392626-35403915 GCA_020271785.1 Procambarus virginalis
GTCATTGCTCATATTCACTACCACACAGGACAGTGAAGTGCTGCTCATATTCACTGCCACACAGGACAGTGAGGTGCTGCTCATATTCACTGCCACACAGGACAGTGAGGTGCTGCTCATATTCACTGCCACACAGGACAGTGAGGTGCTGCTCATATTCACTGTCACACAGGACAGTGAGGTGCTGCTCATATTCACTGCCACACAGGACAGTGAAGTGCTCCTCATGTTCACTGCCACACAGGACAGTGAAGTGCTGCTCATATTCACTACCACACAGGACACTGAAGGTCGGCTCATATTCACTGCCACACAGGACAGTGAAGTGCTGCTCATATTCACTACCACACAGGACAGTGAGGTGCTACACATATTCACTGCCACACAGAACAGTGAGGTGCTGCTCATATTCACTGCCACACAGGACAGTGAGGTGCTGCTCATATTCACTGCCACACAGGACAGTGAGGTGCTGCTCATATTCACTGCCACACAGGACAGTAAGGTGCTGCTCATATTCACTGCCACACAGGACAGTGAGGTGCTGCTCATATTCACTGCCACACAGGACAGTAAGGTGCTGCTCATATTCACTACCACACAGGACAGTGAAGTGCTGCTCATATTCACTGCCACGCAGGACACTGAAGTGCTGCTCATATTCACTGCCACACAGGACAGTGAGGTGCTGTTCATATTTGGGCACACGTGAGGAACACAAATGCGAACAAGCCTGAATGGTCCCCAGGACTATATGCAACTGAAAACTCACGCCCCAAGTGACTCGAACCCATACTGCCAGGAGCAACGCAACTGGTATATACAGGACGCCTTAATCCGCGTGATTAAGGGGACCTGGGGAACCTGGGGACCTGGTAATGATCCTGGGGACCATTCAGGCTTGTTCGCATTTGTGTTCCTAACGTGTGCCCAAAGAATGAGGTGATTTGATAAAATGCTATGCTCAAGATTACCATCCAAGTGCCGGCGGGGAAGTGGTTCAAATAGCTTCAGCTATCACTTCCTTATGTCCGGTCGTGATGGTCAAGCGGATTAAGGCGTCCTGTATATACCAGTTGCGTTGCTCCTGGCAGTATGGGTTCCAGTCACTCCTGGGGTATGAGTTTTCAGTTGCTTATAGTCCTTGGGACCATTCAGGCTTCTCATACTTCCTCTTGATGCTTCTATATTGGTTCGGAGTCTTGAAGTGGGTAGAATATAGTTGTGCATTAATTGGCTGTTGATTGCTGGTGATTGCAATTAATGTACAACTATATTCTTCCCACTTCAAGAACTAATATAGAAGCATCAAGAGGATGTATGGGCCAATAGGCCCTCTGCAGTTACTTCCATCCAACTAATAATCATTGTTTCGTGTTCTATCTTCCATTTGTCATATATATATATATATATATATATATATATATATATATATATATATATATATATATATATATATATATATATATACATTATATATACATATATATATATATATATATATATATATATATATATATATATATATATATATATATATATATATTACAGTGTCAGACACGTGATTTTTAATCACGTGTTTATTTTTCTTGATTTAAAAACACACACACACACACATATATATATATATATATATATATATATATATATATATATATATATATTATATATATATATATATATCTGAAAACTCACACCCCAGTGTGAGGTGTGGGTTTCTGGGGTGTGAGTTTTCAGTTGTATCTAGTCCTGGGGACCATTCAGGCTTGTTTGCATATATATATATATATATATATATATATATATATGTCGTACCTAGTAGCCAGAACGCACTTCTCAGCCTACTATGCAAGGCCCGATTTGTCTAATAAGCCAAGTTTTCATGAATTAATATATTTTCTCAAATTTTTTTCTTATGAAATGATAAAGCTACCCATTTCATTATGTATGAGGTAAATTTTTTTTATTGGAGTTAAAATTAACGTAGATATATGACCAAACCTAACCAACCCTACCTAACCTAACCTAACTTATCTTTATAGGCTAGGCTAGGTTAGGTAGGCGAAAAAGTTAGGTTAGGTAGGTTAGGTCGTCGAAAAAGAATTAATTCATGAAAACTTGGCTTATTAATCAAATCGAGCCTTGCATAGTAGGCTGAGAAGTGCGTTCTGGCTATTAGGTACGACATATATATATATATACATACACCAGAATATCACCAGAGATATCTTAACAAAGAACCCAGAAATCATCGATAGATACAGCTATAGCAGGAGGCTCGACATCAGCGAGGCACTACACATCAAAAAGTCAACACCAGCGATCAACAGCCAATTAATGCACAAGTATATTCTACCCACTATAAGGCCCGAACCAACATAGAAACAGGAAGAGGAGGTAAGGGCCAATAGGCCTTCTGTAATTACTTCCATTTTTATGTTTTCATACCCACTTTATACCCATTGTTTCGTGTTCTGTCTTGTGTTTGTCATTTCATCCAAAACTTTTGTGTCATATCATCTCACCCAAAACGAATATAAGTACGATAATTTTTTATGTGTAACAACTCTGGTTTCCCTTCAAACGCTTTATGTGTAAACAAAGTCTTTGAGAAGGTAAAAAGAATTACGAAACGCGTTCAGGCGTCAGACCATAAGTCACATCACACGTTCACATCACGTACATTTACATACGAGATTTGTTTACTCACACCTTACTGTGGTTTGTTACTGTGTGTGTGTGATTTGTATGTTATGGAAAGGGAGGTTAGGGTATACTGGTAGGTTGTGGTACCCTGGAGGCTTATATACAGGCTGTTTCTTTCTGTCTTCTTCCCTCCCAGACTGTCTCTCTCTCTCTCTCTCTCTCTCTCACTTCTCTTTCAGACTACCCTCTCTCTCTCTCAATTCTTCTCTCTCAGTCTGTCTCACTTCTTCTTCTCCCTCAGACTGTCTCTCTTTCTCTCCCCCCCCCCCTTCCCTCCCCGTTCCTCCTCATTCCCTCTTCACGCCATAACTCACCACTGCCCTTCGTTAAACACTTAAGTTCCTCGTGGGAGCAGTTGTTGCCCCCCCAGGCAGGTGTTTGGACCAACCCTGCCGACACGTGTTACCACTCCACATAACTCTTCACTATGTTACTATGTTAACTTTTGCCAGAGGAAATGGTGTAAACAATATTTTCAGTTTTCCGCTCGTAAGAGAGTGTGGGGGGAGAGCGTGTACTCACCTATTTGTACTCACTTATTTGTGCTTGTAGGATCGAGCATTGGCTCTTGGATCCCGCCTTTCCAGCCATCGGTTGTTTACAGCAATGATTCCTGTCCCATTTCCCTATCATACCTAATTTTATAAGTTTGAATAGAGTTTGCTTCCACAACCTGTTCCTTAAGTGCATTCCATTTTTCCACTACTCTCACGCTAAAAGAAAACTTCCTAACATCTCTGTGACTCATCTGTCACTGTCATCTTTCCAGTTTCCACCCATTCGTTCTGTTATTATTACCTGTGAACATTTAATCTATTTCCACTTTGTCAATTCCCCTGAGTATTTTATATGTTCCTATCATATCTCCTCTCTCCCTTCTTTTCTCTAGCGTCGTAAGGTTCAGTTCCCTCAGACGTTCTTCATATCCCATCCTTCGTAACTCTGGGACAAGCCTCGTCGCAAACCTCTGAACCTTCTCCAGTTTCCTTATGTGTTTCTTTTGGTGAGGGCTCCATGATGGCGCGGCATACTCTAAGACTGGTCTCACGTAGGCAGTGTAAAGCGCCCTAAAAGCCTCCTCACTTAGGTTTCTGAATGAAGTTCTAATTTTCGCCAGTGTAGAGTACGCTGCTGTCGTTATCCTATTGATATGTGCCTCAGGAGTTAGATTAGGTGTCACATCCACTCCTAGGTCTCTTTCTCGAATCGTTACAGGTAGGCAGTTCCCCTTCATTGTGTACTGTCCCTTTGGTCGTCTATCACCTGATCCCATTTCTATAACTTTACATTTACTGGTGTTGAACTCCAGTAGCCATTTCCCTGACCTTCACTGCAACCTGTTTAAGTCCTCTTGGAGGATCCTACAATCCAATCTGTCATACCTCTTCTCATTAATTTTGCGTCATCCGCAAACATTGACATGTATGATTCCACTCCTGTAAGCATATCATTTACGTAAATTAGAAAGAGGATTGGTTCCAGCACCGATCCTTGAGGTACTCCACTTGTTACTGTTCGCCAGTCCGACTTCTCGCCCCTTACCATTACCCTCTGGCTCCTTCCTGTTAGGTAGTTCCTCACCCATGCTAGGGCCTTTCCGCTTACTCCTGCCTGCCTCTCAAGTTTGTAAAGCAATCTCATGTGCGGTACTGTATCAAAGGCCTTTTGGCAGTCAACAAAAATGTAGTCTGCCCTGCCTTCTCTGTCCTGCCTTACCCTTGTTACTTTGTCATAGAATTCTAAAAGGTTTGTTAGGCATGATTTCCATGTCCAGAACCCATGTTGGTGCTTGTTTACAAATCCATTGCTCTACAGGTGCTCAACAAGTCTTAGCCTAATTATGCTTTCAAATATTTTGCAGGGGATGCTTGTCAGTGATACGGGTGTGTAGTTAAGTGCCTCCTCCCTATCACCTTTCTTGAAAATCGGTACGACATTTGCCTCCTTCCAGCAACTGGGCAATTCTCCCGACATAAGTGACTCATTAAAGATCATTGCCAGAGGCACGCAGAGAGCCTGCGCTGCCTCTTTTAATATCCACGGTGATACTTTGTCTGGTCCAACAGCTTTAGTTGCATCCAGTGTTGTCAACTGTTTCATTACCTCCTCTGCTGTCACCTCTATATCTGATAGTCTTCCATCTAGGGTAATCTCTTCTAACAATGGGAGCCACTCAGGCTCGGTTGTGAACACTCCATGGAAACTTGCATTCAGTACCTCGCAGATTTCCTTGTCGCTTTCTGTATATGCCCCTTCTGTTTTCCTCAGTCTTGTCACTTGGTCGTTTACCGACATCTTCCTTCTTATATGGCTATGTTGTAATTTAGGTTGCTTTTTCGCTTTGATTGCAATATCATTCTCATAATTTCTTTCCGACACTCGTCTTATGTTAATGTAATCGTTCCTAGCTCTGTTACGTCTAATCCTTTTGTTCTCTGTCCTTTGTCTTCTGTACTTCCTCCACTCCCTCCTGCTTCTCACTTGTGCTTCCTGATACTGTCTATTAAACCATGGGTTATTATATTCCCTCCTGCTTTTTTCCTTTACTGTTGGAATAAATCTGTCTTCAGCCTCCTTGCATTTCCATATGACTTGGTTCATCATATCTTGCACTGTTTTTCTTCTAATTTCTTCCTCCCACTGCACTTCTCCCAGGTAGTCCCTTATCGTCCTGTATTCCCCTCTTCTGTAATCAAGTCTCCTTACTCGGTCCTCTTGTCCTTTGGTCACAATTTTAAGCTCCATCATGTAGTCAAAGACTTGGACACAATGATCACTGGCTCCTAGTGGTATTTCATGTTCTAAATGCTCGATGTCTTCTACATTCTAGGTGAAAATGAGGTCTAATAGGCTGGGTGTATCCCCTCCTCTTTCCCTAGTGTCTTTCTTCACATACTGTGTTAGGAAATTCCTGTCAATAACGTCTACCAGCTTCGCTCCTCAGGTCTCCTCCCCGCCATGGGGATTCCTCGTTTCCCAATCTATCTCTCCGTGATTTAGGTCCCCCATGACCAGCAGCTTCGCCTTCATTCTATGCGCTATAGTTGCTGCCCTCTGCAGTTCATCTATACATGCCATGTTGCTGTCCTCATACTCCTGCCTGGGCCTTCTACTGTTTGGTGGGGGATTGTAGAGTATCAAGATTACAATCTTCTTCCCATCCACTGTCAGAGTTCCATGTATGGAGCTCGTGCTTTCATTGGTACCCAGATTTTCCAGCTCATCAAACTTCCATTTCCGCTATATCAGGAGTGTCACTCCTCCCTGTCTCTGTGTCCTTTCTTTTCTTATCACCTGGTACCCCTCTGGAAAGATTGTATCCGAGATCATGTCATTTATTTTAGTTTCCACTATTGTCACTATGTCTCGGTCTGCCTCACTAACTCTTTCTTTTATCACTTCTGCTTTATTGCATACCCCATCAGCATTGGTGTACCAAACCTAGAGACTCTTCTTGGAAACTCTGGTGCCAGAGTTCCCCCTTTCGCCGGGGGGGGGGGGAGTCTGGGGGGTGCTAGCGGGGTGCCTGGGAGTGCCTGGTAGACGAATGGGGTCTGGGCATCTAGGGGGTAGGAAGGGCATAATGGGTCTGAAAGTTAGGGGTCTGAATAGCATGGGGGGGTTGAGAAATAGAGTGAGACTGAGAGTCAGATAGAGGTTGCGAGGTTGGGGGGAGAGGGATATTGAGGGCAGAGGGCTGAGAGGAGAATGGAGCATTGGTGCTGGGAGTGGAAGAGAGGGTGTATTAGTTAGGGGGGAATCGGGGGTAGGAGGGGGTTTTAGGGTAGAAGAAGGGAACACATGTGTGTGTGTGTTTGTGTGAGAGAGAGAGAGAGAGGAGAGCGAGTGAAAAGAGAGAGAGAGAAAAGAGAGAGAGAGAGAGAGAGAGGGGGGGGGAGTATATGTACGTGTGTTAGCTGTTTATAAAATGGTAAAGAAAGTGTGTACGTTAACCTACCAGTTCTTAGTTAATAGAGTTATTTTTACGATGAAACTTCAGTTCTTGGACCTCGGCTTTCTAACTGCTCGTCGTCTAACGCAACTACTCTGGATCCCATTTTTCATAATCATATATGACTCTTTATCATCATATATGACTTTAATACTATAGATGGAGGTTAAAATCCATACCCGTGGATGAGGGTATATTTTTTTTCGATCGTTCGTTCTATTTGCTTACAATCCTTTTCGCCGATGAGCGTATTTCTTCATCTCTATTTCTCGTCAGCTTTGTCACCTCGTTTCTTTATTCCTCAACCATCTTTTTTTATTGCCTTTTCTCAGAAACATACGAATATTAAGATTAGGTTCATCAATTAATCATATAGACTTCCTATGTCAATTTCCGCTGATGAATTTCAGTAATTTTGGGACGCGTCTTAGAGCACACCGCTTTATATTCTAAACTTTGTTTTTGACTTTATAAAGCTTGCGGCTACACGCTGTCTGGACTCGGCTGAATACATGCTGCAAATGGAGCTCTTGAACGAATAATATTCGTACAATAATATTATTATTCTTAAGTCCAGTTTTTTTTAAGGTTGTCCTGATGTTAACAAGGTCTGGCATATGCTGCTGAGGTCATTCCCTATATGTACCCCTAAGACCACAAGCTCCGGGTGTTGCTTATACTCCCTGATCCTTCTCTCAGAGTAACCCTGATCCCTGTACCTTATACGTGTACTCACCAATTTGTACTCACCTATTTGTGCTTGGGGGGGTTGAGCTCTGGCTCTTTGGTCCTGCCTCTCAACTGTCAACCAACTGGTGTACAGGTTCCTGAGCCTATTGGGCTCTATCATATCTACACTTGAAACTGTGTATGAAGTCAGCCTCCACCACATCACTGCCTAATGCATTCCATTTGTCAACCACTCTGACACTAAAACATTCTTTCTAATATCTCTGCGGCTCATTTGGGCACTCAATTTCCTCCTGTGACCCCTAAGGCGTGTGCCCCCTTGTGTTAAATAGCCTGTCTTTATCTATCTTGTCAAGACCTCTAAGAATCTTTCACGTGGTGATCATGTCCCCCCTAACTCTTCTGTCTTCCAGCAACGAGAGGTTTAATTCCCGTAGTCTCTCCTCGTAGGTAATACCTCTCAGCCCGGGTATGTTTGTTTGTCTGGTGGCAAACCTTTGAACCTCTTCTAGTTTAGTCTTATCCTTGACTAGATATGGACTCCATGCTGGGGTTGCATACTCCAGGATTGGTCTGACATAGGTGGTATACAAAGTTCTGATTCCTTACACAAGTGTCTAAATGCCGTTCTTATGTTAGCCAACCTTCTCCACCCTCCTCCCTCACCACATACTCCTCATTCCGTCCCTCATCGATCTCATCTCACCCATCACCCCACTCCCCCCCCCTCCAACATCTTCGCCTGATCTTTAAAAAAAAAATTCACGTCTTTCAAGCCTCCATTCTCTCCAGGGAGTCCCTATTCTCTACCCTCTGACGTTATCAGTCAGATTACCTGTTATATCTCATCTTATCAGTTATTAAGCTCTTCCCAGGAACTGTCTCCACTACGCGCTAGTGGCGTCTCCGCGAACATTGCCTCCAGTATAGATTTAAAACTAATTATTATTATTATTATTATTATAATTATATATATATATATATATATATATATATATATATATATATATATATATATATATATATATTTTTTTTTATATGGAGGGAGTACCACCTCTGGCTGGAAGAAGGGGGACCCATAGCCTCGGAGGAAATCACACATAACGCATTGGAGGGAATGTAGGTCCCCTCCAATACAGTTTTTGTGTGCTTTTCTCCTACCACCCCCTTCCTTTTTTTATGCTTTATTGTGTATTTAAAGGTTACAAAACATACAAGACAAATGCCTAAAGGTTATGTATCTCTTGAAGCTCCTCCGCTTCCGGACAGGAACCGAGGACGCAGCAAGCATTTCCCCTCTGGATCGCCACACTGAGGCGCTGAAACAAAAAACTGCAAGCCCTTGGGTCTCTGGTGACGTCGATGAGCTTGGAACCCAATTCCTTGAGAAATCCCAAGGCACTCTTGCCCCAGGGGCCATGCGTCTCAGACGCTATTGGAACAAAGAGGTATTGGCCTGCCAGTCGCCTGTATTTGAGAGATTTTGCTGTTTCCCTGTGGTTGGCCGCCCCACCTGCTTGATCAGCTCCGAAGTGTACATAGGTGTCAGCCAGGGTGGATACACATGTGTAGTCCCACACCAACTGTCTACCCTCCTTCCATGAGTATATGGTGATGCCATCAGGGCGAAGTGCGGGGAAATCCGGGTTCTGGACCCCTAGGATGCGAGGTTCTCTCTCCGCTGGGCACTTAGCTGAGACGAGGCTTCTCTTGATGATGTCATTGACCTCGTTGTGTCTTGCATGCCAGCCCTTTGTGCTTCCACAATGCAACCCATGCAGTCCGTATTGGTCTGCTTCCACCCTGTTGCAAATACACTTGTATTCAGTGTGAATTGGGGCACCAAGGCGGAGGGCCACTGCTACACGAAGGGATTCTGGATCTAGGCGCGTGCCCATTGCTGACATGGGTACTGCCAGGAGGAAGTCTCCTGCATGGGGGGCACGCACTGCTCTGAGGCGGGCTTTCTCCTTGTCTGATGTTGCGGCGCTGAGCATGGCATCAGCTACTTTTTCCACTAGAGGGTGGTCCCAGCCGGACTGTTTGTGTTGTTTTGTTGGCTCTATAATGGTTGCTGGGGCTGCAAGAACATCCCACTGATTTGAACATTCAGTGAAAGCAGGATCGTGTATTCCTGCTGAATCTCTCAAGGTTGCAGGTAAGATATCTCTGACGAGGTCGTGCGATGCATGGGAGGAGGAAAGGAAGGCTGGTAGAGCAATTTGGGAGGCTGTGCGGACACCAAGGCCGCCAAGTCTTACAGGAAGGGTTGCTTGCTCCCACTGAGAGTCGTCCAATGGCAGGTTCAGGACTTTCACCAGCATGGACCTCAGAAGGGTGTCATACACATTTAACTTAGGGCTGCTGTAGGATGGAGAACATCTCAGAAAGTAGGTCAACTTAGGGAGAGACAGGCATCTTGTGAGGAGAAAGAGAGCATCATGGGCATCAATCTTGTCAATCCTGTCCAGCATTCTCTTTAGATCAGTGATTTTTGCAGCCAGGACCTCCTCGATTGCTCGTGGGCCAATGGGGCGCACCCAGGAGAGTGCAGTCCGGTGGCTCGACAATGAGAATGTCTGGAAGAACATTTTGTATTTGCCCAGTGATGTCTGGGTTGCGGGAAATTATTTCACACTTGGATGCATTGAGAATGAGGCCTAAGGCTGCTCCCTGCTCCTGGATTTTCCTTATATCCTCCAAAATGGTTTCTGGGGTTCCAGCGAGAGTGCCATCATCCAGGTACCAGATGTTTAGCTCGCTTGTCAGACTATCAGTGACCTCTTTGATAGCTAGGCAGAAAAGGAGGGGTGCTAAGGGGTCACCTTGTTGGACACCTTCACAGGAGTTTATTTCATGCTCCCCAAAAGGAGCTTAGAGTCCCCACTGTAGCACGATCGGATGAACGGGTAAAGGGGACGGAAATGGTTGTGTACAGCCCTGAGGACAGCGTCTCGTCTGACTTGATTGAAAGCATTTTTGAAGTCAAGCTTTACTAGTGCCTTCTGGTCCGAGAGATCAGCAATGTAAGCCCGCGCTGCGTGTGCTGCAGCTTCACAACCTAGGGAATCCCAAACCCGAGCTGATGAGGTTTCAGCAAGGTGGCTGCTTCCTGGCTGATAGATCTCACTGCAGCCTTAGCTACGAGGCGTCGGAGGGTGTTGCCAACGGCAATGGGCCTGATACCCCTATCCTTCTTCTTTAGAGCACAGAGTGCTGCTCCATAAAAGACAGGCCTGATATCCTCAGGGATGCCGCCAGCCAAACACATGTTGGAGAATCTGGTAAGCTCCACTAGAAGGTCCTTTGCAGCATCTCCAAGCACCGGGTTCAGCATTTGTTTGATGTGCTGGGGTCTTAGACCTGTAAAGCCCCCTGCTGAACCTGTTGGAAAGACATGGCTGCTTTGTACACCTCAGATTCTCGAACAGTCAAGGGTTCTATGCCAGCATTGTTTTCCTGGGGATCCCTGCTGCTGTCGGGGGCTCTGCGTGGGTTTTTGTCTTGAAGAGCCTCTGCTGTCGTGGCGTTCCTGGGGGCAATAGTGTCATCGCTGGTCATGATTCTGATGGCACCTGTGGTATTGCCCTCTTCTATTTTCCTGGTGATCTGTGCTCTCATTTTGTGGTTCTCAGATGAGTTATTGTTGGTCGTCCTGCGGCTGGTGTTCTTGGCACGAGGGGGGAGGCGGACCAGGTTGTCTGCTCTGGGGAATTCATTAAGTGCCTGATTACCGAGGTTGCTAATGACTTGTCTCTCCTGGGCGGTAATGCTAGGCATGCATTCCCAAATAGAAGGAGATTGTGCCACGATGCAGAGATTCTGGGAGCATTGTGACCTTGTCAGCAGACTGGTGAGTTTGGCTGCTGCTTGTGACGGGCAGCCTTGGGGATGTGGGGCAAGGTCCTGGTGGACGTCGCTTTGACTGCTTCAGCAGATTA
>WNGS01165503.1:35554760-35570164 GCA_020271785.1 Procambarus virginalis
ACCAGGATGGCCACTAACCTTCTGTGCGCATTTCTCGGTCACAATGTTTCCGGAGTTTTCAGCGCACTCCTGTCCACTCTTTTCTGTTGCAAAGTTACAAGTGAGAAAGTAATGTGGCACAATATGTGGTAAGTGGTTGTGAAGAAGAAATAGTTTGGTAACAACCCGCCACACACACGACGTTGCTACAACGTTCAAACAAGGTTTAACAACTTCTAACAATTGTAACAACCAATATAGCACGTTGTAACAACGGTCTAATACGTCATGAAAACGCTTTAACAAGATGTAACAACTTTATTACAAGTTGTAACAAGGGAATCATAGGGACCGTTACCGTGTGTGTTTGCAGGGATATGAGAACGTTGAGAGCCAATGATGGGCTGAGAGGCAGAGAAGGCTAAGAGGCAGAGAAGGCTAAGAGGCAGAATGGAGCTCAGGAGCAGAGACTGAGTGACGGAGGAGATGATCTGTGGGGCCGAGAGTTGCACTCTGGAGGTCAGAGGTGGGATGACGGGGGCAGACATGAGCTGGGTTTAAGTAGGGGCCGAAAAACTAGGAGGCGCCGTAAATGTAAGAGGCAGAGGGTAGTTTTCGGACCAGGGGGCTTTTGTGTGCGAAAGGTGATTGTCGACGAGGGGTGACTACGGACGAGGCGGCGATTGTGGATGATTGCAGACGAATTATGATTGTGGATAAGAGGGGGCCATTGTGGACGAGGGGGCGATTGCAGGCATGGAGGGTAGGGGGGGGGGGGTTCTGTCTGAACCCTCCCTTGTCTGAAGGTTTTGAACTGAACAATCGCACCACTGAGACAGACACAGTTACCGTGTGTCTCGCCCACAGTAGAGGGCTGCGTGCGACAGGAGTCAGAGGAGCAAGCATGACAAGGACCACCCCGGGGCCAGGTCTGGCGGGCTCAGTGCTCGAGAGTGTCAACAAGGACCACCCCGGGGCCAGGTCCGGCGGGCTCAGTGCTCGAGAGTGTCAACAAGGACCACCCCGGGGCCAGGTCCGGCGGGCTCAGTGCTCGAGAGTGTCAACAAGGACCACCCCGGGCCAGGTCCGCGGGCTCAGTGCTCCAGAGTGTCAACAAGGACCACCCCGGGGCCAGGTCCGGCGGGCTCAGTGCTCCAGAGTGTCAACAAGGACCACCCGGGGCCAGGTCCGGCGGGCTCAGTGCTCCAGAGTGTCAACAAGGACCACCCGGGGCCAGGTCCGGCGGGCTCAGTGCTCCAGAGTGTCAACAAGGACCACCCCGGGGCCAGGTCCGGCGGGCTCAGTGCTCCAGAGTGTCAACAAGGACCACCCCGGGGCCAGGTCCGGCGGGCTCAGTGCTCCAGAGTGTCAACAAACCCTCCCTACAGAATTTTTTCTTATATTCCTATGTTTACACCCTCTGACACGTCACCACTAGCGTGACTGTGTACCCTCTGACACGTCACCACTAGCGTGACTGTGTACCCTCTGACACGTCACCACTAGCGTGACTGTGTACCCTCTGACACGTCACCACTAGTGTGACTGTGCACCCTCTGCCACGTCACCACTAGCGTGACTGTGTACCCTATGACACGTCACCACTAGCGTGACTGTGCACCCTCTGACACGTCACCACTAGCGTGACTGTGTACCCTCTGACACGTCACCACTAGCGTGACTGTGGAGTTGACCTGGAGCTGCCGTGGGGTACAGACGTGTCGTCTGGCCTCTGGTGGTTTGGGGTGTTTGCCGTTTTCGTCACCAGAGGGGGTGGGCGTTTCTGCCCCCTCCCCCCCCCTGCTGTTGCTGCTGGCTGCGTGTTGACGTGGCGTGCTTGCCATGGGTGGTCCCCTTCCTTCTATCAAGCGCGTGAACTCCGTGGGCCTGGAGTTCACTGGTCGTGCTGGATATACGGAGATAGCCATGGTTATGTGCGACATGCTGCGTGTCCCTGTGATGGCCGTTTACGGTATTGAGCTTGTGACTGCCCATCGGGTTGTCATCAAGTTTGTGACGGAGAACGTATACCGTGATTTCCTCTGTCGTTACGAGGGACGCTCGTTGTCGCTGCCGGATGGTGCCGGCTCTGTCTCCATCTCCGACCGTAGTGGTGCGCTGACTTATGTCAGCGTGCATGGGGCGCCCCTGGAGTTTCCCAAGGACCTTCTCCGGCGGTACTTTCAGCGGTTTGGAGCGGTCGTCAGTGTGCGGGTCAACACGCTCTCCTCAGGGAGGTATGCAGGTAGGCGGACGAACGTTCGCACCTTGGGGATGCGCCTGCGTCGGATATTCCATCTTCGCCGGTCTGGTCTACATCCGGGTGTACTATACCCTGTACCTACCCTGGCTTTGCGCCCTGGTGAGGCCACTACCAGGCGCATCTCCATAGTCTCCTGGCTGATGGATGCCTACTACTACTATACCCGGCAGCCTCGTACCTGTTTCCGGTGTGGCCTGTTGGGGCATCAGGCTGCCGGGTGCGATGCGGCTCCGGTTGCTCAAGTCAATTTGTTCCGGGAAGAGGATTTCCCTCCGCTTCCCTGGACGAGGCCTCCGGGGATGAGGTGACCGACCCGCTCGTTGTTGAGGCTCCCCAGCGTCGCCAGACGTTCCCCCGATGTCGCCGACCCTCCTCAGGATGTTGCGATGCCGTCGGTTGATACTCCTGCTCCTGTCCCTGCTGCTCCCGTGGGCCTTCCTGATGCTCCCTCCTCACCGTCTGCTCACCCGTCTTCAGCGGCTGTGCCTGGCCCTGCATCTTCGCCTCGGGTCCCGGCTGTGCTGGGTGCTGGGTGGCTGTGGGGCCTCCTGTTGTGTGTGGTCCGGTTCCCCCTGCGGTTGAGGCTGCTGCCGTCATGAGACGGGCATTGGTTCGCACGGCTTGTGATGCCCGTGGTTCTGGGTCCGCCTCCGGCTCTGAGGATGTGCGCCCGTGCCCAAGCGGTCCCGGCGTTCTTCTACTGCTTGGGCTGATGTGGAGGATTTCGACGCCGGTGGGTCTTCGGGCGATGATGTGGTGGATCCGGGTGCTTCGCGCTCTGTGTCGATGGTGGTCGCTGACGTCCATGTGCCTGCTGATGACGACGATTGTGATTATGATTCACCTCCTGTTTCTTCTGCAGGCGGTCCGCAGTGAGAGGTGGTAGCTCCTCCGGACGTAGGTGGTGTGGGTGCTGGTGCAGGCCGCGACCTCGTGTTGTTGCTGAAGAAGGATGTTCGGTGGGGGGCCCCTGCAGGTGTCACGTCCGGTGGTTGCTGCGGAGCCCCGTGGGGCTGCCAAGGAGGTTACAAGTGCGCTGCCCGTTGCCCGAGCCTGTAGGGGGAAGCCCGTCCCAATCATCTTGGCCTCCGGCGTGGCGTATGATAAGACGAACAACCCTTTGGCTTTTTACTTTAGTGACCGAGTGCGGCCTGTTCCGTGGTGCCCCTCGACTGTCTGGGTTCCACAGGCTCGGGTTTTTGTTGAGGGTGTGCCGGAATTGATGCCCGATCCTCGTACGGCCCATGGTCACCCTGTTCCGGACGACATCCTGTTGCTTTGGGAGGCGTATTGTGTTCGTTTCCCAGCGGCAGAGTGGCCGGATAAGTATGCGCACTCTTGATAGTTTGTGTGATTGCTGTGTCTCGTGTATGTATAGGACTTGTGGTATGTTCTGATATGTGATGTATTTATTGTGCGCCCTTCAGGCCGGTGTAATGTTTAGTTTCTCAATGTCCCTGTTTATTGTGGTCCTTATGTTTTTTAACGTAATTAGTGTGTGGCTATACCATTTCATGATTATCTGTTTCTTTGATTTTGTTGTATTATGTGCCCCTCTGACTATGCTGTTTGCCCTCTTACGTTCTGTGCTTGTGCCTCTCCTTATGGTTTTACACTGCGAGTGTTTGTGCATGTTTTTGTTTATTGTTTGTGTTGTTATTGTGCCATGTGTGGCTTTTGTTTATGTTTTTTGGATTGTTGTATGTTTTATGATTTTATTATTTTACATAATTTTTCTTGTTCTCCTATGCTTTCTCTGTGTATTATGATCTTGTTTTATGTGTAATTGTGTTTTGGGTATTGTTTGCCTGTTTGCGCTATTTGTTTTATTGATGTTGGTTGTTTTTGTACTGTGCTGTCGGTCCTTCTGGCCGGTGTTTTTTTGTTTTGCTTAATTGGTTTCTTCTGTTATTTTTATTGTATGTATTGCCTTATACTTGCATGCTTGCATGTAAAAATAAATTAAAAAAAAAACTAGCGTGACTGTGCACCCTCTGACACGTCACCACTAGCATGACTGTGTAACCTCTGACACATCACCACTAGCATGACAGTGTACCCTCTGACACGTCACCACTAGCGTGACTGTGTACCCTCTGACACATCACCACTAGCATGACAGTGTACCCTCTGACACGTTACCACTAGCGTGACTGCACACTCTGACACGTCACCACTAGCGTGACTGTGCACACTCTGACACGTCACCACTAGCGTGACTGTGCACACTCTGACACGTCACCACTAGCGTGTCTGTGCACACACTCTGACACGTCACCACTAGCGTGACTGTGCACACACTGACACGTCACCACTAGCGTGACTGTGCACACGCTGACACGTCACCACTAGCGTAACTGTGCACACTCTGACACGTCACCACTAGCGTAACTGTGCACACTCTGACACGTCACCACTAGCGTGACTGTGCACACGCTGACACGTCACCACTAGCGTGACTGTGTACCCTCTGACACGTCACCACTAGCGTGACTGTGCACACTCTGACACGTCACCACTAGCGTGACTGTGCACACGCTGACACGTCACCACTAGCGTGACTGTGTACCCTCTGACACGTCACCACTAGCGTGACTGTGCACACTCTGACACGTCACCACTAGCGTGACTGTGCACACGCTGACACGTCACCACTAGCGTGACTGTGTACCCTCTGACACGTCACCACTAGTGTGACTGTGCACACTCTGACACGTCACCACTAGCATGACTGTGTACCCTCTGACACGTCACCACTAGCGTGACTGTGCACACTCTGACACGTCACCACTAGCGTGACTGTGCACACGCTGACACGTCACCACTAGCGTGACTGTGTACCCTCTGACACGTCACCACTAGCGTGACTGTGCACACTCTGACACGTCACCACTAGCATGACTGTGTACCCTCTGACACGTCACCACTAGCGTGACTGTGCACACTCTGACACGTCACCACTAGCGTGACTGTCTCCACCACCTGAGCGCCACTCACCTAGATGTACTGACCTAGACGTGCTTGCATGCTGGGACATTAGCTCCTGGCCTGGTCTCGTAATCAATTTCCTAAATACAATGATTCGGTTCTTCTCGTTTTCAAAGTCATATTTGCATAAAAAGTCTCGTACTGAGGTAGAGTCACCGGCTGACTCCTCCTGCAAATTACGAACAACTCCAAAAATAAAGAAAGTCTAACATATATTTGCTGGAGGAAGAAAAACACTTCACTTCACTTAAGAAAATAAGGATATCAAACGATTCAAAGGTCATTTTAGAGTGGCCAAGTATCACACACACACACTCATGCCTCTACAAGTCCTGGTCAAGGACCGGGCCGCGGGGTCGTTGGGCACCGAAATCATCCCATGGCACACAGCGCAAACAAGTTGGTCGACGCTCCGTCAACCACCGTCAACAATCTTCTCTATCCCCCCCCCCTTTCCCAGACACACAGTTATGATTAGATACAGATACGGCGAAAGAGAAAAAGGGGGCCTCGTTGGCTTCACGCTCCACAAGGAAGATGATTACAACGTGATGTTTACCGAGTTAGAGTTCCTCTGGACCCTGAGAGAGGCAACGAAGGTATAGCCATCCCCCCCCCCCCCCGCTAAGGATAGTATAAAATATGACAGAGTATGTTTGCTTCCTTCAGTACCGGAAAATTTTTAACTTTTATAAGTTCTATTTGTATTTTTGTTTTGAGCAATATAACTGGTGGATAACCTTTTTTTTCATGACGATCCCGTCCTTATTTCAGTATGACCAGTCCACATTACCAGGCCTATTTTAGAGAATGCCCTCTACCCATTCTTTCATTTCCAGCTGCTTTGCAAAAATATTTGATACGAAGGACTTAAACTCTCTCCTCTACAGATTTGGAATCATGGTCTTCCCCCAGGGAGGTAACATGACTTCATGCATGTAAAGGCAAGTGTGGTGATCATTGCCATACCACCTTCCTCACCATGCCAACTGGCAAGTCATATATGCCACTATCTTAGATCTGCAGTCTGCCTGTTGCATTGCGATCCGACACGTCGTTCCGCGCGAGGTGACGCCAGAAGGAATGTTGGTGGTTCGGTGCTTGCTGCATGCAACTGGAAGTTATCTATTTGCAGCATTCAATAGGAAGTCCAGTGGTGGGCATCATTATATCATACTTGGTGATTGGACGTCGGTCTACCGTCCGGTCGAAGCACTTGGACGTCGGTCTACCATCCGGTCGAAGCACTTGGACGTCGGTCTACCGTCCGGTCGAAGCACTTGGACGTCGGTCTACCGTCCGGCCCAAGCACTTAGATTGGACCGTAGACCGACGGTTTCGCTTCCCGCAGGTCAGCATTCAGTTCCCGACCGTCAAAGTGGCTGGGCACCATTCCTTCCCTCCTCGTCCCATCCCAAATCATAACCCTGACCCCTTCCCAGTGGAACTGTCCCCTGAGAGTTCCTTCCTTCCTTCCAACAGGAAGTCATCTGTAGTGATCTGGTCACTCCACTCTGGACACCAGGGAGGTGTCCTCAGTCCTAATTTAATCTAATAAATACGTGACTAAACTCCGTGCTTAACAACAAACCCAACAAACGCATAATTGGCCATGTTGATGATATAATGATGCCCACCACTGCTTTATTCAGAGCTCAGAGCTCCCCCCTGATATATACACTCATTCTTTCCTATGCAGTTTTACATCTTTGAATAGTTTGCCGTGGGTATTAAATTGGTACCAGTGGGTACTGAATTGTCGTTAGTTGGTATTAAATTGACGTTAGTTAGTATTAAATTGTCGTTAGTGGGAATGATATTGTTTATAGTGTGTATAATTAACTTTTTTTTAACGCAAATTGCATGACAATAACTTATGAACATTACATCAACCAACGATTTAATAATTCCTTTCTCAGTGTCAATTAATATATAGTGGCTCGAAAATAAATGAAATTGTGTGGCAAACTTATACATAAATATTTACATAAATCATAATATTATCAGTCGGATCCTTTTAAGTCCTTCATCAAAGTACTTTAAGCACTTGATCAACGTATTTTAAGCACTGTTACATTACAATTAAGCAATGTTACAGGATATTCAAAAGGGCGCTAATTATCCCTGAGGATAATTTACAAACAAAAGCACATTAAGCGAGGGATATCGAAGATATCAATTTCACCAAAGATTCTATCCAGGGGGACCCCATGACCCTGAGGAAGGTCATTGATAAATGTCCATAAATTAGGAAGGCAAAAAATCACCACGATGGTGCAATAAACTGGGACATTCTACAAGGAGGCGAAGGAATGTATGGAGGACAGGACTGTTCGAACAATGAGGATGGGGGGGGATGAGGGGGGGGGGTTGTGTGTTCCAAGATAAATGAATCCTAGACATAATGGTCAATCATATCAAGAGCCTGTTTGGCTCTAGCAAATCAACACAGATATGATAATTTAAATTGCAGTCTTCTAATGTTGAATTTTATTCCATACTAGCAGTACCCGGCCACGCGTTGCTGTGGCTCAGCAACGCATGTGCGTTGCTGAGCAACAGCAACCTTCCCTGTCCCGCAGTCTTCCCCACCATTACCCCCTAACCTGTCTTCTCGGCCTCCCAACCATTCCCCACTCCACCGTCCCCTTGTCCTCCCCACCATCTTCTCTTCCTTCCCACCATGCCCCACTACCCTGTCCCTTTGTCCTCCCCACCATTCTCCATTTCCCTATCCCCTCGTCCCTACGATCCCCAACTTTCTCGTCCCCTCGTCCTTCCCCACCATTAACCCCTCCCTTGTCCCTTTGTTCTCCCCACCAACTCTCACTTCCGTCCCCTCGCTATCCCCACCATTCCCAACTCCCTCGTCTAATGCCTTCCCAAATTGTGTGTGTTCCTATCAGAAAATTGGGAACATCAAGAAATCTGATGTTCCATCACTGAAATATAAGAAAAACAGTTAAAAAATTAAATGAAAATATGAAAAAGTAAAAAATAAAGTATACTCATGAAATGAACGGTATGGTAAACAACACAGCTCATTCCCAACGCAATTCACACAAAATAATTACAGCAAAATGAAAATAAATCAAAATTTATGAAAATTCAATTTATCAATGCAATCAGAAATAATGAAATGGAATTGTAATATATTTAGTGTAGCATGTGTGTTGCTCTTACATGCAACATATGTGCTGTTTTTCAAGAAAAGCATAGTTTTACCTGTCACAGGTGTGGCATCTATATATATACCTACGAAATGAATGGTATGGTAAACAACACAGCTCAATTTCAACAAAATGTCACACAAAACAACTAAATAAAAAATAAAAAAAAATAAAAATCTTTGAAAATGAAATTTATCAATGCAATCGGAAACATTGAAATGGAATTCGTGACATATATAGTATAGCGTACATGTTGATATTATGTGCAACAGATGGCGCTGTTTTGAAAAAAAACGCATATCTTTACCTTTCACAGGGGTGTCATCTATATAATATATATATGGAAAGATGCGCATATTCGAATGGAACGTCGTGTCAGAGTTTCAAAGCAATCAGTGAAAAACATTGGGAGATTACAGCGTGTGTTGCTCTTACATCCAACAGATGGCGATGTTTTAAAAAAAAACGTGTTTTCTCCAGTCACAGGTAAGTCATGTATATAGTAAGTATACAGAAACACGCGCCTATTCGAATGCAACGTCGTGTCAAAATTTCAAAGCAATCGGTGAAGAACTTTCGGAGATTAACGATTTTGAACAAACGAACATTTCCATTTTTATTTATATAGATTGTCATCATGTACAAGTAACTCACTCCCCTCAGTGAGGTTCCTCAAACCCCGCTAGTACAATCGGGCTCGTTCCTCGACTCACAGTTGCAAATTCGGGGTTTCGAATCCCATGCGGGACAGAAATAGTTCAGCGCATTTTCTTTCACCTAATGGCCCTGTCCACCAGGCAGTAAATACTGCTTTAAGCAGTAAAAAAAAAAAACAGGAGTTAGTCAGCTTGTTGTGCGGCTGCATCCTTGGGGACGTGGGGGGGGGGTGGAGGGGGGGAAGAAAGGGGGGGTCAGGTCAACCTTGGGGGGCGAGAAGGGGGGGACCGCGATATAAGCCTAACATGAGTATATATATATATATATATATATATATATATATATATATATATATATAATCAAATCAAATACATAATAAAGCACAAAAAAAGGAAGGGGGTGGTAGGAGAAAAGCACACAGAAACTGTATTGGAGGGAATCTAAACATTCCCTCTAATGCGTTATGCGTGGTTTCCTCCGAGGCTATGGGTCCCCCTTCTTCCAGCCAGAGGTGGTACTCCCTTCCATATATATTATATATATATATATATATATATATATATATATATATATATATATATAAATATATATATATATATATATATATATATATATATATATATATATATATATATATATTAGGGAAAAGTGCGACTACGACCGTGCGCGCCATCTGGCCAGGTGAGCTCATTAGAGCCAGCTGGCCATGTGGTGCTCAGGTATGTAGCCACATAATGTTGTAAGGGGGTTTTCCCGGAAGTTGGGGCGTGTCGGACGCGTGTAAGCGTCCGGTGTTTGGGTATGTGGTCAGGGAAGATAGCGGTCATGTTGTTTTGGGGTGTAGGGGGGTATGTAGGACTATGTGGTATGTGGTTATGTTGTTAAGAGTAAAATGAATATGTATGTTGTTTTCCGTAGACTTAATCATGTGTGAGCATCAGGTGTTTGGGTAAGTGGTCAGGGAAGATTGGGGTCATGTTGTTTGGGGAGTATGTAGGGCTATGTGGTATGTGCTAGAGTAAGAGGTATGTGAATATGTTGTTAAGAGTAAATGAATATGTATGTTTGTTTTCCGTAGACTTAATCCTGTGTGTAGATAATAGTTTATGATTAAAGATTATGTATTGTTATGCGTCTAGAGTATGAGTGCTCTAGAAGGTCCAACATATGTTGTTGGGGTAGGGGAGGGCCAGGGGTGAGGGAGGGAGAGGATAGGGAGTCTGAGGGAGAGTGCGGGGACCTCCCCTCATGGCGTGAGTGTTTAGAGGCATTTTGTGGTTTGTCAGCTTCCGTTGGGTAGGGGATGGAAGCTATGTGCTTGGTATGCGGACATGTGGAGGGAGGGGGGACCCCCCAATACCTGAGAGGGGGCAGGGAGTTAAGACGAGAGAAGGAGGGGAAAGTGAGGAGACAGGTGGAGCCATTATTTTGACTTTTTCCCGCTCAACGCAGCTGTTGGTGATCTAGGACGTCCATTAGTTGGGCCATACACGGGCAGGAAGTGCCTACTGTCCACCTTTCAGTGGCTAACTGAAGAGTATTTCCAAGTAGCGGTGTGATCATATCTTCCTCTCCCCTCCCCCTCCTCTCCCTCCCCTTCCTTACTTTCTAGAGTGGTATGGACCAGGTCCACATATTCTTTTATTATACACTTAAGCGATTTACAGCGATAATAATAAGACTTCTTGGTTGTTTAGCTAGCAGACAGATGTGGAAAGGCTTTCATTCAGTCCATCGAAGCTTCTGGTCATCCTAGCCAATCATCCAATCTGTAGACAGGTAGATTGGGAGGGTAGGAGAGAAAGAAAGAGGCAGGCGGACAGACAGACAGACAGACAGACAGACCGGAGGGTAGGAGGAGAAGGGAGTGGCCGCAGGAAGTCAACCATTAACCTTAAGCGCTTTTCGATGTCTTAGAGCGGACTGAGAGATGCTCACTCCAGCAGCCCTCTCTTACCACTGTGGTTCCGTTAAGGAGGTCACCGTTCATACTTCCGCCGGCTGGGCATCACCTGTCTACCATCAATCAGTTCTCATTTGACCGGGTCGTCTACCTCCACTCACACACAAACGCGCCGTTAGTTCACTGTGAGCCTTCATCCGCTACACACGCACCATAGAGATCTGCATCATGGAAAGACGAACCTTAACAGCTTGCATGAAATGTGGTGTGTTATATATTCCATCATCAAACCAAGTATGTCGTCTTCAGTGCACAATGTGCGATAAACCGCCCCTTGGTCATTACGACATCAAATGCAAGCGCTGCCAACAGATTTTCTGTGATAACCGTGAGTGTTATTCTTATTACACAGTTCATTTATTGCATCCACAGGTGAAATATCGCGTGTGTAAACTATTATCTCTTATTGTGTGAGAATAATTACTCATTCGGGGCTATTACGTTCCACACAGTTAAATATGTTCTTTTTCAATTTCATTTTACAAAACCGTGAAGTGCCCTTACTGCTCACCTGCACCTCGAGGAGGTCCTCGTCGGAATGAAACTTCTCATAAACGTAAGGATCATATAAACTTCTCCTACCTGTATTACATTTTCATCATCATAATCCACTTGCAAGCTTAGACTCATGTATAATAAACATATTTTCCTCATTCACCCATGTTGAATATCATTTTTGTTCCATTTCAGGTTATAATCCGTACCTCAATCGACGGAGGGAACTGACAGACGTCATCGAGTCGGTATCCCACCCGTCCCACACTGAGCTAAGGAGAGCTGATGGCACTCGCGGACATCCCCAGCCCCTTCAACAAGGTCACTCACGCCATCAGATGGAGGGCTACGAGACATTATCACGCCCAGTTAACACACCCGCTCAACCCATTCACCAGGACATAAGTAAGTTATTGCTGTCTTATTTCAGTCTATTTCCTAATCACATGAATTCCCACTAGTCTGCCCCCTCACCTCAATATGTATGTATATGTGTGTGTGTTGTGTGTGTGTGTGTGTGTGTGTGTGTGTGTGTGTGTGTGTGTGTGTGTGTGTGTGTGTGTGTGTGTGTGCTTTTTTTTCATTCTTTCTAGAGATAATATGTTTTTCTTTTTCTTTTTTACAGATGCCGCCCCGCTCTACATCGATTTAGCATCGAGCAGTGCTGAGAGCGACAATGAGAGTGACAGCACAGCTGAGCGGACATTACCTACATCCGGCTCGCTCCCCTCTGCTCACAGGGGGGTGGGGTCCTTCACGTACTCACTCAATCTCCCCTTCACCCCCCAGCCCCATACCACAATCTATCAGCAGCAGCAGCGACAGCTGCAGCAGCAACAGCAGCAGCAGCAGCAGCAGCGGTGGTGAGAACACTACCGTTAACAACATCACAGTCCACGAGATTAACCTTGACTCAGACGACGACAGCTCAGCAGACCTTGACTCGTCAGCATCCGTCAATTCTGACTGGTTACCAGCGTCAGGCGTAGTAGCTGACGGCGCAGTCTCACCCATTCATTTCGGAGGGGGACTATCACCACCCCCCACTCCCCCTAGCCCTCTCCCATCTCCTCCACCGCTCTCCCCCTCTCCCCCACATGCCCTAGAAATTCAGCTACTGGATCGAATTGATAATTATAACGGTGCTTATGTTCGGCTTTCTTTCTCCATACCAGACCATGTTAACACCTCCCCCGGACTCTATCTGAGAACATATAGGGAATTTTTCATAAATGAGATTCGTTCTCTTTTCTCCCCACAACATCCTTCACTCCTTATTTACCCTGACATCACTCTAATTGTGCGGAACTTAAATATACAACAAGACGGTGAGGAGGAGGATCTTTTGGATCCTATAAATAACGATGGCTTCCCCATACGCGGTGAGGGGCGAACAATAACTCGAGAGGAAGTAGTTACGCTTATTGATTTTTGGGCTGACGAATTGACGGAGAAAATATCCCAATACCTTGAAGAGAGGCAGGGCTCCAATGTCTTGGTTGAGCGGCTCACAGGGTTTTACATTAACTGTGGTCAGATTGAACATCCGATAAGATTAGGCTCGCATGTAGACTATCCGGAAGGCTTGCGTGGAAAGCAGTTAGTTTTCAATCCAGAGGGAGAGGCAGATATTTGCCTTATGCAATGTGTTGCTGCTTATAAATGTTTAGCTAAAGGGATGCATCTAGATAATATTCGCGCTCGATCTGTGAATGCTAGTTGGTGTCTCAGACACATTAACTGGCCGGCTGATGTCAATTCTGCAGTAACATTCGAGGATATTTACAAGGTAGAGAAAATTAATAAAGTCAGTATATTCATCTATTCACTAGAAAGAGATGAAAATGCTAGACAACGTCAACGTCACTACATCACACTAGCTAGGAAGGGAAGAGGTGGATATACAGATGTCATACCTTTGCTGATGTTGGAAGCTCAACACTTAGTGTTAATTAAGGATTTTAACCAATATGTACGTAATATGCGAGATCATGGAGATCGCATCCCGACTCATCATGGCTTTTGCCACTGTTGTTTGATATCTCTCCCACCAGATCGCATGCAGAGTCATGAAAGTACATGCAAAGTACATCAAACTCTCAAATTCTACCCACCAGAGAGGAAGATTACTTTCCGTAACTACGGACGGGGATATGGTCCTAGTCACATGTGCTTTTATGACTTTGAGTGCATGTTAGACCGCTCAAACCCTAAGGGGATGATCGAATCACGTCACAACGCAGTGGCGTATGCGTACATCATCATTGACAGACAGATGAATATTGTTGAGAATGACACTTATTTGGGTAAAGATGCGGTCAATCACTTTGTAACCACGCTAGAAGCGTCATGGGCTAGAATCAAGAAGGGGTTAGTATCCTATGAACTTCACATGTCCCAGCAACAACAGGCGATATTTGAGACAAAAACAGCCTGTGAACTCTGTGATGAACCTTTTAACGGGGAAGATGTAATCAAAGTCCGGCATCACGACCACACAGTAAGATTCCACAATTATCAAGCGGCTTACTGTGATAGATGCAATTTGCAGTGTATAAATTCATACAAGTTCCTATACACTTTTTCCCACAACGCTTCCTATGATTTAGGAGTAATCCTAACGAGATGAGAGATAGATCAGGAAGTGAAATAGATATATTAGCCAGGGATGGATTTAATTTATGAAAGTTGATGTGAACAACTTAAGATTTTTGGATAGTTTAGCCCTTCTCAACGGCTCGCTAGGAAGAATAGCCAAGGATCATATTGATAGTGGGAAACCTACCACATTCACTTTGGCTATGTGTTAAAGGAGTAAATAAAGCTGCCATCCCAAAACTGCTGAACGGTAAACAATCATTCTGCTATGATTATTTATCCTCTATGTCTGTGTTAGATGAACCCACCTTCCTTCTCGCGATAAGTTTTACAATACACTAAAAGACGAAGAGTTATCAGAAAAAGATTATAAACAAGCCTTAGAAATTTTTGATTTAGCTAAATGTCGCAACATAGGGGAGTATCTGCTCCTTTACCTCAAAGTGGACACAGGTTTGCTAGCTGATGTGTTCACAGTCTGGCGAGATACCATGCTTGCTCTCTACAAATTAGACATTTCCCACTACATTTCTTTACCCTCATTTGCTTGGGATGCATTCTTGCTTAAATCGAAAGTTGAACTTGATGTTGTGTCTGACCCATTGTTATATGATTTACTTCGTCGGAATCTCCGAGGTGGGTTCACCAGTGTGACGAGACAGTACACGAATGTGGAGAACCAACATACAGGCATAGATCTAGGGGAAGATAGTAGCTACATCATTTACCTCGATTTTAACAGTCTTTACGGGGCGTGTATGACTGAACTGCTCCCTCGTGGCGGGATTCGGAAACTGACACACAATGAGCGTGACGTGCTGCTAGAGCGAGGCTTGGAGAATATCCCATGTGACGGGTCCAAGGGATATTGGGTGTTGTGTGATACACTGCAGGTCCGACCGGAGGTAGCTAGGTATACAGATGAACTGCCCCTAGTTCTTTCACATACTTGCATTACTGAGGATCACATTTCACCTTACAGTAAGAATATCTTACAGAAGAAAGTCGCGGTCTGCCCAAAAACAACACTAAATTATTGCTTCGCACCTTCCTCAGAAAGATTACCTGGTTAGTTTGGACTTGTTACAGTTACTCATGCGCCATTGGATTAGAAGTAGCTAAAGTTCAGACATACGAATTCGAGCAGGAGACCTACCTTAAAGACTTCATTGAACCCAATGTTCGTGAACGTGCCAGTACCAAATGCTCGATAAAAAAAAAGGCTTTCAAACTCGTATCAAACTCGATATATGGAAAGAGTCTCACAGATGTATCTAAATATGGAAACAAA
>WNGS01165503.1:35573664-35584538 GCA_020271785.1 Procambarus virginalis
GGTACGAGAACTTGGTGTATGGAATGCTCCAGTTGTCCCCCAAACCGATGGAATAATTCAGTCTTCCCTGAAATTAATTATAGACGCTCGGTGTTTTCTTTTATCGAGTAATCCTGGCCGCTGTGAGTGGGGGTGTTATCTTTACCTCGGTGGGTAGGGGTAGTAGTGTTATCCTTACCTCTGTGGGTAGGAGTGGGGGTGTTATCCTTACCTCTGTGGGTAGGAGTGATGGTGTTATCCTTAATTCTGTGGGTAGGAGTGGTGGTGTTATCCTTACCTCGGTGGGTAGGGGCGCTGGTGTTATCCTTACCTCTGTGGGTAGGAGTGGTGGTGTTATCCTTACCTCTGTGGGTAGGAGTGGTGGTGTTATCCTTACCTCTGTGGGTAGGGGGTGCTGGAGTTATCCTTACCTGTGTGGGTAGGAGTGGTGGTGTTATCCTTACCTCTGTGGGTAGAGGTGTTGGTGTTATCCTTACCTCTGTGGGTAGGGGGTGTTGGTGTTATCCTTACCTCTGTGGGTAGGGGTGTTGGTGTTATCCTTACCTCTGTGGGTAGGGGTGGGGGTGTTATCCTTACCTCTGTGGGTAGGGGTGGTGGTGTTATCCTTACCTCTGTGGGTAGGAGTGAGGGTGTCATCCATGCCGCTGTGGCTGAGTGACAGGGATGAGGGAGGGGAGGTGGGGAGGGGTTAAATAGGTTCTACTGCCCTCATCCACAAAGAAAAACAAATGAACACGTTACCTTGTCGTCGAGGCTTGTGTTCCCATGTGTTTTTCTCTCTTGAATCCCTCACAGATGTTTCCCTCCTGATAGTTCTCGAGAAAACACTCACAAACACTTACGGTGCCCGCGGCTCCACACACAACTACAGTCTCACAACACACGCCGCACTCAACACACTCTGGCTGTCTTAACACGACAAAACTGCCCCCAGTGTCAACACACAACTCCTCGCTGGCCACGAGACCTCAAGCAGTTATGACTATCAGATCGACCACACCGGATCACTGACAGTGTTCTCACAGCGATCACTGCGCTATAGAGGATATTCACTGAATACCAGATCAACTCCACTGCTCTCGGCAGTCACACTACCCAATCCTGTAGCCGCCGACGAAATACTGTTTGTAGGGAAGGTTCAGGTCGTGAGCGCCAGGCAGAGCAGACGAGACGTCCAACTGGCTCGTTTGGGCGCTGTACCTGTGGCCGACACCCTCCTACCCCCCCCCCACACACCTCAGTACATGTCGACGCGGTGGAGTGACATAAATGGGCTTCTTAACACCGCCCTTAAAGGCGCATGGAGTCCTCTCAACTCAAATGGAATTGCCATATTAAGGCCTTGTCTGCGGTTTGATGTTTGTGGTGTTACATATTAAGTTAGAGGCTTGGTTGGTTAAAATGGTTCGCGACTACATGGCGCTGATTTAAACTTGAAAAAGTGTGAAGCTTCGGTCTCGCACACGTTGGGCTCGCGGTTCGAGTCTCCTAGAGCCCAGGTAAAACGTGAAAATAGTGTGGCATTTTCTGAGGAAGTATGATGGCGACCCCATTCCCACTGACCCGGTGGGAAAGGGGTCATTGCAAGTGATTAATTTGTGTAGGACGTTAAAGTAGGCTACCGTGAACGCTGCAACCTTTAGAAGCGCTGACTGGGGCTATTGCTGCAATACTTATACAGTATAGAAAAGTGGACAATGTTCCTCTGCCTAAGAAGACTTTTACTCCAGCCAAGAAACGTTCATTGGCACTAAACTAAATGAAAATGGAACTTTGCCGAAATATTCGTTCATTAGAGTCAGTGGCGGGCTATTGTAAATAGTAAATAATCTTTATTACCCTAGACAGTTGAAAACTTGCATTAATTAAGTGTGGGCACCCGCGAGCCACTTGGCTACTGCTGCCAACTGCAGCCAATGTATTAAAAATGTTTTTTGGGTGAAAGTGACCATACACCATCACCAGGGACCGTGTACGTGAAGATGAGGTACTGGTCCATCCTGGTGAAGGTGACGGTACTGTACATGTGGAAGCACATGACACATTCACTACAGCCGTCCTGAGCTGCGATGCAGAAGATGATGTGAGGCTAGTGAAGTGACGATGATTTACGCCTGAAACGCTGTGTGTATTAGTGGCTTTAGGCCTAGTATATACGCTTGCTCTTGTACGGGGCTATTCATGCCCGTACCACCTGTTGGGTGGCTTAATCTTATATATATATATATATATATATATATATATATATATATATATATATATATATATATATATATATATATATATATATATATATATATATATATCTTGTAGCCGCCGACGAAATACTGTTTGAAGGGAAGGTTCAGGTCGTGACCGCCAGGCAGAGCAGACGAGACGTCTTCCAAACGACCCAACTGGCTCGAGTCAACTTCCAAACGAGCCAACCGTTATATATAAATATAAATATAAATATATATATATATATATATATATATATATATATATATATATATATATATATATATATATATATATATATATGTTGTGACGATAATTTCTTACCAGAGATTTAGCCTGCTATATCTTCCCATCGTCCCATTCTCAACAATATGCAAGATATGTTTTATAGTGGCTTAACGTATATATCAAGACAGCCACACACACCTGCAACTCCCTCCTTCCCCCCACTTCTGCACACCTGGTCGCGCCGACGGCTACAGTCCCAGACAAACTGCTTGTTACTGGACGCCCTGCGTTCTCATTGGCCGCTAACCAACACACCACTCCAGCTCCACGCCAATCACATTCCTCGCTAGCCATTGTCAGGACCGGCCAGCCATTCTCTCACCAGAATATATCTTGTGTTCGTGCTGTGAACACCTACTTGACCCACCTTGTGTGATCAAATAGAGGTTTATAGCTAGCGCATATATTCCCAGCACTAATATTATTTTACTTGTTATTTCATGTCACTTCTCCTCCCTTTAACGTAATTCAGTTTTATGTTCAGTTATTTTTCCACTTGTTGTTCTGCACCATTAAGCCAAGATTTTGCCATTATTTCAATTTGTTTCTTAGTGTTATTAAAGAGCATTGTTTATTATTGTGTTTTATGTCTCTTCCCTTACCTTACCACAGATTATCAAACACGCAGTCATTCTTCTTTTTTTTTTTACTTTTTGTTTTTTATATGTGGCCTGGCTTTGACATCTGCCAGTGGAAGACTGCCGACCACCATACTCCACTACTTTACCGTCACAATCTATATATATGCGAACAAGCCTGAATGGTCCCCAGGACTATATGCAACTGAAAACTCACACCCCAGAAGTGACTCGAACCCATACTGCCAGAAGCAACACAACTGGTATGTACAGGGACGCCTTAATCCGCTTGACCATCACGACCGGACATAAGGAAGTGATAGCCGAAGCTATTTGAACCACTTCCCCGCCGGCACTCGGATGGTAATCTTGGGCATAGCATTTTATCAAATCACCTCATTTTTGGGGGCAACACGTGAGGAACACAAATGCGAACAAGCCTGAATGGTCCCCAGGACTATATGCAACTGAAAACTCACACCCCAGAAGTGTGATATATGAACCTACCCACATCCAAGGAGGCAGATTAGACCTAACCTTCGGTTCAGCCTCCCTAAGAGATGCAGCAACATGGTCAGTTGAGCCCACACTCACAAGCGACCACTATGGGGTCCAAATTGATCTTAAGTTAGACCTACCCACCCCACCTCCGCCTCCATCTGAAGCCTGGAACTTTGCTTTAGCAAACTGGGACCGTTTTCAAAACCTCATTTCAGAGTGGCATAGAAACTATGATCTTCCCGAAGACATTAATCAGGCAGAACAAGAATTTGTCAAAGCGATTCAAAGTGCAGCCAATCACTCATTCCCACTAAAAAACAGTCCACCGGACACCATAAAGATCATTGGTACTATTGCGAACGTGTCAAAGAACTCAACCATAGACTCGACAGAACAAGAAAGCTATACAAAAAGCAGCCAAGTGACCGCAACAGGACCTTACTTTGTGAGGTCAAGGAACATGTGCATCGAGAGACCAGACTAATAAAAGAACAAAAGTGGCTGGAATGGTGTTCACGCCTGAATGAACACACCTCTCTTGGAGAGATATTGGCAACAAGTTCACCGGGCCAAAGGGAATAAAACACCTAAAGTTCCACACCCCCAAGGATATATATCTGAGTACAAAAGACATGAAAATGGTACGCCGCAAGGAGGTATTCTCAGCCCTCTTCCTCTTCAACTGTTTAATAGAAAGAATAATGAGGTTGAAACTTCCACATCACTGCAGGCTGCTAAACTACGCGGACGACTTTGTCATCATCATAAAAGGAAGGGATGCGGCGCGCCTTGCACCCAAATGCTTGGACTGCATCAGTAAAGAGGCAAAACAGATTGGGATCAAACTCAACCCCTCAAAGTCAAAGGCCATGCCCATAAAAATAGCGAAGCCAAACATCCAACTCACAGTACACGGTCAACCAATTGAATGGGTGGACACCTATCAGTATCTAGGAATAATCCTGGACACACACATGAATTTTAATGCTGAGGTCACTTACTTGAGCGAGCGAACTGCGGCCCCGACGGCAATCCTCAGGTCGCTAACCTCCCTCTCTGGAGGAGCCAATCTGCAAGTCCTTTGCACATACTATGTACAGACAGTCAGATCAGTGATCGATTATGCCGCACCTGCACTCACAAATCTATCACACCAACAGTGGAAAAAGCTTGAAGTTGCCCAAAACAATGCTATGAGAGCCGCACTGGGAGCCCCCATGTGGACCAGGCTTGAAACTCTTAGACTGGAGACGGGTTTGCCCTCTCTACAAGAAAGAATATCACAAAGGACAGCTACAATTATCAGTAAGATAATTATTTCTTCTGATCCAATCCCAGTACGGCAGGCCTTGGTGGTTGGACTAGGCCAAAACAATGGAAACTCTTGGGCTGCAAGAGCAGGAAAAGTCCTAAACAGACTACATTTAAAAAACATGATTCTTGATAGAGAGGGTGATCATCCACACCCAAATTACACTCCTTCTGCACCGTGGGAAGAGCCTACTTTCAAAATAGTAATAGAAAGTCTCCCAATGAAAAAGGCTGCCTATGATCCGACAATCCTAAGGCGCATAACAGAAGAGCAAATGTATAGCCTAGCAGTAGCAGGAGCCACCCGCATCTTCACAGACGGATCGGTGGACACATAATATGAGAGTACTGGCGCTGCTCTTTGCACGGCCAGCATACAGGCATACTGGAGACTGGGAGGACTAGTATCACCAACCCAAACTGAGCTGTTTGCCATACAACAGGCATTCGCATATATGATTGCACAAAACACTCAAAATGCAATCATACACACAGACTCAAAAGCTGCACTTCAAATATTAGGACAAAAACAGTGGAAAGGTAACGTGGAAATAATTACCACCATTTTGTATCTTGGAGCAGTCGCTAAAGGCAAAGGACTCAACATAACCTTAACCTGGATCCCATCCCATGTTGGAATCCCATTAAATGAGAAAGCTGATGAAATTGCTAAATTGGGAACTCGTCATCCAGTGATACATAAAACAATTCAACCCATCCTAGAGAACATAAAAAACATCATCTTCTTATCTTGATCTATCTTATCTTGAGGTGCTTCCGGGGCTTAGCGTCCCCGCGGCCCGGTCATCGACCAGGCCTCCTGGTTGCTGGACTGATCAACCAGGCTGTTGGACGCGGCTGCTCGCAGCCTGACGTATGAGTCACAGCCTGGTTGATCAGGTATCCTTTGGTATCATCACCAAAATTGGTTTATCAGGTATCATCACCAAAAAACTCTCACACCTCAACAAAGCCTACCTACACCAGAGAATAGCTGAAGGTTCGCCCTCTGCAACATGGTATCTTCAGGCAACCAAATTAGAAAGGTTAAATATCCCGAAAGAAATCCACAGGGAAATAGCAGTTAGGTTATATAGACTACGTCTAGGTTACAGATGCAACTGAGAGATTGGTGAACCCCGACAGAGAGTGCATCTTCTGCCAAACTGTCACAGAAAAGCCATTACTTCCCTATCTTCTGGAATGTGAAGCAACCAACGACCTTAGAAGATCTTTAAGAGTTCCTGAATCTTGCAGTGGCCACCCTGAAGCCATCAACACAGCCACTTTCCTGGTCAAGAAAGGTGTCCAGCAGCTGGACACCCTCATAAAGACTGTGAAGCAGTATCCTCTCCCGCGATAACAGCTTGACGATTAAATGCAACCTCAGAATACTGAAAAGAATTACTGAAAAAATTGTACCACTTACGGGCTATTCATGCCCGTGCCACCTCTTGGGTGGCTTAATCTTTATCAATCAATCAATCGGGTTACTTAGCTAGGGTGTGCTGTGGTTACTTAGCCAGGGTGTGCTGTGGTTACTTAGCCAGGGTGTGGTGTGGTTACTTAGCCAAGGGTGTGCTGGGGTTACTTAGCCAGGGTGTGCTGGGGTTACTTAGCCAGGGTGTGCTGGGGTTACTTAGCCAGGGTGTGGTGTGGTTACTTAGCCAAGGGTGTGCTGGGGTTACTTAGCCAGGGTGTGGTGTGGTTACTTAGCCAGGGTGTGCTGGGGTTACTTAGCCAGGGTGTGGTGGGGTTACTTAGCCAGGGTGTGGTGTAGTTACTTAGCCAGGGTGTGCTGGGGTTACTTAGCCAGGGTGTGGTGGGGTTACTTAGCCAGGGTGTGCTGGGGTTACTTAGCCAGGGTGTGCTGTGGTTACTTAGCCAGGGTGTGCTGTGTAACCGTCTCTGTGTTTTTTGTTGACCTTTCTCATCATGGGCGTTCATGTAATTGTGTAATTTTTTAGTTCACACGCATGTAATTGGGTGTTGTTCCCCATTTTCATGTTCCATGTAATCATGTTAATTGCTGTCATGTTTTACGTGTATGTATAATTCTTGTTGTCCGGGACAGGAAGCTTGTGAATTTTTGCTTGTATCAAGGTTGAACAAATATCCATCCTTAGGGTGCAATCCTATTTACCTCTTACTGTCAGGTGAACAGAGGCATCGAGTGTGAGAGTGAAAAACGTAGNACAAACGCATAATTGGCCATGTTGATGATATAATGATGCCCACCACTGGCTTTATTCAGAGCTCCCCCCTGATATATACACTCATTCTTTCTTATACAGTTTTACATCTTTGAATAGTCTCAAGGATATTAAATTGGTACCAGTGGGTATTGAATTGTCGTTAGTTAGTATTAAATTATCTAGTGGGAATTAAATTGTTTAGTGTGTATAATTACTTTTTTTAACGCAAATGCATGACAATAACTTATGAACATTACATCACCAACGATTTAATAATTTCTTTCTCAGTGTCAATTAATATATAGTGGCTCGAAAATAAATGAAATTGTGTGGCGAACTTATACGTAAATATTACATAAATTACAATTGCTTCACCAACGTACTTTAAGCGCTTCACCAACGTACTTTGAGTGCTTCACCAACGTACTTTAAGCGCTTCACCAACGTACTTTAAGCGCTTCACTAACGTACTTTAAACGCTTCACCAACGTACTTTAAGCGCTTCACTAACGTACTTTAAGCACTTCACCAACATACTTTAAGCGCTTCACCAACATACTTTAAGTGCTTCACCAACGTACTTTGAGTTCTTCACCAACGTACTTTAAGTGCTTCACCAACGTACTTTAAACGCTTCACCAACGTACTTTAAGTGCTTCACCAACGTACTTTAAGCGCTTCACTAACGTACTTTAAGCACTTCACCAACGTACTTTAAGCGCTTCACTAACGTACTTTAAGCACTTCACCAACGTACTTTTAACGCTTCACCAATGTACTTTAAACGCTTCACCAACGTACTTTAAGCACTTCAACATACTTTAAGCGCTTCACCAACGTACTTTAAGCGCTTCACTAACGTACTTTAAGCGCTTCACCAACGTACTTTAAGCGCTTCACCAACATACTTTAAGTGCTTCACCAACGTACTTTGAGTTCTTCACCAACGTACTTTAAGCGCTTCACCAACGTACTTTAAGTGCTTCACCAACGTACTTTAAACGCTTCACCAACGTACTTTGAGTGCTTCACCAACGTACTTTGAGTGCTTCACCAACGTACTTTAAATGCTTCACCAACGTACTTTGAGTGCTTCACCAACGTACTTTAAGCGCTTCACCAACGTACTTTAAGCGCTTCACCAACGTACTTTAAGCGCTTCACCAACGTACTTTAAGCGCTTCACCAACGTACTTTGAGTGCTTCACCAACGTACTTTAAGTAATGTTACATTACAATTATGTAATGTTACAGGATATTCAAAAGGGCGCTAATTAACAAACAAAAGCACATTAGATGAGGGATATGGAAGGTATCAGCCTCACCAAGGATTCTATCCTGGGGTCCAATGACCCTGAGGAAGGTCAGTGATAAATGTCCATAAATTAAGAAGGCAAAAAACCACGACGGTGCTATAAACTGGGACATTCTACACGGAGATGAACGAATGTCTGGAGGACAAGACAGTTCGAACAGTGAAGAGGGGGGGGGGGAGAGGGTAAGAGGCGTTCCATGGTAAATCAATCGTAGACATAATGGATAATCACATCAAGAACCTGTTTGACTTTAGCAATCAACACAGACTTGAAAATTTAAAATTGCAGTCTTCTAATGTTGATTTATATTCCATATTGGCATCATGTACAGGTAACTCACCCCCCCCCCTCTCAGTGAGGTTCCTCAAACCCCGCTGGTACAGTCGGGCTCTTTCCTCGACTCACAAATGCAAATTCGGGGTTTCGAAACCCATGCGTGACAAATAGTTCAGCGCATTTCCTTTCACCTAATGGCTCTGTCCACCAAGCAGTAAATAAGTACCCAGGAGTTAGTCAGCTTGTTGTGCGGTTGCATCCATGGGGAGGTGGAGGGGGGGGAGGAAGGGGGGGGTCAGGCGTTCAACCTTGGGGTCGAGGAGGGGGGGAGGGCGCGATATAAGCCTGCCGACTATCCCCCTACTAATTATCCCCCCGACTATCTGTACCGTTTCTAAACTAAATAAGTTATTATGAAATAATGGAAGGCAAATGGTAATAAGGCTGTGGCAATATTAAACACTAGTGTTAATTATGCTCGTTCATACTCGGCTATACGCTGAACAAAACGCAGTCGTTAAATTTAACGAAAGTTCTCGTTTACCGAGTAGTCCCCCGTTCCCTCTGGTGGCTTCCTGCGCTAGCGATTAAGGCGTCCTCAAGCACTGACGCCACCGATGACGAAACCTGTCCATCTTTCCTCAATTTTGGCGGCATGATTACAATTATTAGACACCTAGGCGTGCCGCCGGAGTCCTACAAGGTCGTTTACGACAGCAATGACCTTGCTTTGTGACGTTTCCAACCTCTTAAACACCTTAAATGAATCTAAACAAAGCCGGCATTATCGAGATGTAGAGATATCGTAAGTAATGAAGAATCCTGGTTTTGGTCCAACGCGACAAGGCCAAAAATTGTCGCACTAGAACGTGTCGGCAACTCGCGAAATGGACACACAATGTACCGTTTTCTGTTTTGGGACCTCTGATAGATTAGGATCAGGCCACATTAGCACGACAGTTTCTTGACGTTGGGAAACCTTCGGAGGATGGGCTGATTGCCTCACCTCATTAATGGAGGACAAACAGGAAGGCTATGACAAACTCATATAATATACATGTGTAAACACAAACCATACGAGAACAGTGTTATATAGGAATTTAAATCTGACAGTGTTTTATTTTTTGTTTTGAACTTGTTTAAAAAATATATAAATCAATCCCACAGAACTATACTATTACGGCTCATCTGACCACACAACTAATTCAGATAATGGTATCCAGGCGATTCACCGAGAACAATGGAAATGCCTTAAAAAGTTTTTATTAATTGAAACAATAGACTAGGCCCGAAACATAGTCTAGCCACAAACAATTACACAGTCGCTGTTGTGTGTGTGTGTAGAGTTAAAAACAATTATATTTATCATTGTGATGATGTGGACAGATTATGAATTGTTTGGGACTAGTCTGTTGTTTGGGACTAGTCTGTTGTTTGGGACTAGTCTGTTGTTTGGGACTAGTCTGTTGTTTGGGACTAGTCTGTTGTTTGGGACTAGTCTGTTGTTTGGGACTTGTCTGTTGTTTGGGACTTGTCTGTTGTTTGGGACTAGTCTGTTGTTTGGGACTAGTCTATTGTTTGGGACTTGTCTGTTGTTTGGGACTTGACTGTTGTTCGGAACTAGTCTGTTGTTTGGGACTAGTCTATTGTTTGGGACTTGTCTGTTGTTTGGGACTGACTAGTTGTTCGGAACTAGTCTGTTGTTTCAATTAATAAAAACTTTTAGGGCATTTCCATTGTTCTCGGTGATCGCCTGATATCTGAATTAGGTTGTGGGGTCAGATGAGCCGTAATATAATAGTTGTGTGGGATTATTTTTAATTTTTTAAACAATTCCCCCAAAAAAACAGTCAGATTTAAATTCATATAAACACTGTCTCGTATGGGTTTTTTTTACACATGTATATTATATGAGTTTGTCATAGCCTTCCTGTTTGTCCTCCTCCATTAATGAGGTGAGGCATGCAGCCGTCCTCAAGGTTTCCCAACGTCAAGAAACTGTCGTGCTAATGTGGCCTGATCCTAATCTACTAGGTCCCAAAACAGAAAACGGTCATTGTGTGTCCATTTCGCGAGTGCACACTTTCTAGTCGACAATTTTTGGCCTTGTCCGTTGGACCAAAACCAGGATTCTTCATACTTACGAAACCTCTACATCTCTCGATATGCGGCTTTGTTTACATTCATTT
>WNGS01165503.1:35590717-35607589 GCA_020271785.1 Procambarus virginalis
ATAGATTGTGATGATGTGGACAAATTATAATGGGGACGAGAACTTGGTGTATGGAATGCTCCAGTTGTCCCCCAAACCGATGGAATAATTCAGTCCTCCCTGAAATTAATTATAGACGCTCGGTGTTTTCTTTTATCGAGTAATCCTGGCCGCTGTGAGTGGGGGTGTTATCCTTACCTCTGTGGGTAGGGGTGGTGGTGTTATCCTTACCTGTGTGGGTAGGGGTGGGGGTGTTATTCTTACCTCTGTGGGTAGGGGTGGTGGTGTTATCCTTACCTCTGTGGGTAGGGGTGGTGGTGTTATCCTTACCTCTGTGGGTAGGGGTGGGGGTGTTATTCTTACCTCTGTGGGTAGGGGTGGTGGTGTTATCCTTACCTCTGTGGGTAGGGGTGGTGGTGTTATCCTTACCTCTGTGGGTAGGGGTGGGGGTGTTATTCTTACCTCTGTGGGTAGGGGCGGGGGTGTTATTCTTACCTCTGTGGGTAGGTGGGGGTGTTATCCTTACCTCTGCGGGTAGGGGTGGGGGTGTTATCCTTACCTCTGCGGGTAGGGGTGGGGGTGTTATCCTTACCTCTGTGGGTAGGGGTGGGGGTGTTATTCTTACCTCTGTGGGTAGGGGTGGGGGTGTTATCCTTACCTCTGTGGGTAGGAGTGGGGGTGTCATCCATGCCGCTGTGGCTGAGTGACAGGGATGAGGGAGGGGAGGTGGGGAGGGGTTAATAAATAGGTTCTACTGCCCTCATCCACAAAGAAAAACAAATGAACAACACGTCACCTTGTCGTCGAGGCTTGTTTCCCATGTGTTTTTCTCTCTTGAATCCCTCACAGATGTTTCCCTCCTGATAGTTCTTGAAAAAACACTTACAAACACTTACGGTGCCCGCGGCTCCACACACAACTACAGTCTCACAACACACGCCGCACTCAACACACTCTGGCTGTCTTAACACGACAAAACTGCCCCCAGTGTCAACACACAACTCCTCGCTGGCCACGAGACCTCAAGCAGTTATGACTATTTGATCGACCATACCGGATCACCGACAGTGTTCTCACAGCAATCACTGCGCTATAGAGGAAATTCACTGAATACCAGATCAACTCCACTGCTCTTGGCTGTTACACTACCCAATCTTGTAGCCGCCGACGCAATACTGTTTGTAGGGAAGGTTCAGGTCGTGAGCGCCAGGCAGAGCAGACAAGGCGTCTTCCAAACGACCCCAACTGGCTCGTTTGGGCGCTATACCTTTGGCCGACACCCCTTCCCCCCCTCCTCCTCCACCTCAATACATGTCGACGAGGTGGAGTGACATAAATGGGCTTCTTCACACCGCCCTTAAAGGCGGATGGAGTCCTTTCAACTCAAATGGAATTTTCATATTAAGGTCTTGTCTGCGGTTTGATGTTTGTGGTGTTACATATTAAGTTAGAGGGATTGGTTGGTTATCCAAATGGTGCTGGTTTAAACTTGAAAACAGTGTGAAACTTTGGCCTCACACACGTTGGGTTCGCGGTTCGAGTCACCTAGAGCCCAGGTGAAACTTGAAAACAATGTGACATTTTCTGAGGAAGTATGATGGCGAGCCCTTTCCCACTGACCCGGCCGGTGGGAAAGGGGTCAGTGCAAGTGATTAATTTGTGTAAGATGTTAAAGTATGCTGCCGTGAAGGGTTCGCCCTTTAGAAGCGCTGACTGGGGCTATTGCTACCATACTTGTACAGTATGGAAACGTGGACAATGTTCCTCTGCCTAAGCATACTTTTGCTCCAGCCAAGAAACGTTCATTGGTACTGAAATAAATGAAAATGGAACTTAGCCGAAATATTCCTTGATTAGAGTGGCGGGCTATTTTAATTGTTAATTATTTTTTATTTTTACATGAGTACATGCGAATAAATACAATAAAATAAGAACAAACAAACAGAACACAAATACAAAAGCACAAAACAAAGAAGGGCAAATACACTAAATACCAACCTGAAGGGCCGACAACAAAAACACAACAATGAGCATATACACAATGGAACACGACAAGACAGGAGGGTAATGAAAATCAACACAAGAAAACTACACACAGTACAAAATCACAAAACACAGAAAAGACCGGCCTGAAGGGCCGACAACAAAAACCAAACATAATGCAAAACAGTAGAAAAAGAACAGGGCAAGACGTGTCGGTCAAATTTAAGCATACAGGCAAGCATGCGTAAGGCAACAGATTACAATAATCACAAAGGCACAAAGTTACAAAGTACAAAAGCACAAAGTTATAAAGGACAAAGGTAGAAAGTACAAAGGCACAGGTATAAATTACAAAAGCACAAAGTTATAAAGTACCAAATACACAAAAGATCGACCTGAAGGGCCGACAACAAATAATAAGCACAACAGTACAGCAGTACAATGACAAAATACCCAATCCCGCACCCAACAACCCAACCCGTGAAACAACACAAAACAAGCCAACTGGTCCCAAAAACCACACGGAGAGGTACAAATACAAAACTACAACAAATTAAATAAAATACACCCACACACGCACGCACGAACGCATGCAACCGCACCCCACGCACACAAACAGACACAACACCACAACACATAGCACACACACAAAAAAATCACTTAAAAGGAGGAAATGCGACAGTGGGAGGCGAATATTTCTCAGGAAGATCATGCCGAGGATATTTCTGCTTATAAGCTTCCCACATTAAGTACTCCCTGTCGGTAGGACAACAAACCCCCCGCTTCAGGGGAGTGTGCATAAACTCAGGAACCACCAGATCAGGCGGAAATGGCAGCACCAGGAGCTGGGCGACAGTAGTCGCATAACGGGGTAAGGCAGAGCGAAGGGAGGCAGAAGACGCGGAAGAAGCAGACACAGGCCCCCGAGACGGCCCCGCGCCGGACACACAGAAGACGACGAAGGCCGCTGAGACGGCAATCCCACACCGGACACCGCAGGAGACGCAGTAGAGACGGCCGGAGACGGGAGAAGCGGCAAAACCACCGCCGATGAACCAAGGGACGAAACTGGGGGCACGAAACCCCCAGAGCGAGCAGTCTTCTTTAACACCACCACCAGGTCACTACGCTCACTAGCAGGAGGAACCACCTCACACGCAGAACCGGAATCATCCGACGCAGGCGACGCACCGGAAGCAAGTTCCACAGGTTCCACACCTCACTAGAAGAAACATCGACACTGGCAGTCGCAGGCACATGGACCTCCGCCACCACCGAGGAATGCGATGCAACCGGAACCTCACCACCGTCACTGGAAGACCCACCATCGTCGAATTCCCCCACACCAGTCCAATCAGAAGATCAGAAAGGAATGCTTGGGCACTGGCTGCACATCCTCAGAGCCGGACGTCGACCCAGAGACCCGGTCATCACAAGCTGGGCGAACTGACGCTCTCCGCAGGACGGCAGCATCCACAACCACATGGGGAACCAGGTCGATCACAGTAGGAGGCCCCCACAGTCACCCCAGCACCCAGCACAGCCTGGGCACATGGCGAGGGTGCAGTGACAGGCACCACAGACGGAGAACAGGAAGACGGGGGAGCCGTGCAGACTGGAGGTGGAAGAACCACGGGAGTATCCAGGACAGCAACCGGGGCAGGACGAACACCCGTCGGTGACACAACCTCCTGAGGAGAGGCAACCGCAACAGGCGACACAGCCTCCAGAGGAGGGGCAACATCAGCAGGAGGCGCATCAGGCAACACACGGGGCACGGCAGCAGTCAAAGAGTCGTCCACATCCACTGAATCCTCCTCCACAGGGAGTGGTGTAAAATCCTCCTCACGGAAGAGGTTGATGGACGCGACGGCAGGTTCAGAGCACCCAGCAGCCTGATGGCCCAAGAGGCCACAACGGTAACACATATGGGGTTGACGAGCATAAAACACCCAAACAGAACACCCCAGGAGCTTCACTTGAGATGAAATGTCCGCCCGCAGCCTCATTCCTAGGGTGCGAATATTGGACTGCACACCCTTTAGCGGACCCGAGGAGAGCAGGTGCAACCGCACACTGACGACCGCCCCAAACTGGCCGAAATAATGCCTCAGCCTCCGGAAACTCCAGGGGTGCCCCATGCACGCTTACATATGTGACAGCACCACTGCGAACGGAGACAGTCACAGTGCCTACACCTTCGGGCAGGGGCAAGGTCCGCCCCTCGTAACGACGTAAAAACGACCTATACACCTACTCCGTCGTTAGTTTAACAATCACCCTACGAGCAGCCACCATCTCAACACCATAAATATCCCCCCCCCCCACAGGGACCCGCAGCATGTCACACAGCACCAATCCCACCTCTGAATATCCCGCTCGAGCAGAAAACTCGAGGCCTATAGACTGGGCATGCACAACAGGGGGGAGGGGGGCCCAAATGGCGCCGACACGCCAAACTGCACCCGCCCCCTCGCAACTCCAGGCAGCAACTGGCTGGTCAGGCGAGCACGTCCGAACCCCCTGGTGGCCAAGAAGGCAATCAGGGTCCGCCCTTTAGAAGCGCTGAATGGGGCTATTGCTACCACACTTATACAGTATGGAAAAGTGGACAATGTTCCTCTGCCTAAGCATACTTTTGCTCCAGCCAAAAAAAGTTCATTGGTACTGAAATAAATGAAAATGGAACTTAGCCGAAATATTCCTTCATTAGAGTCAGTGGCGGGCTATTTTAAATAGTAAATAATCTTTATTAACTCTAAACAGCTGAAAACTTGCATTAATTAAGAGTGGGCAACCGCGAGCCACTTGGCTACTGCTGCCAACTGCAGCCAATGTATAAAAAAAATTTTGGGGCGAAAGTGACCTTACACCATCACCAGGGACCGTGTACGTAAAGATGAGGTACTGGTCCTTCCCGGTGAAGGTGAAGGTAGTCCAGGACACTGTACATGCGGAAGCACATGGCACATTCACTGCAGCCGTTCTGAGCAGTGATACTGAAGATGATGTTGAGCCTAGTGAAGTGACGATGATTTACGCCCCAAACGCTGTGTGTATTAGTGACTTTAGGCCTAGTATATGTGATTGTTCTATTACAGGACTATTCATGCCCGTACCACCTGTTGGATGGCTTAATCTTCATCAGTCATCATCATCATCCTGTTTGTTACGAGCAATTCATGCCCGTAACAATCTTAATCTACTTAGTGGCTGCCTTAATCTTCATCAATCAGTCACTTGCTCTATCGTGACCCGGCTTGCACTCATCTTGGCATGCCAGAAAGCATACTGAGGAAACTACTCCAAGCCTGCAATAAAGAGGCACCCTTCGTGAGCCCAGATGGGCACATCTATAAGCATGTAGATGGGGTTGCCATGGGTTCTCCCCTAGGTGTCCTGTTTGCGAACTTCTACATGGGCACTATCGAGCTGGTCTTAGTTGACATGGGCTTGAAACCCGCCATATACTGCAGGTATGTTGACGACATTTTTACACAGGTACCTGATGTCAGACATCTACAGGAGCTGAAGGAGGCATTTGAGCAGAATTCTGTGTTGCGTTTCACTTACGAGATGGAGAAGGATGGGAAGCTGCCCTTTCTAGATGTAACAGTTATGGAAAGGAGCGGAGGTTTCCACACTGAAGTCTAGACTAAGGAAACAAACATAGGAATGTGCCTAAATGCCAACAGTGACTGCCCAGACAGGTACAAGAGGAGTGTTGTTAACGCTTATGTCGACCGTGCTCTCAGCCACAGCAAGTCGATGGAAGCAAGTCGACGAAGAATTCTGTAGCGTAAGGCAGGTCCTAGTCAACAACGGCTTCTCCAATGGATTCGTTGAAGACATCATAAGAAGGAAAGTGAAACGCCATGCAACCTCTGAAGAGACAACTAATACAACACCTATACCCCCTATTAGACTATTTTACAGGAACTTCTTTTCCACAGCTCATAAAACGGAGGAAAGGGCCCTGAAAGATATTGTTAATAGAAATGTTATCCCTGTGGTGTCTGTGTATAGCTGAGATAGTCTTGGTTGTAAGGTTGATGTAAAGTCATTCCTGGTTACTGACTTTAATACTTAAATAATTACATGATAGAGTAGCTCCCAAGCTGGTAGCGTCCTGTATGCTTTGTTTACCTTCTCTAGTGGCGTCCAGCCGCCGCACATAGAAAACGGATGGTACCATTTTCTGTGAACATGACATCCCTCCTTTTCTTTAAAAATAATGAATACACGATGTCTACCATGCTTGTAGCACAAAGCAATGTTATTGACACAAAGTAAGTTATTAACATATCAAGAGATATTGCATACATTTAACATTAATTAAACACACAAAGAATTTAAACAACTTTACCACAAAGGATTTCAATGTTAAAAATACATATGCAATGTTAAACAAACATGAAAGAAACTGTAATACAAAGTTACAAAATATTGAATGAGAGATCTGCATTATTCAAACAATATTAAATTTAGTTCAGCATAACAAGTAAATACTTTGCATTACATAGGAACACAATTAATCATCATATCGTGTAGGGCGTTTAACATGACGTTTTGGACGAGAGTCCTAAATACAAAACATCCCTCGATGAATTGTTTATCGAGTTATAACTCATTTTTCTTTTTCTTTTGCACGACTTTGCACTTCATCATTTTCTACACTAGTTGGAATCACTTTGAAATAAGCCATATTACGTGTTATACTATGATCTCTATTACTCGCTGTTACCATAGTTCCTTTTACACTAATCACTTTATATGGTTTGTATCATACGGCATATCTAACTTTCCCTCTTTTTTCTTTTTAACGAGAACAGTATCTCCAACCTTTATGAATTGTTCCTTTGCACGTTGATCATGAGCAATTTTCATTTTGCCCTTGGCTAGTGCATCCTTCTGAGCGAGACGTTTATCCGTTACTTTGGCTGGCATGACAGGTAGTGCGATTCTCATAGGACGTCCAAATAAAAGTTCGCCAGGCGACTTGCCCAGTGTTCCATGCGGTGTTGCACGGTAGTTCCTGAGAAAAGCATACATAGCTTGTTTCCAGGATCGTCCTTCGGCATGAGCACAGCGTACAGCTTCATGAGAGGTTGCATGAATCTCTCTACTTCTCCATTTGCTTGAGGATGTAGTGGCATCACACGGCGGTGTTTGAATCCAATATGCTCAGCAAAGTTGACAAAGTCTTGTCCATTAAAGGGCGGTCNTGACACGTCACCACTAGCGTGACTGTGCACACGCTGACACGTCACCACTAGCGTGACTGTGGCACACGCTGACACGTCACCCCACTAGCGTGACTGTGCACACTCTGACACGTCACCACTAGCGTGACTGTGCACACTCTGACACGTCACCACTAGCGTGACTGTGCACCCGCTGACACGTCACCACTAGCGTGACTGTGCAACCCTCTGACACGTCACCACTAGCGTGACTGTGTACCCTCTGACACGTCACCACTAGCGTCACTGTGCACACCGCTGACACGTCACCACTAGCGTGACTGTGCACACGCTGACACGTCACCACTAGCGTGACTGTGCACACGGTGACACGTCACCACTAGCGTGACTGTGCACACGGTGACACGTCACCACTAGCGTGACTGTGCACACTCTGACACGTCACCACTAGCGTGACTGTGCACACTCTGACACGTCACCACTAGCGTGACTGTGCACATTCTGACACGTCACCACTAGCGTGACTGTGCACACTCTGACACGTCACCACAAGCGTGACTGTGCACACTCTGACACGTCACCACTAGCGTGACTGTGCACACACTGACACGTCATCACTAGCGTGACAGTGCACACTCTGACACGTCACCATTAGCGTCACTGCACCCTCTGACACGTCACCACTAGCGCCACTGTGTACCCGCTGACACGTCACCACTAGCGTGACTGTGCACACGCTGACACGTCACCACTAGCGTCACTGTGTACCCTCTGACACGTCACCACTAGCGTGACTGTGCACACGCTGACACGTCACCACTAGCGTGACTGTGCACACGCTGACACGTCACCACTAGCGTGACTGTGCACACACTGACACGTCACCACTAGCGTGACTGCACACGCTGGCACGTCACCACTAGCGTGACTGTGCACACGCTGACACGTCACCACTAGCGTGACTGTGCACACGCTGACACGTCACCACTAGCGTGACTGTGCACACGTTGACACGTCACCACTAGCGTGACTGTGCACACTCTGACACGTCACCACTAGCGTGACTGTGCACACTCTGACACGTCACCACTAGCGTGACTGTGCACACTCTGACACGTCACCACTAGCGTGACTGTGCACACTCTGACGCGTCACCACTAGCGTGACTGTGCACATTCTGACACGTCACCACTAGCGTGACTGTGCACACTCTGACACGTCACCACTAGCGTGACTGTGCACACACTGACACGTCACCACTAGCGTGACTGTGTACACTCTGACACGTCACCACTAGCGTGACTGTGTACCCGCTGACACGTCACCACTAGCGTCACTGTGTACCCTCTGACACGTCACCACTAGCGTTACTGTGTACCCTCTGACACGTCACCACTAGCGTCACTGTGCACACGCTGACACGTCACCACTAGCGTGACTGTGCACACGGTGACACGTCACCACTAGCGTGACTGTGCACACGGTGACACGTCACCACTAGCGTGACTGTGCACACGGTGACACGTCACCACTAGCGTGACTGTGCACACGGTGACACGTCACCACTAGCGTGACTGTGCACACGGTGACACGTCACCACTAGCGTGACTGTGCACACTCTGACACGTCACCACTAGCGTGACTGTGCACATTCTGACACGTCACCACTAGCGTGACTGTGCACACTCTGACACGTCACCACAAGCGTGACTGTGCACACTCTGACACGTCACCACTAGCGTGACTGTGCACACACTGACACGTCATCACTAGCGTGACAGTGCACACTCTGACACGTCACCATTAGCGTCACTGCACCCTCTGACACGTCACCACTAGCGTCACTGTGTACCCTCTGACACGTCACCACTAGCGTGACTGTGCACACGCTGACACGTCACCACTAGCGTGACTGTGCACACGCTGACACGTCACCACTAGCGTGACTGTGCACACGCTGACACGTCACCACTAGCGTGACTGTGCACACACTGACACGTCACCACTAGCGTGACTGCACACGCTGGCACGTCACCACTAGCGTGAATGTGCACACGCTGACACGTCACCACTAGCGTGACTGTGCACACTCTGACACGTCACCAGTAGCGTGACTGTGCACACTCTGACACGTCACCACTAGCGTGACTGTGCACACGCTGACGCGTCACCACTAGCGTGACTGTGCACACTCTGACACGTCACCACTAGCGTGACTGTGCACACTTTGACACGTCACCACTAGCGTGAATGTGCACACTCTGACACGTCACCACTAGCGTGACTGTGCACACTCTGACACGTCACCACTAGCGTCACTGTGCACACACTGACACGTCACCACTAGCGTGACTGTGCACACACTGACACGTCACCACTAGCGTGACTGTGCACACTCTGACACGTCACCACTAGCGTGACTGTGCACACTCTGACACGTCACTACTAGCGTGACTGTCTCCACCACATGAGCGCCACTCACCTAGACGTGCTTGCATGCTGGGACATTAACTCCGGGCCTGGTCTTGTAAATAATTTTCTAAATGCAATGGTTCGGTTCTTCTTGTTTTCCAAATCATATTTGCATAAAAAGTCTCGTACTGAGGTAGAGTCACCGGCTGACTCGTCCTACAAATTACGAACAACTCCAAAAATAAAGAAAGTCTAACATATATTTGCTGTAGGAAGAAAAACACTTCACTTAGAAAATAAGGATATCAGACGATTCGAAGATCGTATAAGAGTGACCAAGTATCACACACACACACACACACACTCATGCATCTACAAGTTCTGGTCAAGGACCGGGCCGCGGGGTCGTTGGCCCCGAAATAATCCCATGGCACGCAGCCCAAACGAGTTGGTCGACGCTCCGTCAACCACCGTCAACAATCTTCCCTAACCCCCTTTCCCAGACACACAGTTATGATTAGATACAGATACGGCGAAAGAGAAAAAGGGCGCCTCGTTGGCTTCACGCTCTTCTTCTTCTTGAGAATAGGTGCAGTTTGCATGAAGGGGTAACCCTCCCGATGACTGCACCAGGACAGACGTAAGGAGATGCGTTGACGGTTAGGATGAGAAGAAAGTCAAAAGCGGTAGACGTGATGGGCCGTAGAGAGAGGAGAGGCGGCGAAAACAGAGTCGAATGTCAGAGGGAGACACCCCGCACCGGGGGGCGGGGCGTCGTGGTCACGGTGGCAGCTGACCCACGCACGGCGTAGCAGTGTGCGCAAGACGGGAACTAATACTTCTCCGGAAACTTGTATATCGGAAAGCGCAAGCAGTACGCTTCCCAAAACACCCACTCGTCATCGGGCAGCCGGCCATCAGGCGACGCCCTCGGCTGAGACATCCTATCCGGCACCCGATACACAAACTCCTTCACCCGCGACACCCAGAGAGTGGACGAGCACCACGGGATCGGAAGCACCCGGGCATCTCGATAAGGGCCCAACTCCGGACCCTCACAGGGCACGACCCCAGCAGACGGGACTAGACAATCCCCAGACCGGAGCAAGGAAGGAGGGGATACAGCAGGGGATGCAGGCGCGTCACCGACCCCACCACCGGGCACAGGACCCGAGGCCCCCGGCGCACATCTTTCCGCAACATCACGACGAGGTCCCGATCATCAGGGACAACCCCCCACTGCGGAGATCCAACAGCAGGAGACGCAGGAGGAGAGGCACAGGTAGCAACTTCGGAGGCCCTCACAGCACCAACATCCTCGGTGGGGGGCGCCAGATCACCATACTCCCCCACCTCCTCCCAAGGCACACCACGAAGGGGAGACACACTCCGAGCCCGCCGCGAACGCTTCGAGACAGGCCGCACCACACCACTCCCAGCAGGCCGCTCCGCAGGCACGGCCACCATCTTCACATCCACACAGGCCACACCAGCACCGTCCGAAGAGTCCACAGAGGCCACATCACCCACACTGTCCACATCATCCTGGGACACAGCCTCAGAACACCGACGCGCACGCTTCTGCACAGGGATGGAAAGAGCAGAACTACAGTCGTCAACACACACAGACACGGCAGGCACCTCACCTTGCTGAAGCACCCCCTCCAACACAGCAGAACCCGCGTCCCCGGGAGCCGGTATCACATCCACAGGTGGGGGCGGGACATGGACCTCCACCGGGACATCCTGCACAACACGCAGCTCAGGCGACGGCCTGACACCCACACACACCGGCTCAACAGCCCCAGGGGCCACAGCAGGCACCAGATGGGCGCACAGGCCGTAGAACTCGCCTCAACAGGGGGAGCAGCAGACAGGCAAGCAGGCGCCTCAGGCACAGCACCCACTCCATCCTCAGAACCGTCCAGGGGCGGAAAATCCTCCGCACGAAAAACATGCACCCGACCAGTTGCTCCCACGTCGCACGCTGCAGCCAGATGACCCTCGTGACCACACCGATAACAGGTGCGCGGTTGACCCCGATACTGGCAGCGGAGCGTGTACCCCAACACGGACATCGACGACGGTACACTACACTTCAGCGACATTGTCAGGGTGCGGGAGCCGTCAAGCATACCAACACAGTGCCCGGCAACGACCTTGTTCCAACGAACACTTAACACTGTCCCAAACCGTTCGAAACAGGAGGTCAAAAAGTCGTCCTGAAATTCGAAGGGGGCACCATGCACCGCCACAGACGTCAAGGTGACACTAAGATTCACTACCTTAACGGAGCCAGCAGTATCAGGGAGAGGGTAAACACGCCCCTCACACCGCTCGAGAAACGCCTGAAAGGCAGCCTGGAGGCGGAACTTGACCACAGCACGGTTGCCCTGAAGCAGCTGGATGCCCACCAGGTCCGACAGCTGCACATGAAGCACGTCCACCAGGGCGACACCAACCAACGGATGGTCCACCGGCACCGTAAATGCCAGACCAGCCGACAACGTCCTCTTCACTGGGGGGCGAGAAGACCCCATGGCTAAGTCACACGTCACCCTGTCAGTGGCAAACCACCACCAGCAGGGCAAACCAGCAATCACCCAACGTAAACACTAGCCAGTGCAGAGAGACCTCAGGAGCGTTCGACCCGGCCGGTGGTCACCACGCAACTCCTTCACGCTCTACAAGGAAGATGATTACAACGTGATGTTTACCGAGTTAAGAGTTCCTCTGGGCCCTGAGAGAGGCAACGAAGGTATAGCCACATCCCCCCCCTCCCCCCACTAAGGATGGTATCAAATATGACAGAGTATGTTTGCTTCCTTCAGTACCGGAAAATTTCTAACTTTTCTTCTATAAGTTCTATTTGTTCTTTTGTTTTGAGCAATATAACTGGTGGATAACCTTTTATTTCATGACCATCCCGTCCCTATTTCAGTATGACCAGTCCACATTACCAGGCCTATTTCAGAGAATGCCCTCTACTCATTCTTTCATTGCCAGCTGATTTGCAGAAATATTTGATACGAAGGACTTGAAATCTCTTCTCTACAGATTTGAAATCATGCTCTTCCCCCAAGGAGGTAACATGACCTCATGCATGTAAGGCAATGTGTGGGGATCATTGCCATACCACCTTCCTCACCCTGCCAACTGGCAAGTCATATATGCCACCTTCTTAGATCTGCAGTCTGCCTGTTGTATTGCGAACCGGCACGTCGTTCCGCGCGAGGTGACGCCAGAAGGAATGTTGGTGGTTCGCTGTTTGCTGCATGCAACAGGAAGTTATCTATTGCAGTATCCAACAGGAAGTCCAGTGGTGGGCATCATTATATCATACTTGGTGCTTGGACGTCGGTCTACCGTGTAACGGGTGGGTGAGGGAAACAGCTCTCTTTAGTACAATATCCCCACCCCAGTTAACTAACGAGGACGGGGGAAACAGCTCTCTTTAGTCCATTATCCCGCCCCCAGGTAACTAACGGGGACGGGGGAAACAGCTCTCTTTAGTCCATTATCCGCCCACCAGTTAACTAACGGGGACGAGGGAAACAGCACTCTTTAGTCCATTATCCCGCCCACCAGTTAACTAACGGGGACGGGGGAAACAGCACTCTTTAGTCCATTATCCCGCCCACCAGTTAACTAACGGGGACAGGGGAAACAGCTCTCTTTAGTCCATTATCCCGCCCCCCCCCCAGTTAACGAACGGGGACGGGGGAAACAGCTCTCTTTAGTCCATTATCCCGCCCACCAGTTGACTAACGGGGACGAGGGAAACATCTCTCTTTAGTCCATTATCCCCACCCCAGTTAACTAACGGGGACGAGGGAAACAGCTCTCTTTAGTCCATTATCCCCACCCCAGTTAACTAACGGGGACGAGGGAAACAGCTCTCTTTAGTCCATTATCCCCACCCCAGTTAACTATTCTAGAGTTCCCCCAGAGCTACCACTGCAGCCCCCAGTTCAACACCTTGTAACCTAGGTGTTTGATTACCTTGGTTTCACGACCACAAGGCATTGTAACCTGATAAGTTACCCGCGACTCAGAGAACTTTAGAGCATTTCACTGCCTACGAATGCATAAAAGAAACAAAGGGAAACAAATGAATAATGAAGTAATGAGTGAGGGTTTGGGGTAAGAGAGGAGGGAGGGTTAGGCAGGAGGGAGGAGTGTGGTCAGGTGAAACGGGAGAGTGGGAGGGAGGCGGAGGAAGAGAAGGGAGTAAGGAATGAGTAGGAGGTAGTGGTAGAGGTAGAAGGGTAGACAAGTATGTGTAGAAGTAGAAAGGCTGCCACCATCCATTTTAGTCAGTATATACAAGACAAGGAATGGAACTTGTCTGTATAATAAAGATGTTATTAAACAGGTCATTATTAGTATGTTTCATCTGTATCATGTATCCTGTAAGATTCTTTAATTCAATAACCTCAGGAGTACTCTACACTCTAGTTTGCATATATCAGAAATTCCAGGAACTCGGGAACACAATTAAAATCAAATTAAAAGTAAGTGAATCAATTATTTATTTAGCATGATAAATATCAGACTTCAAGCAATCGAACTGAAGGTTCATTATGTCCAGATAAACAATGTGAGCCACCAAATAGAACTTTGGGAGTCACTACAGCTGGCTGCACCTAGAGATCACACATCTTAGTACATGAAATAAGTCACCTTTCATGTTCAACTCACCAAGTGTCTGTCTATAGCAGGATAGAGAGGGGGAGGGTTTGTAATTGACAGAGACTGTCACGCCCCGTCCGGCTGACAGCCTCCCTGGCTATGCTGTCCTCTGTTCTGCTCTGCTGGCTGTTCTCCTGTCTTATTCTCTCTGTCTCGAGTGTATAGTACCCTGGATATATATTGGGGACCAACTAGCTAACTCCGCCCACAAGTAGATAGCCCCAGGCACTCTACCAAGCCACATCTTAAATTGGCGGCATGTTTGAAGGTCACCCCCGGTTAGCCGCCTGCAATTATGAGCTTAGCAGAGACCAGGTCAACTTCACGCGACCTGACCTTGGTCCCTTGGTGGTCATTAACACTTAGAGGTGTGAGTTTCTTAATTACTAGGGGCCGCCAACTTGGCGCCTCTCGAAATATTGTCTGTGACTCCTGTACTATGTATATTTTAAATACAAAACACCTTTACGGTGTTACAACCGTCCGGCCCAAGCACTTGGACGTCGGTCTACCGTCCGGCCCAAGCACTTGGACGTTGGTGTACCGTCCGGCCCAAGCACTTAGACTGGACCGTAGACCGACGGTTTAGCTTCCCGCAGGTCAGTATTCATCCCCGGCCGTCAAAGTGACTGGGCACCATTTCTTCCCTCCTCATCCCAACCCAAATCATAACCCTGACCCCTTCCCAGTGGAACTATCCCCTGAGAGTTCCTTCCTTCCTTCCAACAAGAAGTCATCTGCATTGATCTGGGCACTCCACAGGGAGGTGCCCTCAGTCCTAACTAATTTAATCTATTAATAATACATGTGTGACTAAACTCCGTGCTTAACAACAAACCCAACAAACGCATAATTGGCCATGTTGATTATATGATGATGACCACCACCGCGACCTCCACTGTTTTATTTAGAGCACAGAGCTGCCCCTGAGAATACACTCATTCTTTCTTATACAGTTTTGCATCTTTGAATAGTCTGCCGTGGGTATTAAATTGGTGCCAGTGGGTATTGAATTGTCGTTAGTTTTTATAAATTGACGTTAGTTAGTATTAATTAAATTGTCGTTAGCGGAATTAAATTATTTATAGTGTGTAAACTATTTTAACGCAAATTGCAAGAAACTAACTTAATGAACATTACATCAACCAACGATTTAAAAATTCGCTTCTCAGTGTCAATTAATATATATTGGCTCGAAAATAAATGAAATTGTGTGGCAAACTTATACATAAATATTTACATAAATCACAATATTATCAGTCGGGTCCTTTTAAGTGCTTCACCAACGTACATTAAGCACTTCACCAGTACATTAAGCACTTCACCTACGTACTTTAAGCACTTCACCAACGTACTTTAAGCACTTCACCACGTACTTTAAGCACTTCACCTACGTACTTTAAGCACTTCACCTACGTACTTTAAGCACTTCACCAACGCACTTTAAGCACTTCACCAACGCACTTTAAGCCTTCACCAACGCACTTTAAGCACTTCACCAACGACTTTAAGCACTTCACCTACGTACTTTAAGCACTTCACTACTTTAAGCACTTCACCAACGTACTTTAAGCACTTCACCAACGTACTTTAAGCACTTCACCAACGTACTTTAAGCACTTCACCAACGTACTTTAAGCACTTCACTACTTTAAGCACTTCACCAACGTACTTTAAGCACTTCACTACTTTAAGCACTTCACCAACGTACTTTAAGCACTTCACCAACGTACTTTAAGCACTTCACTACTTTAACGCACTTCACCAACGTACTTTAAGCACTTCACCAACGTACTTTAAGCACTTCACCAACGTACTTTACACTTCACCAACGTACTTTAACACTTCACCAACGTACTTTAAGCACTCACTACTTTACGCACTTCACCAACGTACTTTAAGCACTTCACCAACGTACTTTAGCACTTCACCAACGTACTTTAAGCACTTCACCAACGTACTTTAACGCACTTCACCAACGTACTTTAAGCACTTCACCAACGTACTTTAAGCGCTTCACCAACGTACTTTATGTAATGTTACACGATATTCAAAAAGGCGCTAATTATCCCTGAGGATAATTAACAAAAGCACATTAGACAAGGGATATCAAAGATATCAGCCTTACCAAGGATTCTATCCTGGGGACCATTGACCCTAAGGAAGGTCAGTGATGAATGTCCATAAATTAGGAAGGCAAAAATCCACGATGGTGCTATTAACTGGGACATTTTACAAGGAGATTGAAGGAATGTCTGGAGGACAAGGCAGTTCGAACAGTGAGGAGCGGGGGGGGGGGGGAGAAAGTTCCGTGGTAAATCAATTCTAGACATAATGGATAATCATATCAAGAACCTATTTGACTTTAGCAATCAACACAGACATAATTTAAATTGCAGTCTTCTAATGATGATTTTTATTCCATACTAGCACTACCTGCCCACGCGTTGCTGTGTGTGTTGAAAACGTGTGGCTGTGCAACACGTTTTCTGAGTAACAGCAACCTTCTCTGTCCCCCAGTCCTCCCCACCATTCACCCCCCCCCTCACCCGTCCCCTCGTCCTCCCCACCATTCCCCATTCCACCATCTCCTCTTCCTTCC